>MU399508.1:342812-786661 GCA_022578845.1 Hypoxylon cercidicola
GTAATAAATAATTATAAATTTTATTAAATAATTTAAAAAATAAATTATATTTTTAATTTATTTAATATATAAAATATATTATAATTATAAAAAAAATAAAATATAAAATAACTAATTAAAATTACGAAAAAATAAACGTTAAATTTATTTAATATATTAAAAATTATAATTATTTAAATTAATATAAATAATTTTAAATATTATATATTAAATAAATTAAATTTATTTATAAAATTTAATAATAAATAATTTTAATAATAAATTTATAAAATTATATAAATTAAATAAATTAAAAATTTAAAAATTAAAAAATTAATTATATTTATTAATTTTTAATTTTTAATTTTTTTTATATATTATTAAATTAAAATATAATATTAAATATAATAAAAATTTATAAAATTATTTTAAATTAAAAAATAAAAATTTATAAATAAAAATAAATTAAAAATTTAATTTATTAAAAAGCCAAAAAGCTAAAATAATATAAAGAATTTTCGCTTTTAGTCTAAGCTTACTAAGATAAAGTAACACGTTTTTTTTTTTTCACATCGTGTCTTTAGTCCCCCCAGCGGCGCTAATGTAAGAATCATATATCTAATTACGAAATACTACCATGCACTAATATAACACATTTGGAAGCATTGCGCATAATTATGTTGTTGCAAGATATTTATTTAAAAACCACACTATAAATATGCCAACGGGATAACCGCTATATTGTACACTCTAAGAATGATTTGACTTATCCGTAACTAACCAGTAATGCTCCTCTAGCCAGAATCAGCCTAATAACATCTTCCGGGGATCCTCAATATACTCCTTGACCTTCACCAAGAATTGGACAGCTTCCCTGCCGTCAAGAAGACGGTGGTCATAGGTTAGAGCAAGGTACATCATGGGCCGGACCTCAACCTTGCCGTTCACAGCAACGGGCCTGTCCTTGATAGCATGGAGACCCAGTACAGCGCACTGCGGCAGGTTAATGATAGGCGTACCCATAAGGGAGCCGAAGACACCTCCGTTGCTGATAGTGAATGTACCACCCGCCATATCCTCGATGGTAAGCTTGCCATCCCTGGCTTTCTTGCCCATGTCCGCGATTGCCTTCTCAATACCCACCAAGTCCATCGATTCAGCATTGCGGACAACAGGTGTAACTAGACCCTTCTCGGTAGCCACAGCCACGCTGATGTCGACGTAGTCCCGGTAGACGATCGTGTCACCACCGTGCTCACCCTCAATGGACGCGTTGACAGCGGGGATATCGCGCATCGCCAAGACACTCGCGCGGGAGAAGGCGCTCATGAAACCGAGCTTAACCCCCGTCTTCTTGAGAATCTCGTCCTTGTAGAGCTTGCGGAAATCCATTAGCGACGACATGTCGACCTCATTGAAAGTAGTCAGCGACGCCGCCGTGTTTTGCGATTGCTTTAGACGTTCGGCGATCCGTAGGCGCATGCGGTTCATCTTCACACGTCGCTCTTCCCGGCTTCCCAAGACAGGGCCCGTGCTGGCCGAGTTGTCTTTCGCCTGTTGTTTCGGAGCAGATTCCTTCTTAGGTTCCGGCGGAGGCTGGGGCTTTGATGGCTCTGGTGTCGGCTCAGGTTTCGATTCCGACTTTGGCGGTTCTGACTTATTCTCTCCGTCGGCAGGTGCTGGACGCGCTTCGGTGGATGCCTCTTTCTTCGGGGGTTCCTTGGGTGCTTCCGACTTCTCACCACCCTCGGGTGCCGCACCCGCTTCTATCTTTGCAATCTCCTGGTCAACGGTAACTGTGTCCTCCTCGTTTGCGAGGAGCTCTTTCAACACTCCTGCTTCAGGGGCGTTGACGGCAACATCAATCTACATGTTCCACGTTAGCAGCAGATAGGAACGTAAAGCGTAGAATCCTGTTTACCTTGTCGGTTTCGATAGTCGCAATCTCCTCATCCTGCTCAACATAGTCGCCAACTTTCTTGTTCCATTGTTTAAGGGTCCCTTCGGTAATAGACTCAGCCATCTGCGGGACTTTGACAATAGTTTGCGCATAGGTGCGGACTTGGGTCATAAGCAGCGGCAAGGGCATGCTTCCTCGCAGGGGATGCTGTGGCATCGGCCGGCGTAGCACCCGCGCCGCCGTGAGAAGCCGTCTTGACATCATCGTGAAGGGGGAAAAGCTCTCACGTGAGAAGGGCCGGCAAGATTCGGCAAGCTGGCAGATGGGGGATCGGAAACGGCGGCTTTTTGCAAGTATGCAAATGTAAAAGAAAGAAAAGAGGGATTTAAATGCCAAAGCCTGCAATGGCAAGAGGTCGATGTGTTATTAAGGTATCGATCGTATAAAAGTATCTCGGTTCTGAATTGGGGAGAAGGTCCAGAAAAAAATTAGAAACGACCTCCCATGTTTCCGGCAGAAGCTCCAGTGTTGTTTTTTTCCGTCGCAGCTCCCGAATTGCACGGAGCATGGAGCATGGAGCATGTAGCATGTCCAAGTATTTTGGCGTCGGAAATGAAATCACCGATTGCACCAGCTGGTTTTTTGCCAGTTCTTATCGCAGGCCGTAACGGCAGGCATAGCTACCCACCTAGGTTAGCCATCTATTTGCTAGTGCTTAGGTAGTTACAGCCTATATACCGAGGTTATGTACCCGTCTCTTCCCATCTTTTCATCCTATCATCCCTGCCATCCCTGCCCGCTAGAGAGATGATACATGCAAGTACCTTATCTTCCCGTTAGTTACATACACATACACCTGTATGAGCTATTATGTATCTACCCGAGGATGGCTAGGCGCGCAACGAATTATCGGAACAAACAAGGTCCTCCTCCGATGCAATTATGGGATTGGTGGACCTTACCTTGGCGAGAAGTGGACCAAGTGCCAATTGACTGCGTGGGATTTCCAACACCTCTGTATTCAATCTTCACGACCGACCCGACTCGAACCACCGCGCGCCATAACCTCCCCAGCCACGTTGTATCCTTGGCCACTACGCAGAAGCGGCATCGGTGCTGCATTTCCTGGGCCTGCCGACTGCTGGAGATTTGGATGTCGTAGCGTCGAGATCGATACGAGAACAGCGAATTAAAGACCTCATCATGTCGAATCGACAAGCTGCGCTGTAAGACCAATTGACACCGTTGCGGGTTTTGTAAGCTCTAACCAAGCTGCGTTATAGGTCGCTCTACCGACGCTCATTGAAGCTTGCCCTCGATTGGGCTGTCCACCGAAGTTTATGGCGCGGCCAGGCACTATATATCCGATCACTTTTCGAGGCGAACCGGAACATCACCGACACTCGAAAACAAAGGGTAAATAATAGCTCTTATAGCCCATGTGGAGCGTAGGGAAAGCAATTGTCTAACTGCCTAATTCATGTAGGCTCTACTCAGCGAGACCGAGAAGTTGTTGGAAACGTGGAAGCACCCTGACCCATATTGTCCCCCTACAGCACCAGGAGGTATGACACGAACCGCAAAGCCCGATGTTGACATAACGAGCACTTATAACACTAACACCTTTAAACAGGATCCAAATACGAGCGGAACCTGCCAGTACACAACACTGACCGTGAGTTCTGATACCTATTGTGCGAGCGAGTTTGAGCTTTGCTAACATATTTTCCAGCCCCCCCGCGGCTCAAGTTTTAATTGCAATGTCTTGGGAGTTGGGGTGGCATTGGTCTGTACATAGAACGTGTAATCTGCGGTATACTTCGGAAGAATAAAATTTTCAGCTATTGCTGTACTTCGCCTACCAAATCTAGTCTCCTTTCATCGTGCTAGCTATCACCAACTAGAATCTCGCTGTAGGCAAGACCAAGATCATAGAGTCTGACTGGGAAGCTGGCGAACAAAGCAGGGAACCAGCGATATAAAATTATTAAAATTTAAGAGTCACCAGAAAAGCCATCAAGTATTGTTCAGAAATTATTCTCATTCGTGTCCATTGCTCAATGGATTATGCCAGTAATGTACAACCCTAACGCATGAAAAGCAAAACCGTGCCCAACCGTGACCCCGTGGTTCATGAAGCGTCCCAAACGACCAACCGGAAAACAGAAAGCTACCCCATCTACAATTCTTGGCTTGCGTTCTTGCCAGGCTTGCCAGACTTCTTGGGGAGTAGGTCTGAAGATATGTTAGAACATGACTAATCCACAACAGGGCACTGAACCTACTCTGATGGATGTTGGGGAGGACACCACCCTGTGCGATGGTGACGTGACCAAGCAGCTTGTTCAACTCCTCGTCATTTCGGATGGCGAGCTGGAGGTGACGGGGGATGATACGGGTCTTCTTGTTGTCACGGGCGGCGTTGCCAGCCAACTCGAGGATCTCAGCGGCGAGGTACTCAAGGACAGCGGCGAGGTAGACGGGAGCACCTAGAAAATAACGCGTCAGGATGATACGAGCCTAAAATGACAAAACGCGACTTGACTCACCAGCACCAACACGTTGAGCGTAGTTGCCCTTGCGGAGAAGTCGGTGAACACGACCAACGGGGAAAGCCAGACCGGCCTTGGAAGATCGACTAGAGGGCAATTCTCGTTAGAATCCAAGCATATTCTAGAAAGGGCTGGGTGGGTTTAAAACAGCGAGACGCGTCAACACCAGGAAATGGAAAATCTTGGCCAGTAGACGCGATACAAGGTTACGCTGTAGCCAGGTGAGAAAAGGGTAAACTTACGATTGCGCGTTCTTGGAACCGCTGGCCTTGCCGCCGGATTTGCCGCCTCCAGTCATTTTGATGGTTGGTTTGTGGTTGAAAAAGGGGAGTGGTTTGTAAAGGGTATGTATGTCGCGAACTGATACTACTCAGAGCTCGAAGATGGATTGTTTGTTGTGGGATGCGGACGAAGATAGATGAGAAGATGGAAATGGGAGAATGCGGTTGAGTTGATGGTGGGGGAGGTGGTGTTTAAGTATTGTGTCGGTCGCGTCCTGAAATCAGAATCACAGATTCAAAAAGGCGGGTGGGTTATGGGCCTAGTCCGCATTGGGCCGGATTTCGGGGGAGCTTGCGGGTGCGGCAGAAAAATAATACAAGCAACGCCCTGCGCCCCCAATCCAGCCTGCATCACGCCGCATGCACAGAATTAAACTTCTGGAAGAGCACAGGCCTTCCACTAAGCCTATCAGAGCCTTTCACAAATACAAAGTACATGATTCATTATAAACCTGAGGCACCTTTTGCCCGTCCAATAATAAATTTCGCCGCGATGCAATTTGATTTGGGCATGCCGAGCCATCGCATCTAAGAAAATAAAATATGTAAACATGGCTGCATCTGCGGCCATAACGCAACAGTGCAATTATTTTGATTTGAATCATTATTTACCCAAGGTCGATTGCACAGCAAGGACTGATTGCCATATTTCTTTGATCGTACCAAGATAGTTTGCTATTATGGTATGTTTCCTTTCCATGTCTTAGACGTGCGAAATGTGTATCAACTCGTCTTATCCATAAAGTCCATCTTTGATCGCTTTGCTTTGGAATGCATTTTATCAGCTTTATTCAAGCGATAGCTTCAAAGCATTGTTCGGCTTGGAAAGAGGTGCAAGTTCGTGGGTGCAAGGGCAACTAGGAGGTCTCAAGCCTTTCGGGAGGTAATGGGAGTCGTTTGCTATGCCTACGTGTATGCATCTTGGAGTTTATATTACAGTTAGATGCACATTGTGAATTATCGTGAAGCTGGCTATGTTAAAATAAAGAATCAAATTAAATTTAGTACTTGAAATTCACCTAGGCCGACCCGCCAACGGAGGATGCCAGGTGGTAAAGTCGGAGCCGTACGGGGAAGAGAATCCGAATTTCACGGCATCTACGTATGTAGTCAAAGATGACGGCGGATCGGGAGTCACGATAGCCTCAAATTCCCATCCGGAGCCATGACACTACGGAACGGCATTGAAGATGTGCACATACGCCGTTGTTATTGTCGGCGGATCCATAGGAGAGCCAGGTGTCGCATAAACCGTATGTACATGCCTAGGGTAAAATTGCAGGATAGGTACAAATCAGTGATTGTTGCGGAGGTCAAAGGTGGGGATCGAAATTCTGAAATCTACATTAAATAAAATATTTGATTGGCCAGATGCTATCATATTTCCTCTTTCGGCATTTGTTTTGTGACATTTGATTTTAGGGGGGGGAGAAAAGCGGCGGGTGAATGTTGGTAGCCGGTAGCTCGCACTGCTTGGGGGCCCAGTGCATCAAACGCGTAAGGGAATGTATCGCGTCTACTGGTTATTGTATGCTAGAAAGTGGGGCAATTGAAGCTTATCGACGTAGGTACTTTGGCGTTGTACCCTCTTTTATTTTACCTGGCTGCCCGCCTTTTTTTTTTTAATGTGCAACCGCGTAGGATAAGGCAAGATCAATCAGTACCTTACGAGGATCAAATCAGTAATCACGCTAGCGTCCGCAGCCAATACAAAAGGACCTGCCACCCACCTTCTTCCCTTCATCGCACATCTTCGACTTCTCCCCCAACTTCCATCTACAACCTTTTCCTCAACGCATCAATCATTCGGACTTTTGTCAACTCTACATCTCACATTTCAACATCGTAACCCAACTTTCTAATCTCAACCCGAACCCAATCAATCAACATGCCTCCCAAAGCTGCCGACAAGAAGCCCGCCGCCTCCAAGGCTCCCGCGACGGCTCAGAAGGCACCCGAGAAGAAGGACGCTGGCAAGAAGACCGCAGCTACTGGTGAGAAGAAGAAGCGCACCAAGGCCCGCAAGGAGACCTACTCCTCCTACATCTACAAGGGTAAGCGAATTCCATCAACACCGACGCGTCACGCTTTGCGATACGCGTCATAAACCCAAACAAGTACATAGCTAACTCGCGTCATTAGTGCTGAAGCAAGTTCACCCCGACACTGGTATCTCCAACCGTGCCATGTCTATCCTGAACTCGTTCGTCAACGGTAAGTTCCCTCATCCACTAGATACTGCTGATGAATCTTGACCTAATACGATTGGCCTAGACATCTTCGAGCGTGTTGCAACGGAAGCATCCAAGCTAGCCGCGTACAACAAGAAGTCTACCATCTCTTCTCGAGAGATTCAGACCTCGGTTCGCCTGATCCTGCCTGGTGAGCTGGCCAAGCACGCCGTGTCTGAAGGTACCAAGGCGGTGACCAAGTACTCTTCGTCCACGAAATAAGTGCTTGGTTTTCTCTGTCTAGTTTCTATTTGGGTCTAGGGACGTTTTCTGCTTTGGCATCATGACGAGGCTTGGCCAAGGCTTGGTATGCAAGTCCCCGAATACGGGAGTCTCATAATGCGTTACGGATGGTTTGCTTTTTAAGGGGGCAATGTCTTCGCACAACACGGTCTGGGGTTTGCGGTTGTACAATACATTTTCCCGATAGGGCTTCGGAATGAATCTGCATATGAACGAACAAGCATGACTTGATTCTTCGTGAATGATACCACGTTCATAGTACAACCCCCGGCCTTAATATAATTGCATCACACATCTGCCATCTTCACTAGGCTAGTTGTATTACAGTGACTGTTACATCGAGACCACTTTCGGGTTCTTTGTCTTGATTCTAACTTCAATGCCGGTGTTCTACGTTGAACGACTGACAACTCTACTAAGTTCGAGTGGAACCCACCCAAAATGTATGTCAAAGTAACCAGATAACATGCTCGCTATATTTCCGACTGCTCCTTGCAGTACGCGATTAGGCACGTAGTTCTTGATATCTTGTGCTGTATAACTGTTTAACGCGTCTAGAGAGGCCGGAGGTCCTCAACCATCAAACGCCCAGCAAATATACTAGAAACCCCGTATACCCTATGACTGTCAATACCACCTACACCGCATATTCTGGCTGGACTAAGGAATGGTTCCTGAGTATAAAATGCAGCTGGTCATGCATGGCGTCTTCAAGCATCGCCAAGTCCAGCTTTGGTCTTCTTCACCACGTGCGTGATAGGAACCATAATACCCTTGTTTTCTCCACTTCCCAATGCCATGCCCTTGGACCATCCCATCTTCTCCAGCATAGCCCTGCCCTTGTTCTCTGCACCCAGCTCCGCGGCGTGTTGGCCCACGATGTCACCGTCTCGGTACGTCATAGAGTTCTTGAAACGCGACTTGCCACTTCGGGCATCTGCTCGTTTGAGGACTCGCGTCTTGTTCACCACCTCGTCATCAGCGTCGACGCGAGGGAACCACGTCTGCTTGATGCGTCCAAGTGTACTGTCAAAAGTGGGCTGGTCGAATGGGAGCGTGGCCTTCGTACGGTAGAGAACTGGGTTCCTATCCGTGCCCTTCCCTGCCGACTGTGACTTGATTTTGAACTTGTTAGCTAGAGCGTGAATCGTCTTGCGGGCATTCTTGTCAAACGGAGGTAGAACAAGCCTAGGCGATGTTAGCATTTCACGTCCGTAAGTAGCTGACACCACGACGACGTACTGTTCCTGAGAGCCAAGGAGAAAGGCTTCAAGCTCGTTGGCGAGGTCATCCAGGGACATGCCTCCTAGATATTTAATTCGAAGATCGTCAGGGTTAACGTTCTTGCCGAGCAACCCCTGCGATCGTAGCTCTTCACGAGTCTTCTTCTTCTCCGCCTTCTTAAGGCGGTCCTTTTTCCAAGTTGACTTCATTGCCTCTTCAAGCTCAGAGTCCGATACGTCAAATGCCGGTAATCCTTTCTTAAAGTTATTGAGGCTAGGTCGATGCCAGTCCATGAGATCCAGCTCGTCAAATGCGTCTGCCATCTTCGTTGCATTTGGGTATTGGCCCTTCTTCTGGAACATCTTGGCCTTCTTCGAATCGCCCTTCCTCTTACGACGGGGAGCTGCGTTAGGGGCCGTTAACCATTCGTCATCAGAACCTCTCCCATCGAAAAGTAAGACATCATCGCTTCCAAGCCCCAACTCTTCTTGCTTAGCGAGCATTCTAGCCATGCGTTCGTCCTCGGCCTCGAGTTGGCGCTGTTGGGCTTCCGAGTCAGGTTCGTCTTCCGGGCCAGAGCCATCATCCATGCCCTCCTCGCTAGAGGCATCGTCAGGTACTGCGTCACTATCGGTGCCGCCTAGATCTCTCAAAATGCTGAAGGTGTGCGATCCCATTCCTAAGTGTTCTGATTTTTCACCATCTTCGTCCTCGTCTCCCCCCTCACGCGCAATATTCGCCATGTAATCCGCAATAATAGCGGCGTCCTCATCGGAGGTATCGTTCCTGTAGTTCTTACGCTGTCTACGGCGTCTCTTAGGTTTAGATTGAAGGGGTATATGGTCATCCGGTTTGGCAACGGCTTCCGGTGCGACCGTTTCTTGGTGAAGCGTTTCTTCAACAACACGCAACTCGAGGTCCATTTCACGAAACTCCAATGAATCGGCGTTATCATGACCTTGGTCAATCTTAGTAGCAACAGGCTCTTGGCGATTGCGATCCCTTCCTTTGAATAGTATAATTTCTTCGCCAGAATCGCAGCCGTCATCCGATCCTTGACCCGAGAAATGTTCGGGCTTTGCTGCTGTTTTGGCCTCAGGGTTGTCGAGCACGAGTAACTCGGGAGGCGACGCTGCAGAGGGGATTGAAGACGGAACACGATCCTTGGGTGAGTTGGCATCCGTGCGAGTGGGTATACCATCAGCGGGAGATTTCTCTACAGTCTCTGCGTCCCCTTGCACCTCTTCGGTTGTTGTAAGCTGAACATCAAGATCCTTCAAGGGCTCCATGAAGCCAGCACTGACGAAGGAAACGGGCTTATATCTCAATTGGGCATCACGACCAAAAGCCCCGCGGCGATTAGATGCCGTGTTCCTAGCCTCCTCGGCAAGTGTGTAACCTAAAAATACATCAAAATCACAATTCCACATGGCAGGTGACTATGAATATACCGTGAGCCCTTGACAATGAATTTTTGCCACTATATTCCCCTGACTGATTCCCAGATGAGACGCCGTTTCGGCGAGGGCGCGGGCCCTTAAAGCGAGAGCCAGCACCTCGTTTGTTCTTGGCCATGGTGAGGTTTAGGAGGTAATGTTATGGGAGAAAGCTAAAGAGTTGAGTGGTGTTGGTGTTGGTGTTTTAGTCACGTCGGGACAAGGTAAAACGGGCGACTTGATGACGATAATGTGGACCGGAATATGTATCAAAAGCCAAAAGCCGAAAGGCAATTCCCAATGGGAACTTCGATTAGTTTAGTGCCACTGCCTTCGATAACAGATCCTTCGATAACAGATAGGTAGAAACAGGTAACTCGTATCAAGGAGTTTAAGAGAGCGCCTTCAACAGTCAACTTCGTACTTCTAGCCTGGCTACGGCAGAAAGAGCACTGCGTTATGTACCTACCTGCATAAACTTACATTCTCTTATGTGTAATTATGTACGTAAGAGTGGCAGGGGGTTTGCTAGAGGTTTATCGATAAAGCATGCTCCCCATGAGCTTGTCACAAGGCACCCATCTCAAGTCATTCCTTCAGCCCCTCCCCCTTCCCCCCCGCCAGCCCGCCTAGTACCATCAACAGTGCGCAACCGCTAAACCAGAAACCAGAAACTAGGTGAGTTGCCCGCTGACCTGGCCAGTTCAACCTTCATCCTCCCCCTTCATCGATGTAGCGCTTTCAATTCCAACTTGTCAAGTCTTCTATAGAACTATTGGTTTTTTCATATCTTCAACTTGACCTCCGGTGTACGGTACGGTCTTAGTTTTGGCTTCGGCTTTCTCTTTGGAAGGCCTCCATTCACTCCCCGTCTTGTCCGGCCCATTCCATTCATCCGTCCACCAGTGTTACGGTATTACGGTATCACGCTACTTCAAAGCTAGGCATTGCCTACCACATGGTCCATCTGCTGTAGTCGTCACAAACCAACGACAGTGTTTATTTTCTCTACCTTACCACTATACTTTTATTCTTTTGTTTTCTTCTTGTTCATTCTCCCCTTTCTACTGCACCAGCATACCTGTTGCCTATATCTACCAAGGTGTTCCGCTTGCGGTTAGCCGTCGAAGCCACCGGGGTTGAAGAAAGTCCTACTCATACATCTCAGCATGGATGCCACAGTTGATATTGGCAGACGCATCGTGCAGATGTTCTGGGACCCCGAGCCCACTAATGATATTATCCGTGATCAACCCGTCTGGTGTTTGGGGTCTTCCTACAAGCTCAACAACAGCCCTAGTCCCAGCCCGAGGCAAGACTCGTCTCCAGCTCCCGACCCGCCAGCCAAAGACATTCAAGCTCCTGCCAGGCTGCCCGCCACCCCTCCCGACTCTACCTCGAGTAGCCTCGATTCATCCCTAGCCTATGACGAGGCACCGCTAGATGGCGGATGGCCCCCTGCCTTTCTCGACGATTTCGAGTCCCGAATATGGATGACGTACCGATCCGAGTTTGATCCCATAGCCAAGTCGCAAGATCCGAAGGCCCTTTCTGCCCTGTCCTTTTCGATGCGCCTCAAGACCCAATTGAGCGACCAGAACGGCTTCGCCTCGGATAGCGGGTGGGGATGCATGATCAGGTCCGGCCAGAGCCTGCTGGCTAACGCTATTCTCGTGCACCGCCTTGGTAGAGGTATGACGGCCTGTCAGCAAACACGAGGCATGCGTAGTTGCTAAATGGCTCACAGGATGGCGAAGGGGTACGCAGAGTCTCGAAGAGAAAAAGATCCTATCGCTATTTGCCGATGACCCCCGAGCGCCGTATTCCATACATAACTTTGTACGCCACGGCGCCTCCGCCTGTGGCAAATACCCCGGCGAGTGGTTCGGACCGTCGGCTACAGCAAGGTGTATTCAGTAAGTGTTTACGACCCCGGTGATAGGGTGGCGATGGCTAACTATTCGGCATAGAGCCTTGACGAACGCGAACGAGCCGACGTTACGCGTCTATTCCACAGGGGACGGCCCGGACGTCTACGAAGACAACTTCATGAAAATCGCTAACCCCGACGGTACGGCTTTCCACCCTACCGTGATACTTGTTGGAACGCGACTCGGCATCGACAAGATCACGCCAGTATATTGGGAAGCTCTTACTGCATCCTTACAGATGCCGCAGTCGATCGGAATTGCAGGGTATGTTCTCGTAGTTCCTAGTTCTGCGTCCTACCTATATTTATGTCGTCTCTAACGAACACAGCGGGCGTCCATCGTCGTCACATTACTTCATTGGAGTACAGGGTCTCCACTTCTTCTACCTAGATCCGCACTACACGCGGCCTGCCCTACCCTACCACGAAGATCTCAACGAGTTCACTCAAGAAGAGGTTGATACTTGCCATACGCGCAAGTTACGTCGACTTCATATTAAGGAAATGGACCCTAGCATGCTTATCGGCTTTCTGATTCGTGACGAACAGGACTGGATAGATTGGCGTAGAGGCGTCAAGCACGTTCAAGGTAAAGCTATCATCCACGTGTCAGACCATGACCCGACTGCACGATTACATGAATCGGGAGGACCCATCGACGAGGTGGAGACTCTGAGCGACGACGACGAGACCGCTCTAGAAGACTGAACGAGCAGCACCAAGCGTATTGTGTTACTGTTTTTTGTATTGGGACAATACCACTAGGTACTAGTTAGGCGTTAACGTGGATGGGTCAGTGCGCACAATCATGGGCAATGTAAATATCATGGGCACATACTGCAAGGGTTTTGCAAGCAATGGTACTTGAATGCTCTCAAGCGTCGTCTGTAACTTCTGCTCTTAGCCGATAGGAGACGACGTCGAGCAACACTGTCCCTACTTACGTCTCACGGGAGAGAATATGGAATATGGGATCTGCGCCGGCGGAAATGCGTAGGTCGTTATACGGTATTACGGACGCGATGGTCTACAAAGCCCTAGCGGCGGCAGCAAACATCTACCGCTTCTTTTTACCGGGTTTAGACGCAGCAGTCTTGGTTGCCGCGTGCCCGGTTTCTTTTAAGTGCTTGAATAGCTTCGTCCTTGAATCGAATTTGGTGTTGCACGCGGTACAGATTTGCTGTTGTCCAAGTTAGTAGCAGTTATAGTGGAATGGCCAGCCAAACGAATAGTAATACGCAACTACTTACAGAATCGTCCTGAAGTTCTAAAGCTGCTTGGCGAGCAGCTTTCTTCTCCCTCTTGGCTTTGGCTTTGCCTACCTTCTTAGGCTCGCCGCTCGTGAGTGAGATATCATCGACTTCGCCTGCGAGATCAACAGGGGTTTCTCCACCCTGCAAAGGATTCGATTTTCCTCCTCCTGATACCAGACGTGCCTCTACGGCATCCCTCGAGGCGTAGTCGCCCTCTTCGCTCTCTTCGGAGTCGACAGTTGTGACCCTTGAGCTCGTGGCTTCTGTGTCTGTTCTAGAGGCGGCTTCGGGCTGGCTAGAACCGTCTGTGTGAGCAGTATCAACTGTACTAGTGACCGTATCGTTATCCGGCTCGTCATCTATTACTGGTATCTCGGCGGTTGATGATTGCAGGGGATCGTCGTCTAGGTCAAGACTCGTATTCTCCTTCTTCATCTGCCTCTGGAGCTGTTGAACCGCCTTGACGTGCTTTTTGCTCTTCTCGTGGGCCTCGTACTGCTTTTCGCTTTTGAATATCTTGTTGCATACTACGCATTCTAATAGCTCGACTTCTGATTCTTCATCGGTCTCGGAGAATTCTCCCTCGTGGGGTTCGCCGCCTTGAGACCGCGCCCATTCGGGCACGGCGAGCGGATCGTTCAACTTCTGCTGGTTTGCAGCTCTCGATCTGGCTGCCTGTGCGGCGGCGGCATCGCGTAGGGTCTTCTGCCTCTCAGCCTCGGATTGCGTGTTGGACACGCAGCGAGGGTCGCGCTTGCGAACGAAAGCAACGAGAGACCGGACTGCGTCGTTGAATTCGCGTACACCATCTTCCCGAAACTTCTTATTCTCCTTTTCCATGAGGCGGCGTACCCTCCGGTCGGGCGCATCGGAAAGCCGCCATTTGTCTTTCCAGGCGAAACTAAGCCTAGTGGAGAAGTTGGTCCATCTACTGTAGAATGCCTTGGCTAGGTTGTCGTCGTCCTTGGATGAACCGAAAGGGGGATACTGGATAGGAGCTAGCCCATCCCAGTCAGCGGCGGCATCTTCTCCCTGGGCGATCCTGTCGAACGTATCTTGCAGAATGGTAAAGAAGCTGTTCGGAGAATCGTCGAGAGGAACAGATTTGCTGAAACGACCGATTAAGGTATATATCTCGTCGGCGGTAGTAAGGCGGACGTCATGGTATTCGGGGGTTGCTTCGGCGTCGGCGGGATCGTCGCCGCGCAAGATAGCATCGCGATGGGAGTCGTACCAAGCGCGTTCCTGGGGGTCGGAGAGGACTTCATAGGCGGCTTGGACTTCAGCAAACTTTTGAGTAGCATTCTCGACATCGCCGTAGTTTCGATCCGGGTGTAACTCCAAGGCCTTCTTCCTATACGCCTTCTTGATTCTGACAAAGAAATCAGAACCTATCCCATATACCGGTACGAGTTCGTATGCTTACTCCTCATCTGTTGCTTGACGGTCAACTCCCAGTAGATCGTAGTAGTCTGCCTTTTTGGGCGAGTCGCTTGTCGCAGTGCCTCTGCCGGACGACTGCTGGGCGCCCATTCTTTTTTTTCCTTTTCTTCTCGGATAGGAGACAGAGAGTGAGTTAAGAGGTAGCTGGTTAGCTAAGGAAATTAATACGATCGCTGTATACCTACCTAGGGTATATAAGTCTCTATGGATTGATTCTGTTCTGTTTTAATTTATTTTTATTCCTTTGCAAGGTATCGGTTAGAAATGTCCACTGTGCCCCGCACGTTCGTTGACTCACTCCCAAGACCCTTGGCATACATAACCTCCTGTGTATGTACATAACTTATGTAATATTTGTTAATGGGGTATATTTCCGCGGGCTTAATAGCCTATAATGCTAGAGCTAAAACTCGAGCTGTACAGATGAACAAATGATGAATGCATCCATGTGCGTAGAGCTTGGCTTTCCCAACCTACGACTGAGGTCTTGTCCAACACACATGCATATGCATGTAGTGACTATAGGTACTCAGCTTAATACGGCGCTGAATCCTGATAGGTTACACTGAAAAGGTCTAGAAACAGTAATAGGTCGCGTGGCCACGCAGGGGCAAGACGCCTAGATCTGCTAAGGCTGCATGGCTTATGTGCGTAAGGTATGCTTAAGTAGGTTCGCCCGCGGCGTCACCTACAGCGTCTAAATGCTACCTACATACAAAACCTTTGTACTGCTGCTGCAAGTGTATCATGTACCTACCTCGTGCTAGTGTTCAAACAGGCATAGCTGGCATAGCTGGCATAGGTGCTGGGTCTGTAGCAACTGGAGAATCTGCAAATATTTGCCCCGTTGCTTGGCTGTTCCCTTTTTCCCCTTCCCCCTTCTCACGACTTCGTCATATGCACCTACTTCCCTGTACGTATTTAAATATATCCCATCTTATTAAACACACTTTCATCGGCTTTCTTTCCCCGCTGCACCTATCATATCACATCCACTTGAGTATCATCATATCCACTTGGGCCGTGTATGAATCAACTCGACCTTTCCTCGTGGATGCCGCTTGGCAGAGTACGACAGATTGTGACTGTGACTGTGACTGAGACTACATAAGACTGAGACTTGGTCATCTTAGTCATCATTGGACTAACCGTCTTATTCAAACCACATCTACATTCGTCGTAATTCTCATGAAGTTCGCTCAAGAATTCAGGAAGTCTCTGCAACAAGAAGGTTAGCCTATCTACTCACTCCCCCGTCAGATGTCTCATTACTGACCGAATCTCCCAAAGGCTACCCCCAGAAATGGATCGACTCTGCCGTTCCTTACGGCCAGCTTAAAAAGTGTCTCAAAAAGGTCACTAAAGAACTTCAGGAGATCGGGTTGGACAAGGACACATTAGCTCAGTTGACCAGTCAAAGGGATCCATCCGCTGCAGCCTTTCACTACCACCTTGATGGGAAGGATGCCGACTCTAAGCATTTTCGCCCAAGGTTAACTTTCTTTATCCATCTAAAAGATGGCGTGGTTGTGGACGCAGAGCTAACACCACCCACGCGAGATTTCTTAAAGCGAATTGCTTCCAAAACGCTAGAGGCAGAGGCGCCGGTAGAGAATGACACTGACCAGACGAAACCGGCCACCGACTTGAATGGTTCTTGCCACGCTCCCCCACCCGAAGAAGAATCCTTATCCATTAAACAAGTGGAGGTGCCTCTAGTCTTTGATGGCGAGTTCTTCGATATTTTGCAGAACGACGTCTCGACTCTAGACGCGCTACAGGAGGAAGAACAAGCCAAGTTGGGAAAAGAAATAGCACTGCTGGGCCAGGACATTAACCAAGCCACGATACCCTCCAAAGGCCGAAGGGCAAGGGGAGACTTAGAGACTTGGCGCAATATTTTCGAATTATATTTGGACGCTCGTATATTTTTCTCTACACGAGAAAGTGACCATGGGTCTAGAACAAGCACCCAAGCTGTCGAGCAACTTCGGTGGTTTCAAGACCAGGTCTTGTCCAGAAAGCTGACACACGGCCTCAAACTGGAGAATAGTCGACATGCGTATATTAGGTTCCTCAACATGAACGCTCTGCTTTTACAGATCCTCAAATTTCAGGAGATCAACAATATAGCCGTGACAAAGATACTCAAGAGTCCGTTCATCCAACACATCTCCAAGTTCCCCCTTCCCTTCCGGTTCATACTAACCATGCTGGCAGAATTTGATAAGAGGACCTCGCTAGGTATTTCTCGGGAGTTTCCCGTCACGATTAAGTCGCATAGTCTGCTGGCGGGGAGTGTGGCCAAGGACATATGTGCACAGATGTCCAACGACCTCATCTCCGTCGTCCCGCAGCTCGACGATTACCTCTGCCCCATCTGTTTTGTCGTTGCGTACTGGCCTGTTCGACTCGATTGCCAACACATATTCTGCAGTCGATGCCTCGTCAAGATGTGTCGAAAAGGGGAAAGGTTTTGTCCCCTTTGTCGAGCTGATGTAATCATGCGAGCTGGCCTGGAACACTTTGATAGCGGCCGTGCTGCATTTCTTCGCGAATATTTCCCTAAAGAGGTGAAGGACAAGATCCGAGCCAACGAACGTGAACGGAACAGGGAAATATTCGGGCCCGATTACTCCGACTCCCTCTGTTGCGTAATGTGAGGATTATATTTTACCGCTTTCAGGAGCGGCCATTCCACTAGAGAATATGTTCATATTTTTCCTAGAGGAATTGGCCAAGGGTGAACTAGTTCTTCCTTCTATATTTGTCTAGCACTGTAGAGCAGCACTAGCAGCATAACACTATCCGCATTATTGACGCGGTAGCTAGGCCTGCAACCGGCGATGCTCACAACATATGGCTGGACTGAATGAGAGGAAGGTAGAGGAAAGATGTGAGAGACAGCTATTATTTCTTGCAAGAGCTGGCACGGACCTGAGATACATTGGCCGAATCGTGGGAGGAGGGGAATGAGCTCTTTGGCGGCCGTTCTATCTCACCGACGACTATGGGTGCCCGCCAGCATCTCCGAATCCAGCATCCAACGTCCTTGTTCATTTTAAAACTGATCTCGACTCGACCCCGGGAGGATCCCAGATGATGTCCTTCAGGCTTTTTATTTGTCTTGCGGGTAACCTCATCTTTGAGCCGTCAACAGCGCCTGGTACCTCCATATGCGCTTCGTTATCAAGCAATAGCATACCCTGCAGAGACTGGCCTTCGACCACATCGCTATACTCGTCGTCTCGTTCGAGGCCAATGGCTCTCCTAGCTAGCCAACTTACGCAGCCATACAAAATCGTCGCATCAGACACCGTACCAGCCTGGTAGATACCCACTCCGTATGACGCCATCTGTAAGGGATCACCGGAGCCGAAGGGCGTAAAGGCATTGCCGACATTGTTCACGCCGATACAGGCGGATAGACCGAGATCCTTGATCATTGACGGTACATGCAAGGTTCCGCGCGGTCGGATTTGTGCCATGGTTGTCGCCGGACTGGGGCGACCCATCATAAACATGTCACTGGTGGGCAAGCCAACGAAGTGGATCGGGAGGCCGCTCTCGTTAATAGTTTCAGCAAGCCGCCGAAGGTCCGAGTCGGACAGAACGGTCAACTGAGTACAGTGACCGAGGACTATAGTCTTGGACCTGTCGGCTCGTCCGAGCCAATCATGCTTTTGAAGCAGTTCAATGACGGAAAACGTCAACGGTTGGGCGAGAGGAGAGGGTGGGTTCAAATTATAATCCAAGTGGAAGTCAAGGTGCAAATTATGGCGAAGGGCTGTGGTGATGGCCCAATCGATGTTCAGGAGTGAAGCTTCCCGCGACTCCTCGACATACGGAGTGGTCCCTAGGACCTGGAGGGATGAAGCATGATCCCTCAGGAGTGAGGTGAGAATAGACCGATTTGTCTCCCCGTGGGCGGTGGAGAAGAGAGGGTCTTGAGCGAAGGCACAGAGCTGTATCTCCAGCAGGTGAGAGAAGTCGGATTTGAGCCTCGTAGCAGCAGTCAGTGGCAGTGCCCCCGTGACATGATCCAGTTCTATGAAGGCACGGAGCGAAGTCACGCCCTGCTTATAGCTCCTTGCTAGAAGCTGACTGCCCCGAAGATAGAGATCATCTTCGGTATAACGCTTTTTCGCACGGGAAGTGTTCAGTAGAGCCTCGTCGAAGGAACCGGTCTCGGGTAGTAGATCAGAATAGTCGGGATGGTCTTTGGAGGTCGGGTTGTTGCATGTCAATATAAAGGGCTTATCGAGGTGAATGTGCGGATGACAGAGGGGTGGCAGCAGGACTTTGGACGGTTCACTAGCCGGATGTTCCGAGGGGCGAATCTGGCTAACCTTGCCATCTTGGATATGAATGTCCCATCGACTTGTGTCTGCGGCCGATTTCTGACATGGTAAAATCACATTATTGATTTTCATGTCGTTCATGGTTATCGGTCGTCTTTTATGAGTTCTATAACTGGGCAGAGGGTATCACCGATTCGAATAGCTAAGCTATAAGTTTTGTCATATGTTTTTTGGCAATTTTATATTCTCATGAGTCCTTAGGCAAGGTGAGTTGATGGTTTCGCGGATTGTGAAGTGATGCGGCGTGATGCAATCGGGTGGCGCATGCAGCCAAATACCTGGTGTAGATACAGACATAGACGCAGTATGAGGTATCTACATGGATACATACATATGTACATACATGTATGTGTGTATGTGTGCATTCCGTTTGGTACCTAGCTTAGCCTGGGCCAAGACCTAATATAAAGGGCCAATCAATGAAGTAGAAACTTAAAGTCGGTAACCACTGGGCAGTCTCATTCGCATTTAGATCTCAATCTCAAAATTTCTGACTCCGATCCCGGCTTCTTATACAGCCATCCCTGTATTGTATTGTATAGCTGCCACCATACCGGGTACGGGTGCGGCTACTTCTACTCACTTCTCTTCTCATTCTCATTCTTATTCTCATACATCCCGGACCTTGATGACTCTTGACAAGCTCCAACGCATGTAGATGACATGACATGACATGACATAGGTGCCAATTCAATATAAGAGATACGATACATAAAAGAACCAAGTCACAAGGCAATGCCTTTAATCGAACTAGGGGACTCGATACCCCCCAACACTGCTCACGTGAGTCCTCGTCTTCTCTCCTAAACCAAAAGAAAGACCCCTGACATGCGACATGCAATATGCATAGGCCGTGAGCGTTTCGCTTCCGACATGGAAATCCAACATTGGGTACGAAGAGGGCGAGCAATGGGTCCTCGGTACCATGATCACCGGCTACCCTAGGTTCTTCATACATAAGAGCATCCAGGCCTTCGCCCGTGACATCGTGGCTGAGCACGGCATCCCCGGACAGCAGGCTATGCTCTTTCCAACGAGGAAGACCGCCAACCGTTGCCTTCAATTCATTCGAGACAAGGCTCATCCGTCTGCACTGGTTGACATCGGCCTCTTGCATCTGGTCCTGGACCCGGCGAAGAAGACGCCCGACGTCTTGCAATCTATCATGCCGTCCATATCCGCCGTCCTCTTCACCGCCGAGGCATTCCCTTTCGCCAAGCAGTACTGGCAGCATTCTGGCGACGGCATTTCGAGTCGGCGTGCCGAATTCTGCCACGGACTATTCAAGGAGGACATACTGGTCCCCGAAGAGAAGGTCTCCTCTCCCCGGCCACCACAGCATAAACTTGGCCGCGGACCGAAAAGATATCGACGGCAAGCCTCCATAGACGACCACGCGAATGGGTCCAATGGCAAACATCATCATCATTATCCCGTGACCCTAGATGCCCCCGTCGAAGACGACACAACAGACACGCTCGAATCTTCACGATTTCTGGAAGAGCGATACGGAAGGAATCTCGACCTCTCCCTCGTCCCGAATGCCAAATCCGCCATCAGGCGTCGCATCGCCGGCGTCTTGACGGCCGATGTCGAACTAGACAGCACCACCACTTTGCCAACCATGGACTCTAACGCCCGCGGGATTTCGAACTTTAAGGAGGACGACATATATCTGGTCCCCTGCGGCATGAATGCCATATTCACGACCCACCAGACCCTCTTGAAGGCGCGGGAACCGCAGAAGAGCATCAACTTTGGCTTTCCGTATGTGGATACTCTCAAAATCCTGCAGAAGTTCGGCCCCGGCGCCATCTTCTACGGCCGCGGCTCCCCCGCCGACCTCGACGATCTCGAGGACCGACTGAAGAACGGAGAGAGGTTCCTCGGCCTCTTCTGCGAATTCCCCGGCAACCCCTTGCTGACATGTCCCGACCTCGTGCGTATTCGACGACTAGCTGATACGTACGATTTCGCCGTAGTGGTGGACGAAACGGTCGGCACGTTCGTGAACGTGAACGTGCTTCCGTTTGCCGACGTGGTGGTGAGCAGCCTGACCAAGATCTTCTCGGGAGACTGCAACGTCATGGGCGGCAGCATGATCCTGAACCCGAACAGCCGGTACTACGCGGCGATGAAGCGCGTGATGACAGACGAGTTCGAGGACACGTACTGGGCCGAGGATGTCATCTTCATGGAGCGGAACAGCCGCGACTTCAAGTCGCGGATCGATCGGGTAAACGCAAACGCCGAGGCCATCTGCGAGATCCTAAACGCGCACCCCCTAGTCACCAAAGTGTACTATCCCAAGTACAACGAGTCGCGGCGAAACTACGACGTCTGCAAGCTGCCGGGCGGTGGGTACGGTGGGCTCCTGTCGTGCACGCTCAAGACCGAGGCTCATGCTATGGCCTTCTACGACGCCATCGAGACGGCCAAGGGGCCCAGCTTAGGCACCAACTTCACGCTGACGTCGCCCTACGTGATTCTAGCACACTACCAGGAGCTAGAATGGGCCGCGAGTTTCGGCGTGGACCCCGACCTGCTCCGGATCAGCGTCGGGCTCGAAGATGACTTGACGTCTGTCTTCACGAGGGCACTCGAGGCTGCTGAAGCATGTAAAGTTGGCGAATAGAAATCTTAGAATTAACATAGAGGCGTTCAGTAACTCATCAGACCAGAGAACCATCACTATGTGTGTCATTGTAGATCTCTCTCTCTCTCTGTGTGTGTGTGTGTGTGTGTGTGTGTGTGTGTGTGTGTGTGTGTGTGTGTGCGTGTGTGTGCGATGTACGCTGCTATCGCAACTTTCCTTATGACTGTGTGATCGATATATTCATCTAATATAATCATTCTATGAGGTCAGAAAAATCCAGAGAAACCCCTACGTTCTATAAATCGAGACTAAAAATCAACCAAGACGATGGCCACCAGAGGAGAGGAGAGACACATGGGTATGTCTAAGAGTAAATCGCCATTGACAAATGAAAGGCATCGCAGCGTAGCATACATATTCTGTCCCAAGAAGTTGTTCGGCATCGTGGATCAAAGCTCTTCTCAAAAGATACATGGAAGCTTCAGTTTCACTCTGCCCCGGATGCTGTTATTAATGTACACCGTTACACCGATGCTAAACCTTTCCTGTCTTTTTTGTTCCGTCTACCCGCTCTCTATATTTACAGCATTAGAAGTGGATAGCTTTCGAGTACGTGGCCATGGCCGCCTCCTTGAACGCCTCTGCCAACGTCGGGTGGGCGTGACACGTGCGCGCAATGTCCTCTGTCGATGCACCGTACTCCAGCGCCAGCGTCGCCTCCGCAATCATCTCGCCGGCGTTGGGGCCAATGATGTGGCAGCCCAGCAGTCTGTCGGTATCGGGGTCCGCGAGCATCTTGACGATACCGTCGGTGTCCAGGTTGGTCTTGGCACGCGAGTTGGCGCTGAAGGGGAAGGTTCCAATCTTGTAGGGTATGTTCTGCTCCTTGAGCTCTTGCTCATTCTGACCGACCCAGGCGACTTCGGGATACGTGTACATGACAGACGGGATGACGCCGTAGTTGACATGGCCGAAGCCCTTCTTGATGTACTCGACGGCAGCCACGGCTTCTTCCTCGGCCTTGTGCGCGAGCATGGGACCGAACGTGCAGTCGCCGATGCTGCGGATGTGCGCCGCCTTGGTACGGTACTGCGAGTCGATGATAACACGGCCGCGCTCGTCGAGCTCCACACCGATGTTCTCAAGACCAAGGCCGGCCGTGTACGGGCGACGACCAATAGCAACGAGCACCACATCCGCATCGAGCTGTCCGAAAATATCAAGTTAAAAACAGGTTTCACGGACGTGTGCGCCGAACTTCAACTTACAGTCTCGGGCTTACCACCCTTGGCAGAGTCAACCTCCAGCTTGATGAGCTCGCCGCTGCTGTCGCCGCTCACGACCTTAGTACCAAGCTTGAATTCTATACCCTGCTTCTTCAAGATCTTTTGCGCCTCCTTGGCGATCTGGGCGTCCATGCCGGGCCCACCAATCTGGTTTAAGAATTCGACGACAGTGACCTTGGCACCCAATCTTGACCATACGGAACCCATTTCGAGACCGATAATACCGCCGCCGATGACAATCATCTTCTCGGGAATCTTGTCGAGGGCTAGGGCACCGGTGCTGGAGACGACGCGCTTCTCGTCGACCTCGAGTCCGGGAAAGGGGGTAGATTCGCTACCCGTAGCAATGATGATGTTCTTGCCGATCCTGCTTGTCTCGCCGCCGTCGACCAGCTGGATCTTGATCTCGTGGTCGCTAGCGAACGAGCCGGTGCCTTTGATGTATTCCACGCCGTTCTTCTTGAAGAGGTATTCGACACCCCTGGTCAGGCCAGTGACCGAGGTGTCCTTCGCCTTCATCATCGCTTGCAAGTTGAGCTTGACATCGCCGACTTCGATGCCTCGAGGCTTGCTGTCGTGGAGGATCTGGTGATAGAGATGCGAGTTGTTGAGGAGGGACTTGGAAGGGATGCAGCCGACGTTGAGACAAGTGCCGCCGAGAACGCCGCGCTTCTCGATACAGGTCACCTTCAAACCTTCCTGACCAGCCTTGATAGCAGACACGTATCCGGCGACTCCACCACCGATGATGACGAGGTCTCTCTCCTCTGCGTCCGCGCCGAGTCAGTTAGCGACGGAAGCGACAGAAGCAACAGAAGCAACAGAAGGAATCAAAAGGGGTATTAACCTGCTTCAGTAGCATATGTCCTTCTCCATCGCGAGACGGGGGAGACGACTGTAGGGAGGCTGTGACGCAGACGCATACGCGGGTTAGCAGACTTTTGATCAACGAGCTCTAAAAAGCTCAAAGTTCGGCTAGAACTTACGAAGAAGGACGGAAGGCAGATCGGACAGCGGTCCGCGATACCAAACGACTGGCCAGCATAGTTTTGACGGACTGCCTGGACTGCCTGGATTGAAAGGCAAAGAAAGGCAAAGAGAGTGGATATCTCGATTGGGGAGCTTGTGCTTCGAGATGAGTATATGGATTGGAGGTGGATGTTGGACAATAGCCCGGATGTTTTTTTTGGAGATGCTGGGAAATTTTGGAGGTCCGGGCGTTTGGACCGTCTGTCGGTACCTACGTATCCACTTATCACGTATCAATACATGTATCTATCCATAAATATGTATATATATAAACCTACATGGTAGGCTAGGTACATACTGTAGGTAGGCAGTTATCTACGACCCCTTGCCGAGGGGCCCCAACAAGAAAATTCCACTTTTGGCATAAATCACGGTTCATTTTCGCTGTTCCGCCGCTACTCCGAACATAACCGTGGCAAAATACGGTTTATTATCTCAGTCTAGATATCCAC
The DNA here is from genome assembly GCA_022578845.1 of Hypoxylon cercidicola. Classification (NCBI taxonomy): domain Eukaryota; kingdom Fungi; phylum Ascomycota; class Sordariomycetes; order Xylariales; family Hypoxylaceae; genus Hypoxylon; species Hypoxylon cercidicola. The sequence goes on from MU399508.1 coordinate 367,009, forward strand.
ACCGCTAGGATACGACCATGATAAGACCGGGAGTAAGCTTACAAGCTTACAAGCGTACAAGCGTACATAGTTTCTCCCCTTTCACCCTAGCGTTTCTTTTGCCAGCAGAGCATCTAGTATCCCGTCTGCCACCTCGCAGCTCTTCTTGAGCGCACTCTTTTCCTTCTTGTCCTTCAGGAGATCAGTTTGCCGTACACTCTTCTTCAGGAAGTACTGGACTCCTCGAGCGTGGTCCGTATCTATGCCGCTCAGAACGTCCTTTAATCCGTCGCGTTTGCACTCCTGGAGCATCGTGATCAACATCACCTCGAAGAACATGTGTGCTTTCTCCTGTAGAACCGCAAGGTTGCGATATTTAACCACGTCCGCTAGCCGTAGAGACCGCCCTGCTATGAGTGATCCGTACATCTTGGCTGTGTTGAATACCCACCGCATCTCGTAATCGGCCGCGTCTCCGGCATCAATGTCATCCCCATCGCCAGTGTCAATGTCCTCTCCCATCTTCTTGAGTCGCGTGGTTAGACAACGCCGGAATTGGAAAGACAATTCTCGATCACCAGTGAATCTGGTAGCCACTAGAGTATAGTAGTGATTGTACTGAGCTTGCCGCTCGCTGCTGCGCACGATCACTTCGGGTATCTCTTTCCGCTGATGCTTGTTCAGCCTTAGCTTTCGGATCAGAAGTTCGGCATTCTCGTAGTCTGTCGCTGCGTGTAAAGCAACAAATATACGTTGTCGTACCTCCGTGTTGAAGCCCTGCTCCCTCGCTAGTTGCCAAAGATCCGGAATGCCTAGGTCGTCATCGCCGAGCTTCGTACTCTCCTCAGGGTCGCCATCATCTTTTCCGGGTTGAGCCCCGTCACGGATATCGGTACCACTTTGATCACCAGACCAGCTAGCCCCGACGAGCCACCATTTCCCGTGTGTATCAGCGTCTTGGATATCCCGGAGTCCTATGCGGAGAGGCTGAACATCCTGAGAGCCACTCAAGGTGCCGATCCGCTTCCTGAGTTGAGTCCGCTGGTCTGCGAGATCTCTATTGCGAGCAACGGCTTTTGTTTTATTGCTCTGTAGCTTCTTCATCTCGTCAATCATGAAGCTCGTCCTCACCGACATGCCTTTCAAATTGGCCGGTTTGACGCTGCTGACAATATCCCTTAGTGCATGAGGGTCGTCACGCCTCAGGGATGTTCCGCAGAGTTGGATGATTCTCAGAAGCAGCTCGGTATCGAGCTCGGAAAGCTTAACCAAGAATAGGTGAATGTAATCAAACATCAAGTTGCAACCCACCACCTGCATATTATAAAGCTCAGCAAGCAGGGAAATGAGATGCTTGGAGCCAGCATCTGACTGGTTGCCCGAGGCATTCTCGTAGCGTTGACGGAGAATTTCGACGAGCTGCTGTATGAAGTGGGCGCAGATAGCCGTGCCCATGGCCTTGTACATCGCTGCAATGAAACCAGCTATCATTGCGAAGAACGAGTCGGGTCGCTTTTCAGGCGAGCAGACAAGAGCGAGGACGATATCGACAATAATGGAAGTCACAGTCTGCCTCGGGTATGAGCCGTATAAAGCCACGATGTCCTTGATTATACCGATCATGCTGTCGTTTGTGAGTCGATTTATCAAACCTTGTATACGTCTTCGGAGTTGTGCGTCGGCGTCGTTGCTCGAGCCCGACTGCTTGCGAAGGGATGGGGGAACATATTTTGCAACACCCGTTGAGGGAGCTACGTATGGATTTTCTCGCTGTGGCTTTGCAGGCTCCGGTTGACCACTGTCTGAACAGCCCTCAAAGACATCCTCATCCTCATCTTCTCCCTCGTCGCTACCGAACTCTTCCATGTCGGACCCGTCCAAATCGTCGTCCAAGTCATCGTCGTCGACTTGGTCATCCTGGTCGTCACTATCACTACCATCGGTAATTTCATTGGTAGTGTTTGCACGAGCAGAGGCTTGGGCTTTTCTCCTCTTTTGGGCCAACCACTCCTCCGCTTCTGCTTTGCGCTTTTTCTTGGAAACAGTCTCCGCGTCTTCCTCTTCATCGTCCAGGCCATCCAACAGGTCGCCAAGTCCATCTTGGTCAAAGGAGTTGGGTAGGGACTTCTTGCCCTTCAACCCTAGTTTCCTTTCCAGGTTGGCAATCTCTGCGTCGTCCTGAGCCAGTCTCTTCAGCGTGGACTTGGAGGGTTGTGGTTTGCTAGACTCTTGATCGCTATCGTGGCCCTCCGAGTCAAGTCCAAAGTCGAGCTCATCATCCTCATCCCCATCGTCGCTCTTGCCATGCAACTCATCCTCAGATGAGCTGCTAGCTGGAGAAGAAGCTCGCTTGGGATGGTGAGATGTAGAAATTTGGCGTGGTCGTGGTTGTGACCGGTGAGATTGTCTCTTCTGAACCCGTTGAGCCTTGCGTTGCTCTTTTCTTGAGGCCTGCCTTTTGGGTCTCCCTTTGCCTCCATAAGGCTGTTGAGTGCCTGTGCCTAGCTCTTTCAAAAGGGATGAAGGCAACGCTAGTTTTCGGTTGGAACCTGGTCCCATCTTTGTGATCAAAAGAATGAAGTTGTGTTTGGATATTGTTAAATATTTGTACCTCTTGTATTCATCGAATATAAATTATTTTTTATGTCAGGTACTTAAGTAGGTAAGTATTGACTTTTCTTCAACAATGATAGATACGATAAAAAAAAAATCCAAGTCTGGTATAGAACTGTGGGTCCCGTCCTAAGCTACCGTACCAGTAGTGGGGTACGGTACCTACCTCTACGGCTATGCCCCGCTAGGTTAGGTTAGGGTCTTTTAAGTCTTTTAAGACTCCGTCGTTTTCGTTTTATTCCAACATTCATCACATGCGGGGCCCGAGAAGGTTGACAGACAACACTGATATTGTCTACCGTCGCATCGCGTCGCCACTCTCTTTAGTCGTTACTACCGCCAGTAAATGACAATGGGGCGTCTAAGTCATGATGAGGTACGCCCTTATGCATTGTACAACCACCTACGGAGCTAGGCGCATGTACTCATCTTCTCCTCATAGTTCTTCACCAAACTCACCGAGCTCTTCGACGCAAGGAAAGGCAAAGACCATGGATCCATAGTCCTTGTCCAAAAAAGATGTATAGTTTCCCCTGTCGTCTTTGCCAGTCTGTATAGCTAGACATGTCTGACACCGCAATATTTTGTCTAGTATCTCACGATCAACCGCTTCCCGAGGCTACCAGCGATACCATATTTCCCGATCTACACCCCCCGAAGCCTATGCCCGTGCTCATCAGGGCCACAAATGCCAAGGGGAAAGAACGCCGCCAGGACAGGGTCAAGTTTTCTACCGTCGTCGAACCTGACTCGCTTCCTGCCTTCTTTGAAAGATACGCAGATGTGTGCAAGGCCGGCATGACCACATTGAAGCCGAGAGACCGTAGCAAGAGGAAAGGCAAGGCCAAGAAGAAGAAGGGGAGTGCTACAAATACCGCACCCTGATACGGCCTCGCAGGTTTAATGCACGCTATCTATCGCCAATCCCTCCCCTACTCGGCGCTATTCCTGGGATTTTTCATCCACGTCGACGTCACGTCATATGCGCCGCTACCTACCTTTTAGCAACAGTACACGCATGTCACATTTGGAGCTACGTATATGGGAATAGACTAGCTTCCACAAGGCTATATTTTCGGCTTTATCTATACAGTCTGTGACGAGCTCGGCTCTATAGCTACTAGGCCAGCCTGGGTGATGTTGGGGTGCCGGCTGTAGGCAACAAACTGAAACACCTGCTATTACAATGAGGAGACGAATACTAGTTCCCTGAAAGGGGTCTGATACAAGGGATATACTTGAAACCACACATCTCCATTTGCAGCTCTACTTTTCACTGCCAAATAATAACGTGTTTATCCTCTTCCAAAGCTCGCCAACTTATCTATTCGTCTCACTCTCCTAACAAGCACCAACATACCCATTCTCCTCGTCGAGGCTCTCCTTCTGCTCTCTTGCCTCCCTACAGCTATCGCATTCGCTTTTGATGGGTTTACGAGGGTTACCCACGTACATGCACAAGCTCTCTGGGCATTTGTTCTCTAAGTCCTGGCTTTCGCAGCTGGCGAGCTTTTTGTGCTCTATCCATACCCATTTGCAGGTGATACATTTTCGATGATGGAGCTCGCACATGAGTCTTGCTAGGGTGGATATATACCACTCTGGTGGATGTTGAATGTTGTTAAGAAGTAGCCTCAAGAAAGGGATAGACTAAAAAGGGGTGTAGTCCGCCAAAGACTTGTCCTTGAGTGCGATTGTTATAAATAACTGGGGTTGACCTCTCAAGTCAGCACTACTATTTATTGACCACAACGTTGTTTTTATATTGACGATGGAAATATTAGGATGAGCCTAGGAGAATGCTAGCGCATACATGGCATGACAAAAATCCAGTCACAATTCCCGTGTCGTCGTGGAGCGTAGTGGTGGCCACAAGTCAACATCCTTAGTCGCTAGAAGACCAATACCTACCGCACTAAAGAATGTTTCCACGAACTGCATTGGATGACTGAACGCCTGTGAAGCAAGCACACTCGATGGTATTGTACATAAATCTCTCGCCGGAAGATGGAAGCCCCCTGACAACAAACTACGAGAGTTGTCTCGATGAAACAACACATAACCCACACTCTATTCCATCTGCATGTCTAAGGCAGGCTGCCTATCTATCTAGGTAGGTTGGTGGTATGGTAGACATATCCGCTTTCTGTGACCAACAAACTGCCCCTTGCCGTCCAGTCACGCATATTGCAACAAACGCAAAACCAGCTCTTGACAACATAAAACGTGCCACACAGAGGAATACGGCATTCTGAGCCTTTGTCACTAAAACGTATTGCCTACCTATTACCTCTACCTAGGAATAGAGAATAGGGAATAGGGAATCGGGCAAGCCGCCCAACCAGGAAAATGGGAATGCTATTCGCAGGATACAATCTAATTTTGAAGCGTCTGGAGCTTTCTCATTTCCGCATAGGAGGACATCAATCCGACGACGACCCTAAGATAACACGTGGGGAAAAAACAAGACCCCCTTTTTTTTTCAGTCCAGCCAAACATGGAGCAATGATTGCTCTCTACCTGATGTCCCATCGGTTGATTATAAGTCGAGATGCCCAAGAGCCAGCCATTTCCCTCCCCGCAAATTGCACTTAAGATGGAGCTCGTTGCCAACAGTTTGGATACTTGGCCGTCTTTTTCACCTCGCAGACCTTGTATCGTCATGACTGCTAGAAGACAGTTTTAAAAAAGAAAGAAAACAAACGAGTGCCGCAGTGAAAAGAGTAAAAAAAGAGAAAGGTAGATAATACAGATATGCAAGAGCAGACATGACCTTGCCCGTCCCACCCGACCATCCTTCCATAGATGGTGATTATTCGATGCTCCACGAGAAGATTTCGTATCGGTACGATCGAGGTGTGCAGGTATTAGACGACCTCTATGGTCACTGCCGATAGGCTGCGAGAACAACCACAGCAACTCTTACATGATCTGGTCTTGAGTAAGACCACCATGCACATCTGTCTCCATGCTGTCACCTCCGCCTGGGGTGACGTATTTGACGAAGCTCAGGCCCAAAGGACGCCCTCCGTAGTGATAGCCCTGGAACTTGGAAATGGAAGTCTCTGCAGTCGCTGTGCTGTCGAAGCGAACAACGCCCGATCCTCTAGATCGACCGCTGGGTTCATACTGAATCTCGGCCTGCTCCACTTTGCCAATCGTGGTGAAGAGCTCAATGAGATCCTCGTTACTAGTAGACCAGGGTAGCTAGAACAAGAGCTGTCAGCAATAATACTCCCCATCGACCATGTCACGCTATCTTACATTTCGGACGTAAATGACTTCACTCGGGTCGGTTCCCGCAGTGGCGTAATCGGTGAAGGGGTTCGGAGCTGCTGGGGTGGTATTGCTAGCCTCGTATCCACCACCTGCCGCGGGCCCACCGTAGCCTCCGCGTCCGCCGTAGCCGCCGCCGCCGAATCCACCACGACCACCGCCGAAGCCTCCTCGGCCGCCGAAACCACCGCCGCCAAAGCCGCCACGGCCACCGTAACCACCCCGGCCGTGGCCTCCAAGTCCGCCTTGGAAGGCGAAGCGATCCTCGCGGACTTCGAGTAAACGGCCCTGCCATTCGAAACCGTTGAACTGTTGTATGGCATTCCGTGTGTCGTCCGGATGCTCGAACATGACAATTCCGGATCCCTTAGGTCTGCCGTCGGGACCTAGATGAACATCCGCGCGGATGACTTGGCCGTTTCGAGCTGTTCCGGCGCAATGTCAGTATGCAATTCACTACCTTAGCAATTCATATTCGTAGTTAAGCGGAATAACTCACCTGCCTGGCGGAACAAGTCTTTGAGATCTTGCCAACCGACCGTATACGGAAGCTAGATGCAAAATTAATACTGGAACCAGTCCGCTAGATTGGTATTAAGACGGAAAGGGTGGGAATGGACAAACGTTAGACACGTATATCTGGCGATTGCCGCCGCCGCCGCCGCCGCCGCCTTGCATGCCGCCTCCATAGCCGCCGCCGCCGCCGCCGTAGCCTCCTTGCATACCGCCGCGACCGCCGCCGCCACTGTCGCTGCCGCTATAGCCACCGCGGCCTCCGGTTGCACCGATGAATCGTGGCTCCGCTTCGCGGTCCTGGTCCAATCTTTAGCACGTACTCCTGCGTGAACCATGTCCGACGGCGCCCTTACCTCTCTGACGTAAACGAGCCGGCCCATTAAGTTCTGGTTGCTGAGAGTCTGAACAGCTGTTTGTGCTTGCTCCCTTGTAGCATATTCCACAATTCTGGATCGACGTTAGTAAAGGCTTTTTGAGGCTTTCTAGTCAGCAGCTGATGGAAAGATTTCACTTACCCGCATCCCTACAAAAACCCGCGGACAATGTCCCAACCCGTCAATCCATCAATTCCAACAAGAGCCAGAGGAGAAAGAACCAAAAGAAAACCAGCCATGAATCACGTGTAGAAGCCCACCTTCGACATTCCATTCGGAAGCAATAAAACATCGGCAAAGAGAACCTCTCCAGCTGTTGGTGGCGGTGCCGTTAGCCACAGATTACTCGTCACAAGGGTAGGATTGACTTACCCTGTCGCATGAAATCTTTGAGGTGATGCCATTTGACGTCGTAGGACAGGTTGCCGACGTAGACACGGCGGTCCTGCTGCGACGTCTCGCGGATGTTGTTCATCATTTGTTCCCGTGCAGCGGCACGCTCCTCGTACGTGCGTTGGGGTGGTCCACCGTAACCCGAACCTGATCCTCCAACTGGTGCCCCAGCTCCAGTCATGGGAGATCGCGATCGTCTTTCCGATCTACGATAGTCCTCGCGGCTCCTAGAGCGACTTCGCGGCGAATATGAACGTCGGCGACCGGAGCGGCCTGGGCTCCTCGAACGACCACGGCGAGGAGAGCGAGATCTCTCGCGCTGTGACTCGTCAGCATTTGGGTGGGGTATAAATGACATTAGGAGCAGAAAAATGACTCGCTGGCTCGACAGCGAATTGCGAGAAGGTGAATAAAGTGTTCCCGATGGACTTTCGGATGGTCTTGTTGGAAATACAGCAAATAAGAGATCTCGGAGTCGGAAAAGGCCACAGCATTCAAGACTCGCATGGTTTCCCTGGGGCGGCAGTAAACTTTATATCCCGGGCCCAGCTAGACTTATCTTGGTGCCCCCCCCCTTCTAGCTCTAGCTCGAGCTCCGCGGCGAAATATGACGTGGGAAGCCATCAGATAGAGCCCGTTGTCTCGAGCATAGAGCTAGGTTTTTCTGTTCAAAGTTTTGCCGCCATCCCAAGTAACCAAACAAGCTGAAGCTGGTGCAAGGGTACATAAAGTTTGACAACCAATTGGGATACTAGACGATTGGACCCCAGGATCCGGAAAACTGGCTAGCTGACTCGACTTACCTTGACGGGGCGATATGTGTCTCCGGAATCAGCTATTCAAAGAGTAGAAAGTTAGAAGGAATCACAAAGTAGGGCCAATATGGCAAAGAAAAGGGAGCAAAGAAGTTGTAAATGAGTAATAGCAGGCAGATCAACCTGGACAGTCAACTGTGACAGTTTGGCGGGCCGTAGGTGCATACGGGGGTTGAGAGGCCAGACCGTTAGTGGATCGGGAAGGGAAAGCGTCCAGGTCCAGGGACGGGGGTGGGGGGAAGCGACGGCGTATTAAAGGCTTCGGGATGGGACGCGGCTTGTATAAAACGGCACAAAGGACAGGACAGGATAGAGCAACTGGTGGAGTGCGTTGAAAAAGAGAGCAGGGGAAGAGTATGATTGGGTGGTAGTGGGGTGGAAGAAGGTGGGAATAGAAGAAGCGGGTAATGCTTGTGGGCTGTGGGCTGTTACAAAGCTGGATGTCGAGGTCATGTAGGTTGTAGCACGTCGCAGAGGTATTTGTTTTATGCCTCCGGGACGAGATTGGTGGGTAGGAATACCGTCGAGAGGCAAGCCAGGAGCCAGGAGCCAGGGCAGAACCTGATTCGGCAGCCGGTGCGTATGCGAGTGCAGGAATAGGTAGTATATATGTATGTAGGTTATGTAGGTTATGTAGGCATGTACGAAGTGGGATATGTAGTGTGGGATGTGGGAGTGGAAGAAGTAACGACGAAAGCAAGAGGAACGCCTTGGAGCTGCCATGGAAATATAGAATAGGTGTTCGTGTTGCCAGAGACTGCGAGATGGTGGTGTGGACTTACCCATGACCGAATACGTTGAGGAACGACCTTTCTGCTAAGCTTAGCCGCCTTGTCTGAGAAGAATTTTTCTCTCCGCCGACAGTGTACCTCGACGATAGCGCTGGTGGGCTAGGTATATTGGTAGAGTAAGTAAACCTGTATTGGAGGGGTGAGCTTTCGAAGTGACAAGGAGGAGTGCGCCGATTCTTTCGGGGGGGTTAGACACCACGGATTGGGCCGTCGCTACTAGGTAGCTGAGAGGGATAAAAAAAAAAGGGGGGGACTGGATGCAGTAACTAAGGCTTGAGGATAAAGCGTAGAGGTACAAGTGTGTTTGTATCGGGTGTGATTCAGCGCCTCTGCATTCGCATTGTACAATAGTAGACCGGCGCTGACAGAAGCCTAGACCTAGGCTGGTCCTGTATACGGATAGGCATGCAGGAGAAACGACACAGCAACGACCAGTACCAAAGCAATAACAGTAGCAGCACCAAGCACCAAGCACCAAGCACCAAACACCAGCGGGTACTCGAAGAGAGACACACAAGCAGTACACAGGCGTAGGCGCAGGTAGCAGAAGGCTAGAGACGTAGCGAGTATGCGTGTGTATGTGTGTTGTGTTGTGTTGTGTTGTGTTGTATGTGTCTGTGTCTGTGTCTGTGTCTCTTTTTTTTCTCTCGATGTGATGTCAGGTATGGTAAGGCGACCGCGACCGGTTTGCTGGTGTCGCGCGATGCGCGTACAGCGAGTGGCTGGGTCTCGTGTGCAATGCGAAAAGGATCGGGGAAAATATTAAAAAAAAAAACAAAGCACGAAAAGGCAGCTGGGGGTGGAGGGCGTGCATATGCGACCAGATGGTCGGCGGCTCTCAATACGTACGTACCTGAACTTGAACCTGATATGCTGCAGGAGAGGGTACCAGTCCCAATATCGACGAGAATAGGAAAGGGAAAAAAAATCTGGGGAGATGCGTTGGACGATGGACGGATGGGAATTTGGGCTGAAAGGAACGCGTGAAAAAAGGCCCCCAAAATCAAGAGATGGATTATCGCGTTCGGGTTAGCTGAATTGGCCTTTTGATTGGTCAAGTATGGGGACTTGGGGCGTTCGGGGATATGAAAAATGGCCCCCGTGATAGGTACTGTACATACGTAGTAGTACCCAGGCAGCAGATCCAGTCTGCCAGTGCATGTGTTATACTGAAGCCATCCCTGTCTTGGCTTATTATTTGGGTCTGTTCATGGGGTCTTGGGGGTCTTGGGGGCCTAAGGAAGGTACAGTACAGTACCTACGGTACGGATACTCACAGTTTCACTCACAGTTCGTATAGCCTTTTGATACTGTCCTGAATACGGTGCCAGTAGACGGGGCCCTAGCCCCTGTCCCGGATTTATTCTCGGGTACCTTGATAGGTATCCAACGGTCCGCGGATATGCAATTTTAGGTACGATGTAATCTCCAATCTCGCGACAGTCTCATCTTGCTTCCTAAGTTAGATGTGCAGATTTATTGTTCCCATGTTCCCATGCTCCCATGCTGTGATGAGGTAGCCTAGACCATTTACGTATTGGAACTGCTAGGTAGCGAAGTACTATACCATCACAGCCTTTGACCTCGAAAGGCAAACACGTGCGTGTTATCTATTCTCTACACCCTTAATTTATCTTTTTTTTACATTTCATAATACCTAACTGTCTCGTTCATGCATTCTTTTGGGTAGTAGGCAACTAACCTCGGCAACTAGGCAACTAGAACTAGGCAACCAGAGCTTACGTGGCTCCCTCCATCACGTTAGACATACGACAATTCTACACCGGTTAGGTGGGCCAGCCACAGGCCGTGCTAGAGTTGCAACCGAGCCTCGAGGAATGCGAGGCGTTTCTTACACTGTACATCCGTACATGAACGATATCCCACGGCTCGAGGCGGGTTAGGTCGGGAAGGATTGAGAATCGAAACAAAAGCCGGTAAGGCAAGCCTTTCGTTATAATTCTTTGGTCCGCATCCGCTCGGTCCAGAATTAGGAAAACGCCCGTCTGCGGGTGCTGACAGGCTAGCCTTATTGCCGCCTCCCGTCGCCATGTATTATCATGGTACTTATGGTAGAAGCGGAACTCATCGACGCTATTTATGTAGCATGAAGAGATAGCGTTGTGCTGAAAGATACGGGCCAATCCGTTCCGTCGACTCCGATCTAGTATCTAGTATGAGTATGAGATATTAGAGGTTTCCGATATCATACTGACCATGTACGTACTCGTCTAAACTCGATCATCTCTGGCCTCTTCACAATATTATAGGTGGCCTTGTCTATGTACTGGCCTTGTTTAGGACGTGCATAAGGCGAAACTACCATCACAGATAGTCATCATTGACGGGTAAGTACTTCAAATGAAGCAGGGGGCAAAATAGTTCCCGCTCTAAATCCTCGCGGAGCGCGACCTTGGCACTCTATATGTACATAAGGTAAGTATCTTATTTCGATAAGTATTTTCATGAGTAACATGTAGATATGAAGTGAAGATCTAGTAATACCATCTGTTTACCCTTGGATGAATATCACGTCTTAACGTTAGTAGGAAACACAATACCGTATATAGATAGGTTTGACATCAGTCAGATGTGAGTACAGAGACATTGAGAGATAACATCCTCGTTACGGATTAGGTACATCGTATCGCATTTCCCCCGGACCCCGGCTAGGTGGTCCAGCTCCGCAAGTCCTTTCGATTTCTTGGCCTTTTTCCACCAGACCGACCATACCTATTCCATCTCCCGTCTCCCACCTCCGTGGATCCGTAGGGGAGCTGCCATGAGATAGGTCGGCGACTTGACTCTTGCACACATGTGCATGTAGGAGCAGTGCAAAACATAAATTGGTCGATGCAGGCAAGCAAGCAAGCAAGTTAGGAAGCCAGCCAGCCTTGACGACGGTTGGTGCCGTAACCACCGCATTGGAGAGATCGGCCCGCCACGCCAGCCATATCTCGAACCAAACTCACCCTCTCTACCAAGGTCTAGGATCGCTGTCACAGTCGCATCGCATCAACCTGGGTATCGCATGCAAGCACGCAACCACGCAGTACGTAGCACGCAGCTCGCAGCTCGCAGCTCGCAGCATGTACAATACCGCAGCCTGCTTCTGCTGGGCTTACCCTCGAACATATAACAGGCCGTATCCAGCAGGACTACCCAAGCTCAGACCTTTTGTGATTCCACCCATCAAGCATGGCAGTTCGTTGCGGCAACGAATCGTTTGGCGAAACGAAAGAATCTAGCATTGATCAACTCCGAGGCTAAGGATTTAGTTCGACTTTTTTTTTTCTTCCTCCCCCCTTTGCTTTTTTTCTCCTTTTCTGACCTATCACTTTTTATAGACTGCAGGGTTGGTCCTTAAATGGACACCTGCAGCGCGAACCAAGTCTTTGTGGCTCTCGGCTCCGAGTTTACGTACAATATTTCTGAAATATTTATCATTACGGAAAGCTCTTCACAATCTATGTAGTACTTGAGCTGCTCTGCAAGGGGAGTGTCTTCAGAAACCTGCCGAGTGTTAGTGCTCCATGGTCACTGTGAAGAAGTCAGCCTAGCTGGCCTGTCCGTTATCCAATCATCGTCCCGTACTCTGACATTTCCTTTTCATCATAGAGCCGTGACGAGATTTTTCACTTGCAGGATGGGCTACATTATAACGGGTCAGTATAGAGTTGCACGCCCCTATCTACGTACCATATATGGCTGTGCCGCGATTGTCGAGTTCCCATTTTCCCTTCCAAAGATCCCAACCCAACAGAAAATTGACATTGGAGGCTATTAGGGGCCTTCTGGCATACACTGTTTTCTAGACTCGGCATTCCCTGCGGATAGTGGTGTACTCTGCTTGAATACCTCCTAGGTAGGCTACGGATTTCAACCTCGCGATATACAAATCGTATTTGTTGTACAAGGACCCCGGCTGACAGCGGGTCCTGTAGACCCTAGAATATGCTGTACAAGTTTAAAGGAGAGGGAAATATAGAGGCGTATGTACAATAGATAGCACATCTCACCGCCATGAAAGCACTTGATGTGAGCTGCATCCTAACGGAAAGACCCCTGCCCCTCCGCTATCAGTATTCAAGACACCTTTGTATAATGATACAGGGCTACGGCTATCGCCATCACTGATCGCAAAGTCAGATCATAGAAACAGCGGTAGCATTGTCCTTACCAAGTCCATGACTTAGCTTCTAGGCTACAGGAGGCGTCCCCTATTCTCACCCCCCAGAGAATCCTGCGCCATGATTGGCAGTTCATCCACTCACTAAGTGCCGCTTCTCTAGGACTAAGAGCCAATATTTGTTCTCAGCCGCGATGCTGCCGTTACACAGCAGATGTGGTGATACTGACAAGGGGTGCGGCCTTGTAGCATTTCCTTGAAGATTCGCCCGTTAGAAGAAGGCTCGAGCCTGCTCTTCATCACATACTCACCGAATTCACAATCGGCCAGAGCAGTCGCTTTTTCCGTCTGTTGCCCGGATCGTTGCGTACGGAAACAATACACATATACCTCAGGTAGGCTCTCTACGCCTAAAGCTATCATCTATCTACTATAATACACATGTTCATGGCAAGGTGAAGAGGCCCATATAGTTATTGGTCGCGCCAACTCGCCCACTGTCTCGCAGCAAGGCAATGAAATGCGCATGTAACTTACCGAGTCATCCAATCGCAAGCCAAAATGTTCATCTCACGGTAGTGCCGAGGGTGGGTATGAGGGTGTGATGAAGGTCAATACGTACCTAGGTACTGCAGTTTCGGCGGGGCGTCTTCACTGTCTTGGTACCCCTTTATAGATGGTGGTCCTCCCATTCCTAGAGAAGATCTCGACCAAAGTTCATCTATCCTCCTCGCGGCCCTATTCTCACCGGCTACGATATATATAATATCTTTAGAATATCATGATACCAAATAGCGTCCCCCTAGGTCACCCTAATGCGATGGGAAAACTAGAGTCACTTTGCCCCTGTACCTAGTTACCCACTCGTAACGATCTCTCGTCACATCTCCGACCCGCCGCAGCACCGAGAATCCAATAGGATTACCGGCCGTCCTTCACCGAGTTCCAGTAGGGATACTAGTAGTAACTACGTAGACAGACTAGGAGCATTGACTTGTCAAGGCTTACATGCGCGGGAGAGAAGAGAATGAAGATGGAATACGAAGTACCTATGGGGGGAGAAAGAAATGAAGGGTGGTGAAAAGCTCCGGTTGTCTACGTAAGGCTTCCCTCGACAGTAAATTTGGCACTTGCCTCGACAGGTACCCGATGGAAACACGGCCCCAACAGTGATTGCTTAGTTGGTCTATTGGTCCATTGTGACGAGACCTCGCAAGAAGCTGGGGGAAAGATATACCATCTTCGAAGTCAAGATGAGGCTGATAAGAAATACAGCACCCAAACCCTTACCATAACACCTGCCTTATTACCTTGGGGGGGTTGTTTTTCCTTTTCCCCCCAAGATCCCGTCTGATGGGGATGGGGTAAGTGATTGTTGATATCCAAGTGGAAATCATGAAGACTGGCTTGACCACACCGTAAACAGGGCCGGGAAGTCTGCAACAATCTGATACAGATTCTCTAACTCACTTTACGCAATTCAACACCGCCTTAGTGACCTGTATCTTTTTGCCAAGATGTAGAATCTAGGGAACCAGGGAGGACCTAGGACCCACAGGAGTATATTCAGACCAAGATCAGTTGTAAAAAATAGTATTCTGAACCAGGACTATGCACATGTCTTGAAGAAGCAATGCATACACATTATGTACCTAGGTAGGTAGGTAAGTTGTAAGTTTATATGTTAGATCGTGATACACCATGAATTGTGGGTCAAGCTTAGCTAAACCAATCTGCCAATCTAAAGAAACGGGAGATCTCCGGCCAAAGCTGCGGCCTGGCCCGCCAGCCCGCAGTCCGCCAGCCCGCGATCGCGACAAAGTCTAAAGATCGTCAGTGAGCAGCTGCAGTACATTACGATCTTTTCTTGCCTCTGACCAGTAACAGAGCTTTATACTATATCTTCACCTTAGCTATCCAATATCCAATAGTCGAAGCAGTTGGCCCATCAACGCATTCCACTCTATCGATATATACAGAACAACCCACAACCCACAACCCACAAACCGCAAACCACAAACCACAAACCATCATGGCCCCATCACGGGCTACCAGTAGACTCGCAGCAACCGCCCTACGGCGAGCTGCTCACCAACCACAACATTCCCTCTCCCGCCGACTCGGAGTCGCATCACGTTCATCGTACTATCATTCATACGACCACCCGCCGCCACCAGGTGTCTTCAGCGCCGCCGAGCAAGCCATCCTCTCCGCCGCCTACCGCCACGTCCCCGAGCACGGCTTCACCGCCCACACCCTATCGCTCGGCGCCCGCGACGCCGGCTACCTCGACATCAGCACCAACCTACTGCCCGAGGGACCCTTCAGCCTAATCAGGTATCACCTCGTCACCCAGCGGGAAGCACTCGCCCCGCGGAGTGCCGCCGCCTTCCGCGACGAGGCCGGAGAAGTTTCGTCATTGCAGGTACCGGACAAGGTCGAGCGATTGGCCTGGGAGAGGCTGCAAGGCAATAAAGAGGTCAACCACCGCTGGCAGGAGGTGAGCATATACGAAACAACCCACCCCCCCTTGAATCCATGGAGTTTTCTCCTCCACTCTCTGCTCCTTAGCTCAAAATTACGACACAGTGACCTGCCTTTTTCAACCATCTCCCCATTCCGCTCCGCTCCGTCACGCGCGTGCCTCGCTAACCAGAATTGCCCCCCTGCTTGGTAGGCTCTAGCTATAATGGCACAACCAACGCACGTCCCGGCGTCGCTGCGCGAGCTCGCGCTTCTCGCCGACGAGATCTACCACCTGGCGGGCGACGTCTCGGTCGACCCGTCTTGGTACACGAAACGCGGCTCCCTCTCTATGATTTACGCCTCGTCCGAGCTCTTCATGACGAACGACCGGTCGCTTGGTTACAGAGAGACCCGTGCCTTCCTGCAGCGCCGTCTCGATGAGACGAGCAAGATCGGTAGCACGTTGGGCAGCATGGCCCAGTGGGCCGGGTTCACCGCCTCAGCCGGCATCAACGTGTTGAGGAGTAAAGGCGTAAGGATATAGATACCTATCTCCATCTGTCCGGTGGCTTGGCCCCGTGAAAATGTGGTTGACTGATAGACGTGTATAAAATGTACGAGCATTATGGATATTTGCATGCGGATTAGAAACAAGGTCGACTCGAACATTCAGGTAACTATGGTTGCGTAGCTCACTAGAGTTACTATTTGTACACTATTCTCTCACAAAGGGCAATGGCAATGAAGCCGGTACTGGAGTCTAAACTCGGGCCTTAACCACCTCCCTAATGCCAGCCATCCATATCAACAAACTTTTCAGTACCTAGGGAAATGCGCCGACACCTTAACTCCTCAGAGGTATCATCCGAACGCCATTCCCTAGCCATACAGGTGTTCCCGCCGACGCACGTGATGCCAATGCAGCCCAGCCACCGTAGTAGAATTCATTAGCCTCGCGTTCAATGGTCTGCAAGGAGCCGCTGTCGAGGATCCGTGAGCCTATCATCTGTTAGTTCTAGTGCCGAGCGCCGTATGATGACGGCTAAAGGGGAAAACTTGCCTGATGATTTTGACATCTTTGTCAATCTTCGCCGCTCGTCCCTCGATGGCGTTGGGGGTGATGAGAATGAACTGTTTGCCGACGGAGCGACGCGCCGTAGAAATCTAAACAGCTGATTAGCAAGACGCTTGGACTTGTAAGCATACAGCAACTTACTAGCATGTTCGTGCTGATGGCTCGGTTGACATTGTCCATGAAGACGTCGAATTCGTCAAGGCATCGCAAGGGGGATCCCATCGCATCCCAGATGGCAAGAAGAAGACATATAGACGAAAACGACTTCTCTCCTCCAGACAACGTCTTCGTATTTCGTCCCGAGTTGCGCTTCTCCGTCTCGTCCGGCTCGACTTGGACTTGAAGCAGCTTTTGCTGGTGGTCAAGTAAGAGCTTGCCTCGGAAACCACGCTCGCTGAGAAGATAGTTGAAGTTGGTCCGAGCATGTGCAGAGATGAGTCTTTGGAATATTCTCCATTTACGCAGGCGGTCCATTAGAGCCTTCTTCAGCTCGTCCACGAGCGAGGTTAGGCTCTTATGGTTCTTCTTGGCTTCCCGGTATTCCTCGATTGACTGTCTCGCCCGCTCTTGGATTTCTTCTTCCGTCGCACCGAGCTGATTGCGAATCTTCTTCAACTGATCCTTAATCGACTCAAATTTGCGCTCAATGCTGCGAATAGTCTCGCCTTCTGGGATGTACGCTCGTTCCGGGGCGATTGAGCTCGCCTCTTGCGTATAGCGGGCGACAGTTTCCGCCTGTTCCTGTTTGGACTTCTCTGCTTCGACCTTGCCTGCCTTCGCCATTTCAAGGGTTTCGTAGGCTTGATTCTTCTCAACGAGAGCCACGCGACGGGTCTCTTCGAATCTCTTAACCTTATCCTCGGCTTTGGCGATCTCTGCTCGGTGGCCCTGGAAGGCGAATTTGGCTTTCTTCCACTCTTCCTTGAGAGCTTCCACCTCCTTATTCTTCTCTTGCTTCTGTACGGATAATTCACCAAACTGGTTTCCGTAGTGGTCCTTCTCATTCTGAGCCTCTTGGAGATCATTCTTGTATCCCTGCAACTTGTTGTCGGCACCTTCGAATCTGTCAAGCTCCGCTTCAATACGCTCGATCCGCGCTTCGGCGTTGCGTAGGTCCCTCTCAAAATTGGTGGCCTGTTTCTTATGTTGATTGAGGGCTTGAAAACAACGCTGGGCGGCCTGCTGCAAAGTTCTCCTTGACATGTCCAACTGCCGGAACTCTGCCTGAATCTGTTCCAAGTTTTCCTGCAAGTAGTTAATTTGAGACTCTACATCGTCCGTTTTCATACGAGATTTCCCGTCGTAAGGCTGAATAGGGCTGGTGGCAATATTACCACCACGATTCGTGAGTCGCAGACCCCAGCCTCTTTTTTTATCATGGAAGGATAGACAGGCTGCGACATTCTCCGGCGGTCGCCCGTCGATCATGACGTGTTCTCCTTCTTCTCGATCTGCAATCAAGATGGTCTGCTCGACTGAGTGGTTGATGACTAGCAGATCTCTCACGCGGGGGTCATCAATCTTCAATACCCTTAGTATAGTATCAAAGCGTTCGTGGGGCTCTCTTAAGTTGCTAAGAGGGGCTCTCGAGGATATGAAGATTTGACAATTCTGAATCCCTAGTCTCTCCATATGCCCGAAGAGCCGTGATTGATCAGCTTTGCTTCCGACGATAAACCCATTGAGGCTGCCTCCGAATACCTTCTCCAGAATCGAAGACCACATAGGTTTAGTCAACTGGACAAATGTACCGATTGGACCGATAGGCTTCTGCGCGAAACCTGTGTCGCTGTCAATGAGTCTCAGGAGCTGAGGTACTTGTCTTTCAAAGCCATCGTATGGATCACTACGGTTCTGTGACGCAGTTCGTAGCCGGTTCTCAGCTGCTGAAACGTCCTGCCGCTTCTGCTTTACTAGTTCCTCTGAACCTTGCAGCTCCTTTACAGCGTCGTTGCGTTCATCGACGAGCCTCGAGCTGCTTTCGGCATGGGACCTCTGGGATTCTTTGATTACTTCCACGTCATGTTTTGCCATCTCGAGTTCCTTCTGTTTCTCGGCAAGGGCTCCACCGTTCACTTCCTCTAGGCGCTTCTCTTCTTGGCGAATCTTGTTTTCGTACTCCTTCACCTTCCTGTCAGCGTCGTGGAGGAGTTGGTATATGTCCCGCTCCTGATTATGGGTCTCCTGGACTAATGTTTTGGCCTCATCATATATTGATTTTGCCTCCTCTTCCTGTTCCTTGAATTGGCCTTCTTCCTGACTAAGTCGGTCCAAGGCTTTCTTGGCATCTCCGACTTTGTCATCAATAGTTGTAAGGATCCTTGTCTTCTCTCCAATTATCCCCTCCGCCCGAGTTATCTCTTCTTGGGCTGCGAGTATAGCATCCTCTTTCTGCTGCAGAAGAGTCTCCTGCTCCAAGACTTGGGTCCACGCCATTTGATTCACCAAAACCTTGGACTGCCTTCGCATTTCTGCACTCTTGCTAAGCGCGTCCCTCAGCTTCACAGCCTTTTCACTCTTTTCTTTGAGATATGCGATATTCTCCTGGAAGGAGAGAAGCCTCGTCTCATTGGACTCGAGTGTCTCCTGGAGGAGCTGATAATCCTGGTCGAGTTGTTCTAGTTGAGTGCCTTGAACAAAGAACATGTACTTGGTGGCGGGAGAAGCGGCGTTCAGAAACTGGCGAGCATTATCCTGGGAGAGAACATTGAGGGGGTTGTCAACTTGAAGGCAATAATATTCGACGACATCGTCCACGTCGCCCTTTTTGGATGAGATAACCCTGCCGGTGACAGACTTCAGTTTAAATCCACTTGAGCCAGACTTGGTAAAGTGTCGCTCGATGATGATGGATTCTCCAAACTCGTGAGGCTTGTAAGCGTCGGGTCCTTGGTTCTTGATTTTGACAATCAAGTTGGCATGCTCCTGGCCTTCTTTGACAAAGCTTCGCAGACTTCCGCCACGATTTGTCGCGCTAGCTTTCCCACCCAAGCATAGGGTGATGGCAGTGAGGATGGCACTCTTCCCGCTTCCATTCTCTCCTACAATAAAGTTGAGGAGCGGACCAAGCTCGACGTGGAGTCTCGTATGGCACATGAAGTTGATGCAGGTAATGCTTTCGATAATAGCATTGAGGGCGACCTGATTCTCACCGAGCAGTTGGGGTCGGTTCATTAGGCGTTGGGTGGCTCTTTGGTCGTCCATGTCGGTATGCTCTAGGTGCCTAAATCCAGCATCGCGCAACGTCTCGTACTGCGTCGCGGACGGTTCTTCCGGGTCTTGCATCACCTCATCTTCTTCGGAGCCGGAACTGCTCTCTTGGCGGGACGTCCGAGCCGATTTCGTAGCGGATGTGCCATTCGATATTCGGGCTTTCTTTCGATGCTATGTTTATTAGGTCAGATGGCAGCGCATTGGGATTGATCTGATAGTAGACAGTAGATACTAACAGCTTGACTTCTTAGACTAGAACTAGCCTGCACAACATTGGCTCCATCATCGTCTTCATCATCGAACGCAGCGCGACGAGAGCGCTTGGTGGTTGCGGAGGGCATGGCCACTTCGCGGGATAGACGGACCGATGCTTTGTTCGCAGACGAGGTTCATACAAGGGCCTCTGCATTTGTAGGTTTGCATGCGAGAGGGAATGCGATGTGAGACAATCTCTTATGTCAAGGGGGAGAAGACTCGATAAGGGTCATAGTTTAATGAATTGTGTGTGCGTTGTAGTTTGATAAGGAGACGCGACTCGAGACGCGGTAACGCGGTGCCAGGATTGTGAGGATGCGAGGCGCGAAGACTGCGTTTGGCCCTATTAGGTAATGAACCTACCCGCTAGCCTCTTATTAAGGGTACCTAAGTAACCTGGCAGGGGGTCTTCCCCAGTTTCCCGTCGGGAATGCCCACGGACCATTTACCGCGTTGATGGTAACAATTCCCATTTGCAACGCCAACGCTAGCTCCAAAGTCCGTTAACGGTGCACTGTCATTTTTACAGTACCTGATCAGGACTCAAAAATACATTTCACCGCCTCCGACGATTACCAAAATGGCGAGTAAACTGGTGAAAAGAAACTAACCTGAAAGACCAATCAGATTGAAGTTGTATTTAAACTGAGTGGAGTGACGCAATAGGATTCGGAGACGCAAAACATAACTTCGTATTAATACGAGTCAACGGGTCAACGAGTCAATCAAAATCAAAAACACGAATCCACCTGCTCGAGACGCTTGTTTACGACTTCACAGGGAGTTCAAGGGCATAAGAGATGAGTAAGTTCGTCCTTGTCTCTTTGATGATGTTAGACTGACCTCATACTATTTACTATTTCAGAACCAATTAAAATCAAGAACACTTGAGAAAAAAAGGAGGACATTTATGGTCTAAGAGACTGGCAAATCAAAAATACC
This sequence comes from Hypoxylon cercidicola, assembly GCA_022578845.1. Taxonomy (NCBI): domain Eukaryota; kingdom Fungi; phylum Ascomycota; class Sordariomycetes; order Xylariales; family Hypoxylaceae; genus Hypoxylon; species Hypoxylon cercidicola. Next base: position 387,846 of record MU399508.1, read on the forward strand.
TATTCACAATTTCTCCTATCTGGCTACCCGGCATCAGACTATTCTGCCAGCGGAGCCAATAAGAACCCGCCGTACATTTGAAGCCTCCAAAGTTATCCTTCGACACTCTACTGTCACACCCTAACCAATGGATTCGGAAGACAGGATTGAACTATCTGACAGTGGCTTTACTGGGTTTCCCAGGAAGCTACCCGAAAACTGTGTCGAATATTTGTTGTTCATTCTCGACCATCAACTTGAAGCGCGGAGCCTTCTCTCAGATCTTGAGAATGTCCGAAAAACAGCCACCCATCTATGCGACAGTATTGCTAAAGGATACATATGGCAGCGTGATTCTTTTCAGTTACGTCTAGAAAGAGATCAGGACCTAATATATCTACGTGGAGCCACTGACTACGGAGATGCGGTCGAAGACGAGTGGCTTGTAGTCTACCTGCTTCGAGAGTTAACCAGGTCATTTCCAGCCCTTTGGGTAAGGGTATTTGACGGTGATGGCGAGTTTCTACTTGTCGAAGCAGCCAACGTCTTGCCAAAATGGTTAAGCCCGGAGCTGGACTCCAACCGGGCATGGATACACGACGGAAAACTTTACATACTCCCTCTTGCTGCCAGCTCAGGAGTGAAGCGGCCGTTGACTTTAACTGAAGCGGTCAACTATATCAAATCAAGCTCTGACGATCTGGTGCATTCCGCATTCGTCGAAGCCGAGGCCTTCTATCGGCTGGAAAAGTACCCTAGTCAAATTAGAGATTCGATACACCACTCGCTTGTTGCAATACCGAGGAAGCTAGTATATATCTTGCATGAAAATCCTTCCACCATTGCTCCCGCTGTTGAAGCATTCTACCTTCGCGATCCAGTTGCAATGAAGCCGCTCACTTCTTCATCTCAGGACATGCATTTTCCGCCCGACGACCTAGTCTCTGTGAGTGTGAAGTTCACAAAGGTCCTCTTCGCGCAGCTTAAGTCGCAGCGATTTTCACCCCCTCCGATATGGGCCACTATCTTTGAAGCTGCCGAAAAGCAAGCTTCCGATGCAGAGGATGTTCAAAAGACGCTAGCGCGTTTAGAGATGGGCATGAAGCTAACATGCGGCTTCGAGATGCTCGCTACCAACGCAGACAAGAAAGACAATCGCCTAGCGCGCGAATTTGCCATGCTCCTCGAGGACCTGGAGGAAGACGGCGTTCAAGTACTTCCAACCAACGAGGATATGGAAGCCTGGGAAGATGTGAAGAGGGACGATGATGAGTCCTGGCTAGACATCAACTTCGAAGACTTCGAGAAGGAGCTGCAGGGAAACCGCGGCCTTCGTACAGGAGACAAGGGTGGATTTGGTGATGCCTCAGCACAGGCCGACCTGCAGAAGATTGTGTCCCGCTTCGAGTCTTTCCTAAACGATGAAAGTGCCGGTTTAGAAGGTGCGGAGATGGAAGATATGGACGAAGATGACGATCTGTCGGGTGAGGATGAAGAAGATAGCGACGACGAGGACAAAGTGGTCAGCTTCGATGAAGAGCAGTTTTCGAAGATGATGAGAGAGATGATGGGACTACCGACAGTACAGCCTACGGATTCAGAAAAGATTTCCAAGTCTTTAAAATCTGCTACCATACCCAGTACTGCCAACGCAGAGGACGAAGACGATGACGATGACGTGGACGATATTAAGCAATTAGCCGCCCAGATGGAAGCTGAGTTGAGAGGTCACGGCGCCCTGAAGCTTGACCCAGAGCCAGAGAAGGCAAAAGCGATAGAAGCAAGAGATGGTACCGAGTCAAAGGGCAAGGGGAAGATGGACGGAGAAGAAAGCGGCGAAGAGGAAGTTGATATTGACTATAACCTGGCCAAAAACTTGCTGGAAAGCTTTAAGAGCCAAGCTGGCATGGCCGGCCCAGCAGGTAATATTCTTGGGATGATGGGTTTGCAGCTCCCTCGAGATGAAGACGAGGAGGATGGCGATTGAGTAGATGCATATCTATAGGTCCCTTGATCTTCACCTACCTATCTACTCAGGGTACAATCTAGTATGAGATCATATCATAATACTACCTAGGTACCTATATGGTTCTCAAAGTTCTGTGTGATTATTGTAAGCTGCACGATGGTGCCTAATGGAAGACGTGTAAGTGACTTGCAGAAGGTACTTGGGTACACAGGGACAGCAGGTACCTAGGTCAACAATCAACAGTGCCCCGCTATATAGAGCTTCTAAGCCACACCGTTCTAGTTCTTCCATCAAACCCCACTACGAAATACGGAGCGACGTCACTGGGCCTTGTCAAAAGCACAAACGCAAACGCGTAGGCGCAGACCTAAGATCTTCCAAGTCGTTCCTGGATATAATATTTGGTGCTTCGCCTTGTAATCGTACATCACATACGCGTCCGTTGTGTGCGAGTCCTTTTGTAAAGAGAAACGCCAGGGTACCATATCATTTCATGCATCCGCGACATTGTTAAGGGGGACCGTATGCCCTTGCTCGTACAGTCCATCACGCCAGCGGACAAGCATGTGGCTCAGCAACATCGGCTCCGTCCTCCAGAAGACATACGATGAGACCTATCTAAAATGCTCTACGGCTGTCTACTATGAGAGCCAGGTATGTGTGTCGTGCTAGCCGATACCATTTTTATTAAGCTAACTGTTCTGTCACGCCTAGGGAGATGAGAAAGAGGCCATGCTGTGCTGGAGGCAAGCTCTCGACCAGATCCAACAAAACCCGACCAATAAGAAACAAAGCAACTACTCCCCCAAATCAGAGACAGAACGGGCCTTACTAAAGAGTTTAAGGGAGTTGGAGATCCAGTGCAAGGAGAGGATTGATCTCTTGGAGGCATTGAGAATATCACGAGAGGAGGATCCATCAACACAACTTACACAATCGAGCGCCGGTACTGAACCAAGTGCAGAGAGTCGGTCAAATCAGAATACTCCAGAAAGAGGATGGATTGGTGACGGGACGATTCCCGCCATAACGTATACCGAACTGTCTAAACCACCCCTCCCTAAACGCCCATCTTTCCCTTCCAGAGCCTCGTCGGAGCAAGCAGTGTCAGGGTTACGCAACGCCATAATGGAACAAGAGTCAGCCTCTTCGTCGACGAGACCACCCTTACTGCCGCCTTACGGCGCATCTACCCCGAGAAGGAAATCCTCTAGGTCACCTAGCCCTGAAAAGCATACTATGAGAACAACACTGCGATCAAGCAAGCCGGAAAAGCATTCGAAGTCATCCCGGCATACACCATCCAGGCTGACAAAGGGCCCTGGGGCCAGCAAGGCAGCCACCTTGGCTTGGAGTAGTCTTGAAAGGGGAACCTACGCAGACGCCGCTAGTTCCCCGTCAAAACTGTCCGAGACACAACGATCCGCGGATCAGGTACGAAAAAGCTCCACGTCAACTCCGAGACAGTGGGATAGCCATACACGGAGACTGGTGGTTTCTCCTGAAGCCTCTGCACATATGGGTCTCCGTGCTAGCTCTGAATCTTCAATGCAGAACTCGGGTGATTACGCAACTGCTACTCCGTCCTCTCTTGCTCTAGGTGCTGCTTCAAGCGCTCTAGGGGCGGTAGCTCTTCAAGACCGACCTGATCCCAGTCCTACAACAACCCGAATAGAACGGAGGGCAATGTCTAGAAACGAATCTAGTAGTTCCACCATCCGGATTCCGACGCTCCGAGACACTACCCCTAGAGTAAACTCCAAGGATAGCTTGGTAAGGAGAAGACCTGTCGACCGTGGTAGAGCGGCTGAGCCCAATAGCGCAAGAAAGCGAGTGGGCCCGCCGGCGTCTGATAACGATGGAACAGGGGAAGTATCCTCTAGCGAAGACGAAGTGAGGGAAAACTCATCTACACGAAAACACAAAGGCAAGCAGCGAGGATCGGTCGTGACATCTGACGCCGAAGACCGTTCACCAGTGAGCTCAGCTACCGAGGGAGAGAAGAAGGCGAAAGACGAATGGGAAAAAAGGAAAAAGACAATAATGAAATCCCTGCCGCCGGGCATAGACGAGGCGGCTGCGAAAGCAATATTTAACGAGATAGTGGTGCAAGGCGACGAAGTGCATTGGAGTGATGTTGCTGGTCTGGAGATAGCGAAAAACGCACTGAGAGAAGCTGTGGTATATCCATTCCTACGTCCCGATTTATTCATGGGCCTCCGCGAACCCGCTCGGGGCATGCTGCTCTTTGGACCTCCCGGGACGGGCAAGACGATGCTCGCCCGCGCCGTTGCCACGGAATCCAAATCCACCTTCTTTTCCATATCCGCGAGCAGCTTGACCAGCAAATACCTTGGCGAATCCGAAAAGCTCGTGCGTGCATTATTTGCATTGGCGAAGATGATGGCACCAAGCATCATATTTGTCGATGAGATAGACTCGCTCCTCTCTCAGCGGTCTGGAAACGGAGAACACGAAGCAACTAGGAGAATCAAGACGGAATTCCTCATTCAGTGGAGCGACTTACAACGAGCTGCGGCAGGACGGGAAAGCACCGGCGGCACGAATAAGGAGCGAGGCGATCCAAACCGAGTACTTGTACTAGCAGCCACCAACTTACCGTGGGCGATCGATGAAGCAGCGCGGCGAAGATTCGTGAGGCGCCAGTATATCCCCTTACCCGAGGCGGAGACGAGAGCTACTCAATTGAAGACATTGCTTGGCCAACAGAAACATAACCTTACAGACACCGACATCGCCGAATTGGTGGATATAACAGACGGTAAGCATACAGCAGATCGTACGTATGGATATATAACACTGTGCTGATCTATCTATCCAGGCTTCTCTGGTTCTGATATCACCGCGCTAGCTAAAGACGCAGCAATGGGCCCCCTCCGCGCACTAGGCGAGGCCCTCCTCCACATGACAATGGATCAGATTCGGCCCATAGAACTCGGTGATTTCAAGGCCAGTCTTCGCACAATCCGGCCAAGTGTGAGCAAGGAAGGACTGAAGGAATACGAGGACTGGGCAAGGAAGTTTGGAGAGCGCGGCGGATGAAACCTTTATGGCCAGAGCACCCAACTAGGCTTGACTCGACATAGTGAAAGAATGAGGTGGAAGAATAGGTGGGATGGATACGGTGTTCAGGAGATCAGAAAGCTGCGGGTTGGCATACGATACCAAGGGCGCGACATCCATTCAATATGAGTTTGTTGATGCATAACCCTTCCTACGTACGGTCTGAGCCGTGCGGGTTCGTATTTGTACATAGTTTACACGCAGGTGGTTTGGTATATACAGGTTGCCTTGCCGTACAATACCGCGTGTTCCATCGTCTTCCATGATCGATAAACCACGTGCGGAAACGAGCTGGCTATTCGTGTCCCATTCCTAGGACAGGTTTATTCCTGGCAGACACGTCCCTTCAGTCAACATCATCCAGTGTCGTAGGTTGCGCTTTCGAAGCCTGTTGGGCATTCATGGCTCTTTCCGCTTTCAGCGCCTTGCTCGCTTTCAGAGCTGCCACTTCTTCTGCCCTAATCCTGGCCTGCTCTTCCTTGATGGCAGCTCTCCGCTCGTCTTTGGCAGCTCTCTTAGCAGCTCTCTCGGCTATCCTCTCTTCTAATGTCGGGATAGGCGGGCGCTCGTCAATACCCTCGCCGTGTGGTGCTATGATGTGCTTGACGACATGGCGAACGTGTTGCGATACTCTCCAGCTCGGCGTTATGGCGACCACATCACCTTGCCGGACGGAGTTGCAGGGGTCATGGACTAATTTGAACCGTGGCTCTTTGAACCACTAGACGGACAATTAGCTTCGATCTTCACCATTGAAGTTGTCTAGGAGGCTCGACTAACCTTCTGTACTCTTGGCTCCCATCTTAGCCCTCCTAGCCTCACCTTCACGGTCTTGTCCATTAGGCCAGCCGATACCACGATTCCATGCATCTCCTTGGCTGTCCGTCGCACGGCATTGGCGGCGGCTGCCGCGACTTCAGAGGCCATCTTTCGTACTTCCCCTCGTGGGTTTCCAATTTGTTGGGTTCTCACAGCCCACGGTTGATTCTTCCTAGTTTCCTTTGCGGGTTGGGGATTGGCTGTGTCTGTGTGCTATGTTTCTCGGAATAGATACGCTTGATTCTGCCAAAAATTCAGAGGCCCAATAAGTTCACGATCCATTCTATTGGTTGGTTAGCTATTGGCTATCGATAGAGGATCCACCCTGCATCCAACGCTGTGACAGAGGGAAAAATGGTTCGGCCGGCACTAGAATAGCAATGCGGGTCCATTTGTACTTTAAAATGACAGCCACAGCCCAACTTCAGCTGAAAGCTCCAGGGCTTGTAAGAGTGCGACGGAAATCGTCAATTTCTATCACTGATACGCATGTATAGGTTGGGTATATTACCACGTTAGATGCCAGATTATCTAATAAGTCGTAGCCTCTTTTCTCCACCCTTCTACATATGGGTACAATCCAGGGGCTTCAAGATGATATCAATGAAAACGGAATTCCTATTTCACATCCTAGATAGAAAAATCACCTTGGTGTTAGTTCGTCCAGGAGTCGATATTTGATGACTAGGTATAAACAAAGCGGGAAAGTGCGCTATCCTTTGGCTTTGATCTACTTTGATCTACCTGAGGCGCGTAGCTGCCCCAATATTCTAATAGTCTGATCAGTCTAGCTATGAGGACAACACAGTAAGCGGTTTGAAGCCACAGTTCCGGATCGTATGTCGATCGACAGGTAAGGGAAAGGGACTTGAAAAGGTTATCAAACTTGCTAGAATTATAATCCTACATATGCAGAATCTAGACGATACCACCATGTCCATAAACACCTACCCAGACCAAGGAGGATCGACAACATCTAAGTCGCAATACCGGACGCTATCCTCTGCTATATACAAATCCATCATGGTGGTCGAGTTGCACTGGTGGCTCGAGTGCTTTCGTCAACACGAACCCACTCGTACTCGCGCGATATAGCAGCAGTGCTGGGACGCCCCCAGGCAGTTGGCCATACTATACTGTTTGGCAGTTCAACGATGCATACCAATATGGTGGTGATTCGGGCACCTTCAATGGCGATAGTATGTGATTCCAGCAATGAGTTCCTTCTTATCCATCGTCTCGATGCCTAACTCTGTCCAATACTCAACGACAGGTGGACTGATTTGCGATGTGGTAGTTGCCGGGCTGAAAAAGCTAGCTATAGGTTAACCCGTTGGTCGCGTTAAACTGGACACAGGTATACAGCGACTGGGTATTGCTATATTATATCTAACATATATGAAATCTAAGCCTTGGGGTTACCATTTGTGTAGCAACAAATTGGACTTTCACGTCTATTCATTTTTGTTCTATGCTAGGATTCTATCAAGTATAATAGGGGAACCAACATAGGAAGTGCATCATTGATTTGATATTCGACATGCTAACATTTCCAATAATATACTTAATATACTTACTTCACTGTGGTATCTCGTACTGTCGAGTAGATGTCTGCTTGGACAAGTGTTGGCGCTCTGTCATGACGTTAACAGAACATCCATTCACTTGATATATTAGAATACATACAAGGGACAACCTTTGATTTGATAATTAAGTTACCCATATGATACTTTCGTTACAAGTTTGTGCAATGAAAGATAATAAGACATGCTGGCTTAGACACTCGGTGCTCGGTAGGTAGTAACGATACCATGAGCCTCAATATATATTATAGGGAGCATGTAGGAGCAACAAAGGGCTGAAGCAATGTAGAGGCACTCTTTACGAAAATTTTGGTGAACAACTCCCCATGATGGCAGTACCTTCCCTACAGTGTCATCCTACCAAACATGCAAGAGGGTTTTGAGGCCCTGTTTCTACGGCAATGGGTTGAAAACCCGTAAGGGTACATACATATCAAAATATGGTTACGCCGTTAACAACAATCGAAGTGGTGCCTTACAGCAAAAGAGGTGCCTTAGAGAAGTGGTTTAACTCACTCCCTTTGGGCTATAAACTCTGGGAGAGATCGGGGGTTCGAATCCCCCAGGCACCCATTTTTTTTATTCTTTCTTTTTCGTCTCGTCTTGCTCCTACTTTCCAATTGACTACGGCCCCAAAACTCATTCGTTATAACCTCTTAGTATCCTTATGTAATTTGATGTCTTATTGCAATTTTTAATCGAGTATTCTTGCTGTCCGGTGTTGGTTATATCAACCGCGCGATATATTAGATATGGCAGCTGGTGCTATTACTTTATAGGTACGCAGACTTATGACTGCTATCATGCAGCGTGTCTAATTACACAGTCCTGAAATCACACATATATGAGGTCGCTAGCTTGTCACCCTCCTGCTACAATAAAAGCGTTACGTTACTCGTGAATAACTTGATATTCCAAGTACGACAACCCCCCCCCCCCCCCCCCCTTAGATTCTAGCTACTATTTCAATTACTTAAGCAAGTCATTCAGGATAGTAAATATAATATAGTTTTTAAAATGGGACTGGGAACAAGGTTACGCCTAAATATCATATAAGAAAAAGGGGCATGAACTATGATTGTATTTAGCTATAGCCTTAGCGCTATCTATGTTCTTTGACATATTACCACTATATATGAGTATTGTTAACTGCCTATATAATCAGGCTTCATAGATTCTATAAGAGAAACGATGAATTCTTCTATGCAACATATAGTTACCAAGACAAGCAACAATATTGAGTTGCTAGATCTGGTTCACATATTTAAGGAACAGTATTGGAGATTTCAAGTGTGCATGAACTGCCGTGTAACGAACCCAAATATCATGAGATAGCCTAGGGTATGAATTGGTGGTAAGACGGCGTTCTGACGTGGAGACCACATGATGTGCCACCCGGTTGGGGAAAACCTCACATTTAACTAGGCTCCTTAGGGGCTAGGCCATTCTAGACGCATACCGCTTGGGGAATATATATCGGACAGTTTTTCTTTTTGCGCGTGGCCTTGACCGAGTCAGCTGTTACTCTGGGTAGACCTTGAAAAGATCCTTCTGGTTCTGGGGAAGAAAGACGTGGCGTCGATCCTTCAGTTATATGGGTTTCGGAATATCTAAACTAGGAACGGATATTAGAGATCTCTCGGCTGTGTCGGCTATGTCATATACTCGGTTGAATCTAATTGCAAAAGAATAGACGATGACTTCCACACCGAGTAACGACAGAGGCCTGTGGTGACGGGGTTCGCATTACTAGCGGATGACTGCAGATATCGTTGGCCCGGTGAGTTTCTCCGAAGCCTTCGCCCCCTTTTCACAGGAGCCGGGGCCTGGCCCAGCTGAGTAAGATTAATCGCTCCTTCAATTCATTCATTCCTTCTAGGTCCTCCCCATTTATGATGAGAGTGCTTTGAGAAGCAACTTCTCCTGTTGTATAGTACAAATGTAGAAGATGCTATGAGGTTCTCTGTCGTGTATGAATGACATAGTCGACGAAGTTCTACTGCAACGGGGAGAGATTTACGGCTCGGAAGCGGTGGAGAAATGATGGGACCATATATTTTGTGGAACCAATCCCGTGCGGCCGGTGACATTTTCCATAAGTTAGGTACCTAATCCTGCGCCGGACAGTAGTAGAGTAACATACAGGACGGGTGATAGCGGTATTGGTGGGGTAGAGGGGCTCTCCGAGAAAAATGTAGTTAAAAAAAAATAACCCTCTTTTTTTCACACCGACACTTTGAACACCCGTCTACCATTTCTTCACTTCACACTTCAATCCTCCGTCCGACCCGACATAGTCAGCATCATTACCTACTCAAGATTCAAGACGGGTGTTCTTCAGCTACACCGCCATTGAATACTAATTGGCTGCGCCCTGCTTCTTTACTAACACAGGAAAGACTTCAATTGTCGAATCCCCTCGGTCCCCTAAATCGCAAACCTCGTTACTCCGGAAGTCAACAATGCCTACAACTGCAGAATATCGTTCTGGGAAACGGCCTCGTAAGTTGGAGAATTGCTTTTTCATCCCTTTCTAACAAAGAGAGACACAAAATACCCTTCGGCTGCTCCACCTATCGCACATAGGTAGCTCCGAGCTGGTCCCCTATAGCCGCACGCCTTGCGCTTTGCGACTTACACACACCTCTTTCGAACACACTAGGTTATAGCAAACCTCTATAACCCAGCACGAAACATATCCAGCCTCTGAAAACCCTCGCGTCGCTGTCTTATCCCGTCTCATTCCCATTTTGTCTTTACCATACTAGTATCTAGTCTAACAGCAATGGCTCCTCCCACAGGTACCCAGTCATTACCTCCTCCAGCTCTCCCTCAGCTCGTCGCCGAACAACACGTGCCCATTGCCTCCAACGACAAGGACAGCCAAAGGCTAATTGTCGTCTTGTCCAATGCGAGCCTCGAGACCTATAAGGCATCCCACGGCGGCGTTGGTCGCGCGGGTATGCATCGTGAAGACAAGTACTCGCTACTCAACAGCGACGAGCACATTGGTGTCATGCGGAAGATGAACCGAGACATTAGCGATGCCCGGCCGGACATTACACATCAGGTACGCCGAGTATCATATGACGATCCATGTGCTCTTCAACAAGTCAACTTGTTTGGGTTGGCATTCAACATGCTGACGGTGTAACCAACTGACGTAGTGCCTCCTCACTCTTCTGGATTCGCCCATCAACAAGGCGGGCAGGCTACAGATATACATACAGACAGCTAAGGGCGTCCTCATCGAGGTGTCGCCAACTGTCCGTATCCCCCGAACCTTCAAGCGCTTTGCCGGTCTCATGGTTCAACTTCTCCACCGATTGTCTATTCGCTCGACCAACTCGCAAGAAAAACTGCTGCGAGTCATCCAGAATCCCATCACAGACCATCTACCACCTGACTGCCGGAAAATCACCCTGAGCTTTGATGAGCAGACGGTGCGCGTACGAGACTATATACAAGCACTCGGACCGAAGGAGAGCATATGTGTCTTCGTTGGTGCCATGGCTAAGGGGCCCGACAACTTCGCCGACGAGTACGTGGACGAGAAGATCTCGATCAGCCAGTACAGTCTCTCAGCCAGCGTTGCCTGCAGCAAGTTCTGCCATGCTGCTGAAGATGCTTGGGATATCCTATAGAGACGATCCTTGAAGGTCAACCCCCCTCCAGATGTAAGAATGAGGAAGACGAGGGGAGGGTAGGTAGCGGTGCTAGCTATGAATGATGAAAGGGGTATTGACTTGCGGAATCCGCTATACAACATTGCGGTCGACGCAGGCTTGCCCAGAGCTTGGGTCTTCGGTTTTTGTTCTGTCTCTGTTTTTACAACCAAAACACCAGGCGTTCAACATGAGATCCAAGACGTTTTCGCCGTCTTGGTGGGCCACTTCAACTTGGCCCACTGGCCCCTCTTCCTTTTCCCTTTCTTATATTTCCCCATCCTATTCACGCTGCCTCCCCCTTAATTTGATATTAGGTATCGCGCCAGCCATGGTCCAACCATTGACAGCCAAGGCCCGTGTCGTTGACGTACGGGCCGCTTACCACTGGGAGACATGGCCTGGGTGAGAAATAGATCCGATCTAGGCGACATGGCGATATGTCGGCGATGCTAGACAGCATTGTTCCGATATGTAGTGTTACCTACGAAATGGATCTTAAGGTGTGGAGTTAGAGCGAGATATATGGACATCTACTGTCGAACATCGCCTATCAGACGACACGACGATTCTTGGTGTTGAAAGTGAGCACGGTGGAGTCAACACTTCTGTATGGACGGATATCGTCTCACAACCTAACCGACCTACGGCCGGGCATCGCATCCCTTCGCCTTTCGGTGCCCGACTACGAACCAAGCTTACACTCAGGTGTAAGGTGAAGGTATATGTGTGGATCTGTGTTTGCAGGTGTCTACGACAGACGGTATGCCGTGTGTTTGGTCACACGAGACCTCTTCGATCTCGGTCAGCAAAGCGAGCCAGAATTGTAGAAGAGAGATATATAACCTAGTGTAGGCATTTTATTCAGCACTACATTAAGCAGAAGTGAACTGGTCTCTTTGACTTGCTGGCTCTCTTGGCTTGAGACTCCGCAGACTCCGCACATGTGCGATGCCTGTATAGAGGTACATATTCCAATACGTGTAATACGTGTAAGCGTGATTGACCATCGAAAAAGCGGGTTGTGGAGAAGCCGCACGAAGTACCCGTTGAAGTATCGAAATACCATTGGAGCAAATCATCCTACTTGGGCTGGCGGAAATGGCGGCCACTTTTCCTCTCTTCCATATAAGTATTCTTGCGCGTATTCCACGTATCCCAATTCCACACCAACTGCATGTTTTCATTCCCCTTGACCAAGGTGGACCAAGTGAGCTGCCCAATCAATCGCTCGTATCGAGATGCTTTTTACACGCAAAAGCCCCATAGGTCGGGTGGGATCCCTCTGTCGAATCGAACTCGCGTACGAGATGTTCCAGAAAACACGCAACGCAGCGTTAGGGCATGAATGGCATGAATCCAACGTGGCAGCAGGCCACCCAGAACCGACTTGAAAGACTTTTTGCGACCTAGCGCGAATTTCGATTTGAGGACGGGTTGCGCAAATGACCGGTCTGTCATCTGCACTGCATCACCACCATGAGGGCTATAGTCTATGGGTTCGAACGAATTCTCATCTATCAAGGATGGTTGAGCTGGGTACACTTTACATGCCAACATGGACGGCCGTGAACCATGGGCCACCATATATACCCAAGTGCTGTGGGACGTTCTCTTGTTCCTGCGAATCTCCACCGGGTTGCTTGCCGCTCAACCTATTGCACTACACGTGTATCGACGAGGGAGACGGGCGCAACTAGACCAAGTTGGGTACCTATCCCCAGTTGCGTAGAATCGACGGGACGGACCCTTTCCGGAAATTCGTCAATACAGATCAGAGATGCCTCCTGCATCAGTACCTAACTATGGCCTCTTTAGGAGAAGTTCGTCCATTGGCGGTCAACGTCTGAAGACCCCTTTAAAGGTTCTAGACCAGCGCTGCTCCTTGTATGTCTTATTCTCAAAAGGTTGCTCAAGTCTCGAGAAAGATTGTGGCTATCTATCCTCATCACTATTGCTCTGTCTAATCATACCGGTTTCAACGACGCACTAAGACTCAGTCTTCGTCGGCGCTTTTCTCTTCAAATACAAGCCCAGTTCTTGACAGAAGAGAGGGCGTGCTTTGCTCATTGGTAAGACATCTGCAAGTCTGCTTCTTGGACGTCATCATCAACACTCCTCGTTTGACCTTGTCTCATCCAATATACCACGACGTTTCTATCTCAACCCCTCCACTTTCCTACCTTTTTGGTAACGTTATCATATGTCTCCCACGTTTCTAGTGACCAAATATATCTAACTGCGAGTTTGCTTCAATTAGCAATCGTCATACACTATTGTCCTTGAGCCGACTTCGTCGATAAGTCATAGCGTTTCAACTAGTCGTTCGACTTAGAAGCCTGCTGCGTTTGTTAGCTTGCCACGAACAATAGTCCCCTATGCAGGTTCTGCCTTTCTTCCAAGTCTCAGACCTCCCCCCATCAGCGTCGTTCTACGCGGCTATCACACAACCTCTCGGTCTCCGGTATATATCGGCCACTCCCTCGTCGATAGTCTTTGGTGACGCTACTTCACCTACTTCTGAACCAGTATTCGAGGTGAAGAAAAGTGTTGGCACCGACTCTCAACCGCCGCAACCCTGCCGTTTGATACTTTCAGCCAAATCGCCCTCGGCCGTGTCCGCCTTTCACGCAGCTGCTCTGCGGGCGAATCCTGATCTGCAGGACTGCGACGCAAACTCCAACTATTTCCAACCACCAGACAGCTCGGACAGTTCCAGTGAGAGCCGCGCAAGGATCGGAGACTTTGACGGAAACATAATGGAAGTCGTCCATGGATCTCGTCCCGGCTATGCCGCGAGCCAAGCAGGTTCAGCGGTACAGCGGGATTCCCGCGAAGTCAGCCGTGTCCTGGATTGGAATCTAGATGTGGGCAGTAGGTCCGTCGCCTCGCGGTCTGTTGCCGGCACTGCTACACCTGGCTCTGTTGCGCCCACCTCTGTTGCGGGTAGCCACGCTGCTAACGGCGCACCTTATTCCTTCTTGCAGAGAAGTGTTTCAACCTCGACCGTGGAAACTTCACCACGTGAGAATTCGAAGGGACTCAGTACTAGCGCTGTTGTGGGCACTGTCCTAGGCATGGCTGTCGGCGCTGCTGTTGGGGGCGCACTGACATACAATATGTTGAAGAACGACCCATACCGCGAAGCCAATGCATTCCAGGCGTATGAGCAACCACCCTCGTTTTCGCAACGATCAACGTGTCCGGATAACAATCAACCCAGATATGTTGAGTATCCGCCTGGGAAATACCCGCCATCCAGCTTTACTGGTGCTCGAAGCAGAGTGGTGGAGGAACTCGACGATCGTGCGAGCCGTCATTCAAGCCACTATACGACCGGCAGCAAGTCACGGGGTCGCAGTGAAGTATCCTCGGCAAGGCGGCCGTTGATGATCACCGATCACGAGCATAGAAGCAATGCCGGCTCCAAGCACAGCGAGTCGCCAAGGCTATTGACGGACGCCGAGAATCGAAGCACCGCGGGCTCGAAATACACCGCAGACCACCGCAGCCATGCGGGATCGAAACACTCGGCGGCACCGTCGAGGCACTCGCCCGAGTCGGATCTGCGCAGCTACGTAAGTTCAAAGCAGGCTCCCTCGCGGCCTCGCGATGCTGAAGTTGAGACGTACGTCTCAGCTCGCACTGAGAGATCGGATCGTACGGTCCGACCCTCACCTGTCAGAGTCGAGACGGCACCGCCATCGCGAGCGCAGTCTCAGGCCGGCAGCCGATACTCCTCTAACACTGTCAGACCGGCGCCGGCTAGCCGCGCCCACAGCCATTTTTCAGCAGCCAGGCATGTCCCCCAACCAGAGAGTAGCGTTGGGAGTAGTGCTGACTGGGAAGATGTTTGTAGCGTTGCACCGAGTGACAGTATTAGTAATATTGGCAGCAAACGGTCACACTACGGGTGATCGAATGCACGTTCCTTTTCCCAACCGCGCCCTGCGGTGCGAGCGTTACCTACCCATACGCTCCTCGCGGGGGGATAGCCATCTTTTGAAGGGTACATAGGTATTTCCAAGGCAAACACGGAGAAATGAATATGTGCATAACCGGCCCTTTCCATACGAGCTTTCGGGTATCAGAACATACGGACGTTCTACAGAATCAATTTGCAAACGGGCGGGAGCGTTCGGGATTGGTCACGGGGTAATGGGTAGTACGGGCGGGATATTGGGAATAAATCACACACACACACACACACACACACACACACACATATATATATATATATATATACTTTCATCTTCGCTTTCTCTCCTTTACCTACTACCAAACGGTTCAAATTAACTTCGTGGAAGGTTATAAAAGGGCTCGGGTTCTATATGTGCGTCTATTGGGCGGTCAGTTTGAAATATCGCAGAGCTTAAAAAAATACAGTCATACGTCTCCATTCTAGAGTACTATTAACCATGACACAAGCTCGATCCTATGAGTGTAGTTTCGATGAACTCGTGAATTACTTTTAGTCGTGAAAGTTGCTCGAGAAGCGTTGGTAGGGAAAAGGGGCATAAGAAGTAGGTACCTAAGTAGTCTTCAGTATGATTATACACATATGTGTTATATCCTACGAGGATTATAGAACAGCTGTATATATGGTTTCCCATTCAGGTTCATGAGTTCAGTGTAGTTCTACGTCTTTCATACAAATACCAGGATAACTTCTGCTCAGAAATTGGCCAGAAGGGCTTTCTCCCACAAGCCTTAAGAGAATATCGCCCGGCATAAAGTACAGAACAAGAAAAGAAGCTGCGAGCTGAGCCGATAGGTTTATTTGCCCAAAATTATGAGCGCCTAATTTTATATGATGCCTTAATTGCGTGACATGGATGTCAACCCCTTTATGGCCCGAGCTCTCAGCCCCCTACGAAGGGGAATGACTGTCTAGTCCAGCAAGCCACACTCACTACCTTTCAATTGTTTTGTTCCTTCTAGTTAAATATCGACAATATATTCAGTCGAAGTGTTCCATTCGTTTTCTTTGTTTTGCATCTGCGAGAATATTGAGAAGTCGGACCAAAAGTATTAGCACCTGAAGCGGGTACATGCTCTAGTCATTTTGAGGGGTGTATCAATGTCGCCGAGTCAGAGACCACTGTCATCGAAATTACTAGCTACCTACCTACCTTCTATATAGAGAGACATTGCCGTATGGGAAGAATCCGAATATCGAGCGGTCTACAATGCCGAGACTATGAAGCCCCCTAAATATTCCAAGGTGTTGAGATAACTTAAAAGCCAGCCCTGTACCTGCACTAGTTTACTGGCGGACAGCACGCTTGAGCCTCATGCTTGTGTAAGGTTCTTATTTCTATCATTGAGTAGGTATGGTCTAGTTACGATTCTTGATTATGATGCTATTTCTACCGAGTTTACTCTTTCTCATTAACTGACTCTTCTGCTTCATATCGTTTCAACGACCTGAAAAGTAGACCAATCAAGTGTTAGAGTCTCCTTGGCATAATTTACCTAGTTCAGCAACGTTTCAAGCCATGGCGGTAGCTTGCGATCATAGCAACAAGCAAGTAAACTAGGTAGTTACTAGATCTGTTGCCTCACGTATTACTTAGTTGTCTCGAAACCCTTTTAATCTACCTGGATACGACCCAAAGTTTTGCATTAGTTCCTATTGGGATGTTGTGAGTAGAGCGTCACTTGGTACAAGTACTACCGTAGTCTTGTTTTCATGAATTGGTAAATATGGCTAGACGGCCAAGATATCAGGAGTTTATTAAAAAAATACTCACCTCCACCCTATCTCTTTCAGCTGATAATTATTAGCTACAATAGAAACGACTGTCACATTTCACATTGCCAATGAAGGATAACGTTACATCGGGTGTTGATAGGTGCCAAGGGTAGGCGAGAGATGCCCATTTAGTGCCCTTTAGTATCTCTGTCACCTACTTAGTAGAAGTAGATCATCTTAAACATTGCGCTGGGCGTGGAGAGAGCGAACCGGGGTTGGGCCCGTTAAGATTCCAATGACACGGGTGGAGGGAGGGTGGATGAGTCTTCCAAGGTTACTCTTTTGGAAGTCTGGGCCTGGGCTGAGGCCGGGCCGGCTACTTACGGGGGCATCAAGTAAGGCTCTATCCCAAGACAATGTATGATCTTCAAGAGATGTAGGCCCTACAATTTTGTTTCCTCATTTGGTATCAAGTAGCCGATTTTTTAAAGCCCATAACTTCATACCTCTCTTCGACTAGAAATAAGACTCCTGATAGGGTTATGCATCGTATATTAGCAAATAAAGGTGGTTCGGCATCATTGTATATTGATATGCATTGAGCATGACCCAAGGAACATCGCTTTCTGACAAGGTCAGTGAATAGGTATGCGACGTATGCCTGCTGCCTTGGCGAGAATTCATTCTGGCTTGAGGTTTTATACCCTATCTAGCTACTTCATCTAGTTTTCAACTTCAATAGCTCTGAATGGTCTACGTGTCGCAATGAAAAACCAGGACATGAGCTGTTACCCCTTATTCTAGGGTGGCAACCTCCAGAAAGAAGATTTACAGAAAGTTTAAGTGACTGAAGAAAATACCATCGTGTTTGCTTAATATATTAGGCGTCCATAATTCCACAACACATTTGTCTCTTCAGGGCCATCAACGCGTTATCTTACATGTCCTCGTACGGCTCCTTCGCTCCATCCGCCTAGAAGTGGTCGAGCAATGCAAGGGTTGGATCCAACACGGACTACTGGGCAAAGCCGCCCTTTACACTATCGAAATTAGAAACACGCAGTAAGAATTTGCGGCGCAATTGAGGCGAGGTTGAAAAAAGGACTTGATCCACCAACAACGGCATTACCATACCGGAGGAGGCGGTCCCGAAAATGGGAGGAAAAGGAATCTGACTTCACGAAACAAAACACTCGTGTCTTGTTTCTGACGTGGAGCTCGGATCCCAAAGCGAAAGCGAGGCATAGCGGCGCTAAGCCCTCTTACGACAATTTTGACGACAATCTACGTAAGCCGAATCAGACCGGGCTAGCTGCGGTGAGTATCGCTACGCTGGCCCTGCTATTGGCTTGCTCAACACATCGTTGGGGCTTGTTGAAGATTATCAAGGAGTGGATTAGGGCATTATGCTATAATAGTGTTGTCGTATGTACGTCGATTAATAAGTGAAAGGCCGATGCCGAGGTCCAATTCTTTTTCAGATACCTACCGGGCTGTCTTAATATATACTGGTAAGAAAACGATTGGAGACTGGAGCCGCCATGTGTCACGGATATTGCTTGGTGTCACGCCGAATATATCTTGGAGAGTATAAAGCGAATGCATAAGAAGTGGCGCGGTTGACCGGTCCGGCACAGGACTTTCGTTTGACAGGTTACGGGGTTCACGTTTTACAAAGTATAGCATACTGAGAGTATCTGCAGATCTATATGTATATCAATATCAATCCTTGGCGGCGTAGGCTTATGCTAAGCATACATATGTACCTAATTGCCGGATAGGGTGATGGTTGGCCAAGATCAAAAGAACCCTTGCCAAGACGGCTAACTCCAGATCCATGAGTCTCGTACTGATATGAATCGTGAAATTTGTAGGTCAGGGTGGAAGATGTCCACGAGATATCCATGTGGATAGTCCCAGAGCGGCGGATGGGATGATGAACTAAGAGAGAGGCTAAAATGTTAGGTTAGTTAGTACCGATTATAGACTTGAAGGGTAGGGGTGCACGGATGCTCTAGGTACCCTAAGGGTAACCACCTGCCAGGGAGAGTTCAGGGGGAGCCAAGAGCTGCAAGGGGACCCATAATTAAGGCTCGGGGCCTTACCGTTTTCGGCCATTTTCGCTTACTTTCAACCAATGAGAAATTCCCCGCCTCGCTTGCTAATGCAACATGCAGCTTTTTAACTTGCGAGTTATCATGTACTTCTTTCAACTCATAACACATAACACCACCACCCACGACAACTTGACCACTCACCTACCACATGCACATACGTAATATACCTATCGCCTAATACGTACCTAGGTATGTATGTACAGATGTATGTAGTAGGCTGAATTAAACCGCCAAACTTCGAAAGTCCCAATCCTCTCTCTAAGCCCTAGTCCTGATCCTGATCCTAATCCCCCCATTCCCATTCCCATTCCTGGTCCCACGTTGCCCACTACGTCTAGTCTACAGATTTCCATCTACACACCTTACCAGCACCAGCAGCAACAAGTGCACATCATCCCGTCCTTTGTCGTGGCACGGCTGTTACGCACACCGCTGAATCGGAATTTACCTCTACCTAGGCGATAATAGTTACGATGAGACACTCTCCGGACACCATTGCGTCCATGGTCCATGCAACTTCGCTTGTCACAACCTACTGATCCAACGACCGAGGTAGCTTTATCCCTAGTACCTCTCTAGGGATTTCCACATCTCACATCCCTGGAAAGCTATTGACATGCTTCGGAATCCCGATTTGCCTTGGGCTTCCGGGAGTCGGGGAGTGTGGTTTGGCGTTTGGTCGTAGGTATAATACAAATGCGCTTGCCGGGGACCTCACTCATCCTAGGTACTACCTACACATGTCTATGAGGTATGTTATATATAATACGTGTGTACGTGGTACTATGGCTACCTTAGGTAGTTAGTTACATGGAAACGAGTCCCACAGCAGCGATTGCTGCCGCCGACGGCCAACGGTTAACGTGGACCACCTCGAACCCGCCCACTTGCCGCACAGAGCCAGGGTCTTGACGATGGTCCCCTGTCGCCAATCTTATGAATGCAAAAGCGAAAGAGACTTCTCAAATTCTAGAATCTTTCGGCTGGCGCCTTGGCACTCGGCTGTCCTTGGATGTGAATGGAACACCAAGATGATACTTCGTCGTTTCACACCTGGGCTTCAACATACCCTCGTCCCTTCTAAACTGCACCATGCACCATTGCACATCGCTGCAGCCACTTCAGATCGTGGCTCCACTCCCTTGTGGCCTACAAGCCTCCCTTAGGCGAGGATTGCCTGTTACTATCTTAGTCTTTCTTTAGAGCCGCGACTCGGATGTCTCTCCTCGCCAGGCGAGAAGGCCTCATTCGTCAGTAACCGACTACCTGTATCTCATACGACATACGAGCCTCACGAGAAGCTGCCCCATCGTCTCTTCAGACGTATCATATTGTGTAATGCCGCTTTTCGTTGCCTGTTGGATTCTCCTTTTCGTATCTTGACAGCCAATCTAGTCTATTGTGCTGCTATACCAATGTCCTTGATCAAGGCCTCCCTTCTTTCTTTCTTTCGAAGTCATATATATTCAATATATTTCCCCGTTCTTGCTGCAATTGGGTTAATTTTGCTTCCTGTTAACCGGAGTCTCCTTGCGAGACCAATACTTTTGCGAGACCAACATCTGAATCTCCGCGGACTAGCTGTCTGCGAATCCCGTTCATGAATTGGACTGTCGGTGTAATTACGGTCTTAGAGATCCCTTTCAGTCCATGCAGGCTCTCACCTCAGCGTGTCTCTGTATATACCTAACCCTATCATTTGCCGATGAGCAAGCACCCGCCCCCAACCTTCTGTTTCGAGCAGTATTATCTGTCAATAATATAGCACCCTTCACCTATCAGGAGACAGATGACACAGGCACAAGTAATGCGGCGGCATTCAAGGATGGAATTAGCGCTGCCAACCGACCCTTGCTCCGCCGCCGCAAGCCCTGGTGGTCCCTTCTTTTCACTCCACGTTCCCGACTCTCCTTCTTCCCAGGCTCATCCGTCAAAAGGGGACCTCAACCTACCCGGCCTGTCCCGTTCCACAGGATGGCTCACTTCAAGTCGCCAAACCTCTGTCTTCAGATCCGAGCGTGTATCGCCCCTTACCTCTATGGAACGACGCCACCCTCTTGAGGCCATACGCTTGGTGTTCCGAAATGCTCTCCCCAATGTTACCGTCGAGTCTATCAACGCACTACCGTCCCGTCGGCTCTTAAGGTTCTTCAACATCAAGGTCTCGGACGGTAGAACGCTTCTTCTTAGTCTGCCACCGTCCCCGACTCTGAGGCTGCTTCGATCCGAGCGGACTATGAACCTATCAGAAATCGCTGTTACCCAGTGGATTCTAGAAACAGTACTCGTATCTTCAAGCCAGGCTGGAGGACCGGTCCACGAGAGTCTTGGTACCCATCGCCATATCGAAAGCCAATCATGGAGGGACGAGCAACCGACAGCATTTCGGGGAACACAGGAGCCGAAAGAGAGCATTCTTAGATATCTTCCTATCCTTGTCGCTCATTCCGCCTCATCGGCAGAGTTGGGCTCGCCCTTTAACGTTTTTGAAGTGACACGAGGAGACTCCATTGCCGAACTCGCAACGCCCTTGACGAAATCGGAGAAGCAGACTGTGGATTTCCAGCGAGGCCAATTCGTACGGCAACTCTCGGAGTTTACATCGCCAGATGGGTTCTTCGGCCCAGCTATGGCAGTCATCGGCCCGCAGTCGACGGACGTCGACTTACAGAAAAGCCAACAGGCTAATATCGGATCTCGTGGCCCGAGGACCTGGCGACAGGCTTTTCATTCTCTATTAGAAGGTGTATTAAGAGATGCGGAGGATATGGCCGTGACGATCAGCTACGAACCAATTAGGGGCTACTTTAATAGATTAGCCCATTTCTTGGACGGTGTCACGGTTGCACGTCTAGTAATCCTTGACGCGAGCGACGAATCCAACGTCCTGATATCGAGATCCACGAAGCCCACGGAAAAGAGTAACGAAAGGCGCCCATCGCCGATAGCGAGCCAACAGACCAAACAGAGTGAGACAGGGGCTCCTCCTGAAATCTTTGAAAGCAGTGGTTATACAGAAGGAGACGATGGAGGAAACTTACCGAACCCTTCTCAGCCGACCGTTAACGTGACTGGGTTGCGCGACTGGAGCAACTGCATCTTCGGCGATCCGCTTATGGCTGAGGTCTTTAATCGGGGTCCTACAACAGAGTTCCTTCGTGGTTTTCGTCAACCTCAAGGAGCCAATCTTGATACCCCGACGGCAGCCTCCGGAGAAGAAGTCATCGACGAGATTCCATACGATGAAGGTCTCATCGAGGACCGCGAAAGTGCGGCAACCCGCCTACTGCTGTACGAGTGCTACCACGCCACGGTAGAAGTCGTAAAGTCGTTCTACCGGCCCGGCCCCAACAGCAGCGACGGCGAGATAGCGGCGCGTAGACGTCTGGCGACGGCGCTGAGAAAGCTAGATGACGTCGACGAGGAAACGGCGAGTAAGAGACCCAGGCGGCCCAGCGCCAACGTGGAGGTGTGGCCGGTTAAGAAGGCCAAGGGCGATAGTCCTCTTCCCAGCATAGAAAGCCCGGGAGATACAACGGTAGGAGCCGGAAGAGACGATATTAAACAGGAGGGATGAAGAGAGGACAATAACGTATGCATTGCGCGTGCTACTTGGGGCACGAGGCACGAGGGACAAGGACTGAACATATGGGGATTCTTGTGTATTTTAGTTACGTCACCCTACATATTGGTCATATTGGTGATGAAGGAAGCTTTACGATTGCGACGATGCTCAAGGAGAAAATTTGCATATTTGATTTTAGACTCCATTTTCCCCTTTTCTCTGTGTCCTGGTTCTATTACTATCATGAATGGTGATACTGCGTAATATGCCCTGCTCACGTGTAGTTGTGTAGTTTTCCACCTTCGTAATGTTCTTCCTTGGTCATACACAGGTGTTACGACAGCAAGACCCTGATCTCGCCCGTCGTCCGCGGGAACAGCCCCCTTAAGCTCCGCGGTTCTTGTCCAACCCCTTCCGCCGCCACCTCCAGGGCGTACTCGTCGGCCTCGATAAGCAGCCCCTCGACGTGCTCGAAGTCCTCGCAGAACCGGTCGGCGGCCTCCTCGGTGACCTCTCGCGCCAGCCTCGCGTCCTGCAGGTGCTTGACGTTCTCCATGGCGTCCATGACGGCCGACGGCAGGAAGTCGTCGAGGTTCTGGCTCGCGGCGCTCAGCGCCTCGGGCTGCAGGGCGTCCAGCTGGGCGACTTTCGCCACGTCGTCCCTTTTGGTGTCATCGAGGGGCGCGAGCGCCGCGAAGATGGGGCCCAGCGCCGACTCTTCTCGTAGGAAGGCGTACTGGCTCTCGACGAGCTTGGCGGCGTGCTCGTCGACGGCCGACTGCAGGCGCGCGACGCGGGTCCGCGTGAACTCGGCGAAGGGGTCGAGGGCGGTCTTGGCGGCGAGCAGACAGTTGACGAGGAAGATGGAGTTGGAGGGTTGCGGGATGTTCCTGGACATGTTCTCGCAGCCCGACAGGAAGGGGTCGAAGGACTCGGCCAGGATGGGCTCGAAGTCGGCCTCGCGGTCGCCTTCTGAGGTTAGCGAGGTCTCGTACGTCTTCATGATGGCCGTCAGCTGCTTGAGCGCGTCCTGCAGGAACTCGGGCGGCCCGAGGTCCGACGGCGTGTGCTGGAATTCGCCCTCGACGGTCGTGATGTGGTCGCGCATCAGGGAGCGGAACTGCCGCAGCGCTTCCGATTCCAAGTTGGCCATCGACTGTAGGAGGACCGACTCATCGCCAAGCAGCTTCGAAAACGTAAAGCGGTAAAACCCGAGCAGATTCGCCAGCTTGTATGCTAGGATAGTCTCTTCGTTAGTTTGGATCACTTGCTCGACCCGTTGCCTTAGTATGCGCGCCGCTCCCGAGACATCCCTATCTACCAACTCGTTCAAGGCCTTGACAGCGTCAAACTCGGCAGGTCCGTCGGCCTCGTCGGCCATGAGCATCCACAGCTCGTTCTCGCGTCCCTCTTGGATCCCCTTGGCGATCTCGTTGCCGTCGGATATAAACAGAATCTCGAGGGCCTCCCGCTCGCTGACGGCGGCGGAATGCGTCCAGGCTAGCATATCTCCCGTGTATCGTAACGGGTCGTGTGCTACCAGCTCGATCGGCTTTACGGAATTGTCCTTTCCGCCAGATGACGATGTGCCCGTGAGAGCTAGGTAGAAAGAATCGGAGAGTATCTGTTCTCTGGCCTCCGCGAAGAAGTCCAGGCAATTCTGGAACAGGGACGGCCTCTCGGCGAGCACACGGATTGCCCGACGGACGGATGAGTTGATTTGGGGATTCTCTAGGTTGAGCGTCTTGAACTCTTTCTGTACCCAGCGGTACAGCTTCTGGAAAGCCTGGTTCAAATACTTGGACGACTGGTCCATGATCTCGAGGCCTAGCGTTTGGCTTTCGAAACCAAGAAGGAACTCGCAATCCTTCCTAATTCGTTTCGCCTTCGATAGGACGGCGAAGAATCGATCATCGACAGGCTCAGCCGTTAATGTCAAGGAGGCAACCTCATCGTCGGATAGGACGAAGTGCTCGCGGAAGGCCTTTAATACCTGCTGCTTCGTCTCAATATTTCGTCTCTGCGTCATGAGAGACGAGGCTTCCTCGAGGATGGAGGACGTCGACTCGTGAGCAGCAGTGACATGACTTCTCATATCCTGATAACTCTTGTTGAGCCTATCAATGGTGGTACCGATCCTTCGTAGCTGTTCGGCGACACGCCCGAACTCGGTGACAATCTTGCCATTGCTATCGATGACCTCCTTTTGTATATCTAATCGTAGTTGCCTTCGGGTATCCGCACTATTGCTGATACCACGTTCATCCAACAGAGCCAGAGACTCGCGGAATTCGGCATCGGCATAGGATGTAGATAGAACGGAGGTGACTTTGGAAGAGAGTGGATTTGACCGTCCGACTGAGCCCGGAACCAATGATAGGCTATCCCGTCCAGGTAGAGGGGGGGAGGCGAGGCCATCCGAGGCCATGTTTCCAGTCTAAATAAAATAATCCTTCAAGAGGCGTCATTCAACTTCATATCCACTACCATTTTCACTAGAGACAATCGAATGTATTGAGTTTGTGCTCAAACCAGATTTTGATATCTTATATCTCTAGTTTAGGCATAGGTAGCTTTAGTATAGGGTGAAGGTGATAGGTTAAATAATAACTGTAACAGGCGAATGTGGCTCGTAGGAGCTGTGGAACGTGCCACTTGGCTAAGGCATTTGACAGCTGGCCTGCTGAGCCTGAACCCTGTCAAATGACTTCACCCACGCGACGATAAGATAGGGATAGGGATAGGGATAAGGATAAGCGATAGGTACCTGTAGGTGCCTCTAGGTATCTGCCTATTAACGCGTGCGGCCTCTTGGTGGAGTTGAGCGCATACAAGTCATCAGGCCCATTCGACATTCGACATTCGGCAATCCAATCCAGATGACCGCCAACTTCCACTTCCCAAATCTTCTTCTCATGGCCTTTTGCTCATAGGACTTGTGTTTCAAGGTTCGACTGGGCATGAGGCATCCAAACGTTATACCTTTGCGTTCTTAGCTCTAACTTAGAGCTTGCATTCATCATCTTCATTCCTACCTTGTACTTTATGTACATACATGCCTACATAACCTACCTAGTGTCTATGCAATAATTCACGGTGCATTCTGGTCATCAAATCATTCCGCTTCTATTCCATACTTTTCACACATCCCTTGTCTCTTGCTAGTTGTTGAGTCGACTATGATAAGAGGAACAACTTAAACTTGTTTTATTAGCTGGTCTACAAAGCCTCGCCATCGCGACATACCTATGAGTCGATGCCATGCCTCCAAACCTCTTCTCCCGTCTCGTCCAACCGGACGATAATCGATACGACCCACTTAGAGACGATGGCGATATCGAGAGCAGAGCAGGCTTAGACGTAGACGTAGACGAAGAAAACTTAGCCCATCACTTCCGCGATGTCGACCTTGAGCAAGCGGAGGGCCTCGGCCTTGACGATAGCCGCATCTCCACACCACGCAGCCCCGTGGCCACCACAAGCGAAGCTACCCACGGAACTAGAAGAATGGGCAGACAAGATCCAAGACCACGATGGCTTATGCCTGAGGATGAGGGGGATAATGATGTTCCCGCATCTCTCCTAGTAGAAGGACCCGATGCTGCTACAACCAAACCCAACCCCCACAGAACCAGTCCCCAGCACGCACGGAATTCCGGGAGACATGCTTCTTCAAACAACCGAAGGATACAGGCGCAGTGGGAAACTGCACAGGCACAACAGAGGCTACATCAAGATGACGAATACGGCCCTCTGCCTGGCCGGCATCAACCAGGCGGCCCCGCAAAGAGGACAGGCTTCGGAGGTAGCCCCAAGGACAAGGCCATGTTTAGATGGGCTAATGTCTCCAATCTAGATGTCTTTATACGGGATGTGTATGATTACTACCTGGGCGCAGGAATCTGGTGTATCCTGCTCGAGAGATTTCTGCACTTGCTGTGAGACCCCTTATGTGCCCTAGGCTACTGTGGTTCACCAACTTACATTCAATAGGAAAGTCGTATTCGTCGCAACTCTGCTCACGTTACTGTCACAGTGCATAGACTACTCCAAGTTGCGAGAGAGTAAGAGCCTTTCGCAAATCATGATTCCCCAGTGCACCAAGCACATGTGGGGAGTTTGGAACGTGAGTCTCTGGATTTGCAGTTTCTACTTCGTCTGGAAGACCATTCAATGGGTTCTTGATATACCGCGCTTGCTGCACATCCGCGATTTCTTCGTATATCTGTTGGAAATCCCCGAAGAGGATATGCAGACCGTCTCTTGGCAGGACGTAGTGACCAAGATCACTGCTCTCCGAGACGAGAACGTCAAGACAGCCACCAACATCACCCCTTCGCAGCGGCGTTTCTTATCGAAGCAGCTAGGGCAACATATGGCTAGTCAATCTAAAGAGAGGCTTGACGCACACGACATTGCAAATCGATTAATGAGGCGGGAGAATTACATTATCGCGCTCTTCAACAAAGATGTTCTGGACCTTACAGCTCCGATTCCATTCTTACGGACTCGCCAACTTTTCTCCAAGTCGCTCGAGTGGACCGTACAGTTTGGTGTTCTGGATCTTGTCTTTAATGAGGGCGGCCAGGTACACCAGCGTGTACTCAAATCCGACCATCGGGGGCACCTGAGCAGGGAGATGCAGACGAGATTCGCTTTTGCCGCGGTGATGAATCTCATATTTGCCCCGTTTTTGGCTTCTGCTCTCTTGATCGACTTCATTTTCACCTACTACAATGTGAGTGTTCTGGAAAAATAACTATTGCTTCGTGCTAACGTCTGCTAGGAATTCAAAACCAACACTTCGTCTCTTGGGGCAAGACAGTACACACCCCTGGCGAGATGGAAGTTTCGCGAGTTCAACGAACTTCCGCACCTCTTTGAGGAACGTCTCAACATGTCTTATCCCTTTGCGAAACATTATATCGACCAGTTCCCCAAGAAGAAGACGGAGTCAGCTGCCCGCACGGTCCAATTTTTTACCGGTGCCCTCATTGCCGTTATGGCCATTGTGGGTTTCTCTGATCCCGAGATGTTTGTAGACTTCGAAGTGTTTCCAGGCATGAATGGATTTGCCTTCATCGCACTCCTGACTACGACGTGGGCTGTCGCTCGTGGCATGATATCCGAGGAGAATGACGTGTTCGATCCCGAATTTGCGATGCAGAATGTTATCGAGTATACGCATTTCCAGCCAGATCAGTGGAAGGGCCGACTTCACAGCTACGACGTCAAGGCGGAATTTTCCGAACTGTACAAGTCTCGAATTGTTATTTTCCTCGAAGAAATTGTTGGCGTCTTGGTCACGCCTTTGATACTCTTGTTCAGCTTGCCGAAATGTAGCGATCAGATTATCGACTTCTTCCGCGAATTTACGATTCACGTTGATGGCTTGGGCTACGTATGCTCTTTTGCCGTCTTCGATTTCCAGAAAGACCAGCGCACCTCGAAGCCCCCCCAGGGCAACTTGAACGATGCTCGGGAAGATTATTATGCTACCAAGCACGGCAAGATGCAGGCCTCGGTCCATGGCTTCCTGGATAATTATGTCTACCATCCCAGAACCGGCCTACCCGGTGCTCACGCTTTGGGACCAGCTGGGCGTCACCAGTTCCATCCTCCGCCTACCTTCCCTGGCCTGATGTCACCCACGCTAGCCGCGGATATGCGATCGTCTCGTGTTGGCCGTAGCGAGCGGCCAAGAAGTCGAGCTCCTGCAGCAGCAAGGACACCGCGCTTTGGGCCAGCCGTTGCACCATCACCGATGGCGTCGATGCTGCTTGACGGTCACCATCAGCCTTCGGCTTCGTTCACCACGGCTGGCCGCACTCCACAGCGAGCCCGCCAGTCACGTGGTCTATATCAAGAAAATAGAGACATCATAGAAGAGTCGCTAGAAGACGGAGCCTCGCGGAGCGTTATCCGGCGGCAGGACACGGCTTATACGGACGATGGCGACGTGGAAGACAGCGTAGCACGTCTAGGAGAATCGACCTGGGAAGACTCACCCCGACGCGGACTTAGTAGGGATAACAGTGCCGCCACCGAGGGCGAAAACGGACCCGGAGTCGTGACGATGCTAAAACAGTTCCAGCAAGCGCATATGGATCGCCGCGGTGTTATGTGAAGAGGGGGGAGGCTTGTCTGGGAAATTAACAGAAGCGGGATACGGATAACGGAGTTAGAACGGCTATGATGTTTACACGGGGTCTTAGCATAGCAGAAATACCACACTAGGGATAGACAATTAGCAATTTGACATTTATAAACATGCCAGAACCAGGTAGTGCGCTGTATGTTGGTAATGAGTAGCTGGTTCGTGGACTGCGGTAATATCCTCTGTAACCCCGATCTCGAGAGTTCACTGCTGTGGCTTCTTAGAGCAGACTTCCACTCGACTGTAGTAGAGTGATGTCACTTCCTATGGAGAGTCAATGCTGATAGTCCTAGCATAATGCATCGGGTGGAGGCGAAGGACTTATGGTAAGGGGTAAGGGGAGAGGGGAAAAGGGTCAGGGGATAAGGGGAAATGAGATCTACAGTCAAAAGAAAAGAGACCTATAAGTCATACCAGGATACTTTCCTCATAATAGTCTCATCGTAATATATACCGGAACGAGCGATGATGGTAACGAAACAGAAACATCGTCGTTGATATCTCAATCCCAATGGCCGTTGATGGGCGATATGAAATGACTCGGTGCCTACCTAAGATATTTCATCCCACCGCTACGAAGCCCCTATTGTTTCTCAATGATGGGATTTTGAACAGACCAATGGTATCCGAAACACAATGCAATTAACGATGTATGCCTAAGTAGTAGATAATAAATGCTGGACCGCCTGTATCGAAGCTAAGCCTCAAATCAAGGAACTTTTTTTTTTCCCAACCAAAGTTATGCACACCAGAACTTTTGTCCATTCGTCCTTTTTTATGCAACCCCTTTTTAGATTGGCTCCGTGATGGAAAATCTATCTCCATTTTTTACTTATTTCCCCTCTACCGATGCCCCTCAACCACCATTCTATGCAGGGACTGTCTGTAAATTCAGATGGAAACTCCGGATAATAGAGTCAGCGTCATCGATGGCTATCGGTCGCACATCAGCCAACGCCTTGATCTTGGCAGTTACTTCCTTGACCTGCGCGTCTGTCATCGTCAAGCCAAGTTGTGTCACTCGCGTCTTCACAGCGTTCCATCCCGTTAGTCGGGAGGCGAAGTGGACGTAGCGCGTCAGGCCGAAGTCCTCGGGGTTCAGGATTTCGTATGTGGAAGGGTTGTTCAGGATGGCCTTGGCGTGGATACCGGCCTTGTGAGTAAAGGCACAGAAGCCCGTGATGGGGTTGTTGAAGGGGGTGTTGATCTCTACCGCCTCGGCAACCATATCCTCAATCTCCTTGATCATGCTGAGCTTGTACTTGCTCTTGACATAATCAGGGTCCGTAACGACCATGCGTGCTAAGAAGCCACCGAGAGGAGTAATACCATTACGTTCACCGACTGGAATATGTCAGCAACTGCCATGCATTGGACAGCACACTCTTTGATGGAGAAAGCACTCACTTCCAAGAACACTGGTATCAACGTGGGTCGCACCGGCCTCAAGAGCACAGAAGCTATAGCCGAATTAGTCACAACAATTTCTTTTTCTTTTCCACTCCATTCGGAAAGCTAGCACTTACGCGTTGGCAATAGCACAGCCTGTGTCGTTGTGGAAGTGAGTTTCAATGTCGCAAGCTTGAAAGGGGCGGTTAGCAGAAGTGGTATAGAGGATATATTATGCGAACTTACAAACTACGCCCCTTAGTGTACGGACGAGCTAAATTCCAGTCAGTGCCATCACGATTATAATCACGATCGAACAACTTACCTCGTACACCTGACGCGGGCTCGCGCAGCCAACCGTATCAGCAATGCCGACACGGTTTACGCCGACTTTGTCCACGGCGTTGTACAGGGATAGTAGATCTACCAGGTCTGATCGGAACGAATCTTCACTTGAAACTATGGAACTGTTAGTGATGATGTCCGTCCCTACGAGGATCTGTCAACCTACATCGAACCTCGATGCCCTTGGACTTGACATATTGGACGACCTCCAATGCGGCCTTGGTGATGAAGGTCATGTCCTTGCCATGACTGTGTTCTCGGAGGAAACTCGATGTGCCGATAACAATATCCAAACCATCGACACCAGTGTCAATGGCCATCTGGACGTCGCGCATATCACAACGCACATCTAGTAGTCACTGTTAGGTGAGTCATATGAAACATTTGCTGGTGACTCACGAGTCAATATCTTGGCCTGGAGGAGTTGTTAGTCAAGTGTTTAAGGTAAGGGGTTCTCGAAAAAGCGCACCTTGAGGCCGAGCTTGCAGATCTCGATACAATCCAAGCGCGATTGCTCGGAAGCAGCGGGGGATGTGAGTTCGATGTAGTCGACGCCGAAGGCATCGAGAGCTGTGGGCAGAGGGGTTTAGCAACGGGGTATTCGCAAGACAAGAAGGGGTTCTAAATACCCTTGGCACTATGAGAACGGGTGTTAGCAAAGCAGTGAGTACGGAGTGCAAGGGAACATACATCTTAATCTTGGTTTCGGTGTCAAAGTAGGCATTGGCGAATTGCTCTCCTTCTGTTTGGACCGTTAGGATGCGTTACGCTAAATTCGAGGCAAAGGGCATATGCTGACCGCGAAGAGTCGACTCAATGATCTTGAATCGGCTCACGTTGGACAGGAACTCGCCCGGGTTGGATTGGTAGGGATTGGACCGGCGCACAGGCGATGCTGTGCCATTTGCGCCGTTCGTGCCATTCGTCCCGTTGACACCATTAGTGCCCTAGAGAAGTCAGAAGGTAAGCCTGTAGGTGTTAAAATCTGGGATAGCATACATTGCTGGCAGCATGACCGTCTGTTCCACACATCTTGGATATGGTAGTAGTGAAGAGAAAAAGGATGAGTTGGAGAAATCTTGCAACTTTTTTTTGGTAGAAGAAAATTCTATTGTACCTAGATGCAATGAATCACAGGTGACTGTACAGCACCCCACGTAGGCCGATCGTCGGTACCCCAGTGCAGGGTAGTGCCGAGTTACCAACCAGAATCCAAAATGTAGGCCTGTCACGTGACCCAAGCCATTTAGATCCCTGCGAAGTTGGTTTAGGCTAGTGAAAGTGACGTATCGAAAACTTGAATTGGCCAACCAGCAGCCATACGTTATGAACCCGTCCCTCAGATCCCGCCCTTGCAGCGAGTCTGATTAACGCATACGCGCAATAGCCCTGCCATCCTACCATTCAATTTTGGATAATTCTGGATATATGAATACGAATACCTATAACAACAGATGTCCATTTCCAAGATTCCTAATCACTAAAGATTCTAACCGGTAGGTAGATACCTAGAATATCCCTCTGTACATAGAGGCTACCCATTGCGAAGCGAATGGCACCCCGTTGTTTCCGCGTCTCATGATCGTAAAAGCTGAAGGACGATACCATTCCAGACCGGTCGATCCCGTAGAAAATCTGCCATTGCCACTGCCACTGCCTGGCTTCCCGAAATTTTTATTTTCCGCTAGAGGACTTTCAGAACGAGCAAGAAATCCCTCGGTCTTATACAGAGTAAAACTACTTGCCATGCTACGCGGCAAGGCCATTCAGTAACACATTTTAAGCACGAATAATTTAATTGATTCCTTTCTATTGCCTATAGTCAACCATCAGTCAAATACAACGTCGCTGTTGGTATGACTATAGATGACTTTACATCCTCGCTTACTTTGATATTGTCTCTTATCCATATATTCCCCTTTTTTCAGTATAGTACAATTTTGTTGGTACGCCGTAGCATGGTGGAAACAAATTCGGTCTAAAGAAAGGGAATAGGAGGCAGAGACGCTATATGCCCTCTTTCAGTTTCATTATCACCAACTTTGAGGTAGAGATGTTGTTAGAGA
This sequence comes from Hypoxylon cercidicola, assembly GCA_022578845.1. Taxonomy (NCBI): domain Eukaryota; kingdom Fungi; phylum Ascomycota; class Sordariomycetes; order Xylariales; family Hypoxylaceae; genus Hypoxylon; species Hypoxylon cercidicola. The sequence goes on from MU399508.1 coordinate 420,279, forward strand.
TATGGTCCTATGGATGAGGGAACAGGCATGTCAGCCAGAATAGGGGCTAACTAAGGCAAGGGCATAAAAGGTGCCTTATATATATATGCCTGAGGCCCTTAATAGTAAGGTTGAGAGCTCGCGTAGTTATGTCGCTGTTTCTAGCATCGCTTGATTTGCATCGTAAAACCTCAGTGGATATTATTCGTGTTCATCCTGCTTGATATTAGGACAACTCAGCCATGGAAGACTCACATGTGACTGGTTTCGCACAAGATTTCGATTATGTGGCCGGCAATCGTTGCATCGTCCTGCAGGGAGTAACTGGTATGTTGTATAATGAAACGTATACAGCATGACTATTACCATATAAGGAAGAACATATATCGACTATAGGCAGCGGTGAGCACTCCTTGTAGATCACTGATCTGGAAACGATGATCAGGTTACGTGTATCTTCGTTGACCTCCCGTATCAAGTACGTCGAGGATTGGTTGTTCTGGTAACATGTGTGGAATTGCCCCATCCCAGTAGCAAAGTGGGCTTTTCCAGGGACCTCTGGCCTATGAATTATTTCTTATGGTGTCTTCGTTGAAGGGATAGGGTTAGGTATGATTGGGTCTAAGGTGTCGACAACATAAAACAAGAGAACTTTACTTGGGAGGACACTGGCGATGTCCGTGTCGGTTCGGTCTTTTACATTAGGTAATTAATCGGAATTGGGCTTCGGGGATACTGCTGAAGTTGATCAAAATCTGATACGAGTAGATATCCGCTAGGCACATAGCCCAAAGGGAGCTGGTCTTTTCCGAGTGATTTATGCACATAGTAAACGGGGGAGACGGGCCTTTAAGTAGATGCCAAGAATGCAAACCAAAAATCCCGACCATCTTTCATCATACGATGATTGTCTGACCGAATAGGGACCTTGCAGCATGCCCCAGATTTCAGGGCTGCAGCTACCTTACCGTCGGGTCTGATAAAAGATTGATTAGATTGCCGATGTAGAGATTCTATACCGCATAGACAACTGACCCCTTTGCGAGCATTGAATACCTAACGGAGTACACGGAATACCGAGTCCACATACCTGATCGTGAACTGCCGGCCGAAATGACTACACACAAAGTACATATACATGACCCTGTGCTTGGGGTTTTCGGGAACAGCACTTCGTACTCTTATGCTGAAGAGCAATAGCCGAGATACCGAAATACCAGATCACGAACTGTTCGCGATCTTGAAGCTGGGCTGGATGAAATTGTAGGATTCGTAAATGCCCTACTAGTAGAATTTAGGTAGGGGTAGTCTAGGTCTACGTTATTATCTAATCTGATAATCTGATCCTAAGACTAAGATAATGCAACCTAGCCACATACAGCAAGCCACATGAGTACAAGTACATGTACAACTCCAACTCTCCCCACACCCTCGCAGTTTACGGCCCCGACAAGCACGCTCCGAAATGCGCTGCGCAGGAAAAAAATAATCCATACCCTGCATAATGGTAGCTCGGTACGTTGCTGTACCTTCACCTACGTAGTAGAGTCGGGAAGTTTTTCCAATTCACACATCCATTTCACCTCATCTACCCTCAACTATTCCCCCCGACCTACCGGAATATCCTTCGTGGCCTTGGGAATTACCTCCTTCTCATAAGCGCATTCTTTGTGATGCTTCTTTGTTTTGTGTTCGCATAGTTGCCAACAGGTTGGCCCGTAATATATCGCATCCTTGCACGGCCACGGCATTGCACCTTGCAATATTCGCAACCCGTCGTGGAAGGCAACGGCTAACCTCTCCCAACCACAACCGCAACCCGCGCGCCCTTTCTCTCCCGGCTCGACATAGACGCAATCCTGGCTCTCCAACCAAAGGCCTTCGGCGAAGGCTCTACAGCTGTGGCCAAAATGGCCCAGCCCACGACTGAGCCCGTCGAGGACTACGAGTATGTTGCGATTGCTCTCATAGCTGCCCCGAACGAGGCCGGTTTTATCCCTTGATGCTGACACGAAGTCATTGGCTAGCTACGAGAGTCTTCCCCCGAACTTCTCCCTCGCGCAGAACATGGCTGCTGGCGCCTTCGCCGGTATAGCCGTACGTCTCGACTCATTTTGCTACCATCGTAGCCGCTAACAGCATGGCAGGAACATACCGTCATGTACCCAGTCGATGCGATTAAGGTGCGCGAGTTTCGAACCTAACCGATCGTCCGGTTCATGGCTAACTTCAGGCAATGCAGACGCGAATGCAGATTCTCAACCCCTCTGCGAATGCCGTTTACAAAGGCATGATACAGAGCACTCTTCGAATAGCAAGTGGGGAAGGTGTTTTAAAGCTATGGCGAGGCATGTCCAGCGTTGTCGTCGGTGCTGGTATGTCACACGAAGGAGTTCAATTCGGTTGAAATATTTTCTCATCTCGACTATTTAGGTCCTGCGCACGCAGTCTACTTCGCGACGTATGAGGCCGTCAAGCACCTGATGGGCGGCAACAGGGCCGGAGTTCACCATCCCCTTGCGGCAGGTTGGTCACGCCTCAGCTTCGTTCGACCTGTCTCTGCGCTCAATCACTAATCCGTTCTCTCTCCTTCAGCTACGAGTGGAGCTTGTGCGACCATAGCTAGCGATGCACTGATGAACCCATTTGACGGTATGTTGGGTGTCAATTAGGCACTGCCGAGCTCCTGGGGAGGAGGACTCTCTAACAGGGCCTATAGTCATCAAGCAACGCATGCAAATTCAAAATTCCAGCAAGATGTACAGATCTATGAATGATTGCGCAAGATACGTCTACAGAACCGAAGGCCTCTCCGCATTCTACATCTCCTACCCTACGACGTTGTCCATGACCGTTCCCTTCACCGCCTTGCAATTTCTTGCCTACGAGTCGATATCCACCGCCATGAACCCCTCGAAGACGTATGATCCCTTTACGCATTGCGCGGCAGGTGCTATAGCAGGCGGGTTTGCGGCCGCTCTGACGACACCGATGGATGTGATCAAGACGATGCTGCAGACCCGTGGCACAGCCACCGACCCGGAGCTGAGATCGGTCAACGGATTTACTGCAGGCTGCAGACTGATGTACCAACGAGAGGGTCTACGGGGATTCTTTAAGGGGGTTCGGCCGAGAGTCGTGACCACAATGCCGAGCACAGCCATCTGCTGGTCGGCTTACGAAGCCTCCAAGTAAGTCATATTCTTGGGTACCACTGTGTATCTCAACTTACACGTTTAGGGCCTACTTCATTCGCAACAACACAGAATCGTCATGATGGGCTCGAGCATGAAGCCTAGTGTTGTTTTCTCAAGGTGGACTCCACAAATCGGCATCCTCTCACGCCGATCTTCCCATCCTGTCAGCATATCTCCGAGGTACAGGACCGAACCAGAGGCCGCGAGCATCGACATCCCGCTTTGGGTAGACTAGAGTGCTTACGCGCCCTCATCTAGGCACACGAAGAGACCTTGGTTCCATACGACGTTTTTAACTCACCGAACTTTCCGCAAGCACATGGAATCAAGATAAGTATCTTGGATACTTGCCCGTCTAAGCCTCGTGTGGGGGTCCCGTGGTGTTCCGACGGCTTTTCCCGCATTTTTGAGCTGAACCCAAAGATTTGGGGGTTTTTTTTTTTCACGAGCAATCGGGAAGAAGAGGAATAGGAAAAAATTCTCTAAAAGGCGAAAGGGGTGCCTGGTTAGGGGGACGCCAGATGTACATAAAGATTTTCTTTTTCTCCGTACTTGATCTGCGCCAACGTCCACGTGCTGGAGACGGAAAGTCAATGAATGAATTACGGCGGGATGTCTCGCGAAAAAGAGACGGCGTTCGAAATCCTTTTTTATGATCTGATTTTTCCTTCGCTCATGATGGTGGGAACTGATAACGTGCAGGTAAAAAGGGTGGCTGGAAACTGCACGCACGGACGGCCTATGAGATGAGGAAAGGGGGGGATTCTAAATATCCCCCAGTGTACACCTAGTTATAAATACTCATGTAGGCGGTCCTACGGCACGGTCTCGAATCAGGAACGACGATCAGGAAAGAACGTTGATTCAACGTCTGGCGTTTGATATATCAACACTGGAAATTCACATCCAATGCTTTTGCTCTCCGTTTATTATGCCGGGGTGACGCTGTATCTTGTATGTGCCCACCCATCCCTCCGATTGAGAAGGGGGGGTGGTCGACGCCTAATGCGCTAGATGAGAGGTGATACGGTTATAAGTCGAGATATGCACGTAACTAAGCTACGTGCCTGCATGGCCGAATCATCCACAGCGGGTGAGCAGGGATGAAGAAGTATCGAAGCCGAAAGATAAGAAATGCCGGGGATAAAGATGGGAACTGAAACGGAGGAAGACTCGTGCTTCGTAGGCTGCTCTAACGATACCGAACTTCACAGTAGCTTTATTAAATGTTAACATCTCCACGCTTACAAGAGAGCCTAGATACGATGAGGCTCAAGAACTGGCAAACTATTTTACCTACTAGGCATGGATCTCATCATCCGCATGTTATAGGATATCTTGATTAGCAGAATATCAACGACATTCGCTTACTACCATGCATTTCTCTGCGAAAAACTCCAAGAACTCCTGCCCATCCTATCCCATGCAAAAAAATAACAATATCTCCATTCCTTGACTATCCGAATGGGTTCTAACCGAACGGGAATCCTCCCGGGAAACCACCTCCGGACCCACCGAACTTGAACTGGAATTGCTGCCCGCCGCCCTGCTGGAACATGAACGGGCTGCCGCCGCCGAACCCGCCGCCCTGATGGAACGGGTTCTGCTGCTCGTGCGAGTTGGGGTCGTCGCCGCGGTCGAATCTCGCCCGCAGCTCGGGGTCGCTCAGAACCTCGTACGCCTCGTTGATGCTAGCCATCTTCTTCTCCGCTTCCTCCTTGCTCAGACCCTGATTTGCTGCCTTGTCCGGATGGTGTAGCTTCGTAAGCTTCCGGTAGGCTGACTTGATCTGCCGCTCATCCGCGTCGTGAGCGACGCCGAGGACCTTGTAGTAATCCTTTGTCTTGCTGCGCTTAAGAGCTACTTGGGCCTTTTGCATTAATGGGCTGACCACGTTGTTCTTGTCGGGTCTCAGTTCCGAGGCCTTCTTGAGTGTTGCGATACTGGATTCAAACTCCTCGGCGTCTAACTGCGTCTTGCCCTTATGTACTAATCCGTAAAATGAATTCTCGTCCAGTGCCAGAGATTTTGGACAGTATGTGCTCGCCTTCTTGCCGTTTACCTATACACGGTTAATATGTCTCAGTTATCGACTCTGGGGAGATATAGTACCTCAAAGTATGCCTGGCAAGCGGTTTCAACTAATCTGGCCAGTAAAACGTTGGGTGCGCGTTCCGGAATGATGCCACTCTGCTTGAACTCCTTGACTTGCTCCTCGACCTCGTTGATCAAACCTGGTTCGTCGCCAGACGGCACTAATAGCTTCACACCGGTCATAGGCTGATTCCTCTCCAGCGCCTTGTTGACTTTAGCCAACGTCTTGTCGATGCCCTTCTCTTGCTTCAATAACTTTTTGCACGATTTGGATTCAGGGTCGGAGTGCAGACACTTCTTGATCTGGCTCATGCCCTGCTCCATGTCTCCCAAGCCGTAGAAGGTTGTAGCTGATATCTGCAGATATGGCGTGGTGTCGCCGGCCTTCATCTGCAGGATGTGGTGCAAGTCGCTCATTCCCTCCTCGACCTCGCCCTTCTCGAATCGACACTTGACGCGCAGCTCGCGAAGGTTGGGGGCACGGTTCGCGACAAAGATGGCCTCGCCTGCTTGACTTATACACTCGTCCCAGTCTCCTTTGTTTGCTGCCGCCTCTGCCAGTTTAGCAGCACCCTGCGCCTCGACTAGCCTGTCGAACTCGGAAGATCCCGCCTTCTCCTTGGCCAGAAGATAATGCTCCTTGGCTCCATCCCAGTCGGCGCTCTTGGCCTTTAGTTTGCCAAGCTGTAGGTGTGCGCCTTCGAAGTCGGGCCTCAACTTCAAGACCTTGTTGAAGTCAGAAGTGGCTTGCGACGTGCGGCCGAGCGAGAGGTAGGTAGTGGCACGTTTGAAGTAAGTCAGATAATCGTTAGGGTCGCGCGCGACGGCGGCATCGTAGTACATCAAGGCCTCGCTGGTTTCGCCCCTTGTCAAGTGAGATTGCGCGGAAGAAAGAAGGCTCGAGATCGGGGTGTCGGAAGGTATGTCAGACGAAGACAGTGCTTGAACGAAACCGGTAGAGGACAGCGCGGTGGCTGCAAGAGCCAGCGCGGACAGAGGGACAATCATGATGAGGCGATAGATGCAGAGACGGAATCGATTTGCCCGTTGGCGCGTACGCCTTCAGGGTCTACTAAGAAGGGGAAATGTAAATAGTAGTTTATGTACAAAGATGAAGGGTGCAAGCTGACAACTGAGGTAAGGATTGTTCAATTCGAGATAAAGAAATATGAAGATGGATTATTAAAAGGACAGTTTTCTAGACTACTACCCTCTAGCAGAAGCTGCTTAGAAGGTACTTGATTAAAGGCTGAAGTTAGGGCGTGTGACAAAGTACTTTGTAAACATATTAATCCCTGCATTGACAAGCTGGCCACTTCGAGAAGAACAAGACTCCGGGGGGACGAGTCAGCCACTAGGTACCTAGACGAGTCATTTCCTAAAGCAGTAAGAGGGGCTGCAGAAAACCGACTCGCCGATGGCCCTGGAGCCCTGGAGCCGCACGAATCCCTGCTAGTCGCGTGTATATTCGCGTGTAAGATGCCGATCTGCGATCCTACACTTCTCCATGTCTTGAATACCATGAAGTACCCTGAAGTTTCTATGCGAACTTGTTAAAAAAAACTGGTTAAATAAATTCGAGAAACAGAATGGGCAGAGGTGTTTCTTAATCACCCTCTAAATCAACCCCAGAGACTCACGACTTGCCCTTACAAACACACCTACACATAAGAACACGATGGCCCACCTCCCCCCTTCCCAAGCCGCCATCTTCTCCCCCTCCGTAGCCCGCGCCGCGGCCTCGACGGCCAAAGACTGGTCGTACGTAGACAGCTGGCTGCGAAGCAAGTACGCTTTGCACCCCTCCGTGAACCGCGGGCGGCCCCCGGCCTTCGAGCGCAACCCGGAGACACTTAAGGCCCGTATGTAAAATCAGGGGTTCTTCCCCCCCTTCTTTTTTTTTGACCTATTTCGAGAGAATGGATATATCCATATTTTGTGACTCATCTACTCTCGAAATACACTTCGAAACCCCTCAAAAAATATCTTGTCTAAAGCACCTAACTAACTCCCGCCGCAGTCCTCGCGCTAGCGGCCGCCAACGAGGCCGCGGACGAGGAGCGCGACCAGCTGTCGCGCGTCGAGGAAGCCGCGCTGGCCTCCGCCCGCGCCGCCTCGCAAGAGCGCGAATCCAAGCGTCAGCGCCAGCAACAGCAGCAGCAGCAGTCGCCAGAAGCCGTCCCGGACGGCGACCTCCTCGCGGCGGACCTGCTGGCCGCGCTGGAAGCGGGCCTGAGCAGAGAAGGCGCGACGGCGCTGGCCGCCATGTCGTCGATGGCGGTCTGCCTCGGCGTCGCGGACGCGGACGCGGACCCGCCGTCGCTCGGCGCCCGGTACGTGGCGCTGCAGGGGCGGACGCTGGCGCTCGAGGACGCGGCGGAGCGCGTGGACCTGCTGCGGCGGTACCTGGGCCGGGAGGCGGCGCGGCTCGGCGGCTTCCTCGCGGAGCTGCGGCACGGCGAGGCGTACCGCCAGGCGCCCGACCTGGCCAAGAACAACCTCGAGTTGCAGCGCCGCGTCCGGGCCATGGCCGCGAGGCTGCCCGAGCTGAGGCGCCAGGTCGTCGCCCTCGAGAAGGCTACCGGCCTGCCGGGCCTGACCGTCGACGAGGTCAGGGAGGACGAGGCGGCCTACCTGGAGCTGCTGGCCGCGAAGAAGGACCTCGACGCCCAGGTCAAGGCCTTCGCTGGCCTCCCGCCCGACATCGAAGCGGCGCGGGCGGAGCTGGAGGCTCTCCGCGCCGAGCTGAGAGACGCAACGGAGCAGAGAGACACGAATTTCGAGAGGCTAGTAGAACGCGAGAGTCCGGTCAAGAGTAGGAGAAGGCCCTGAAGAGGGACTGCATAGTATAGACGCCATTATTAATACTCTACTACTGGCTATGCTCTGGGTATTTCCCCGCTGCGCTCATAATAAAAACAACTTGTTACAGAATATAATCTCACCGTTTGTGCAAGCCTCTCGGTATTCCTCCCATGTTCTGTACCGTTTTCATCCTTCTGCTTGCGTATAGGAAAATGGCCGCCTTCTCCGACCGTCCCCGTAGTATAATCTACCGTTACAGCATTCTCTATTGTTGCGACGATCGTTTACCCCTACCTGAGACAGACGCCCCGAGCCTACCGAACTGTCTTCCTAGCCCCGAACGTTTTGGAGGAGCTGCGGCGGGTGTCGCGTCTTTCGGCGGTACGGCTGGTCCAGCTGGTCGCGGTGTCTCTTTCTCCGTGAAGCGTAGCTCGCTGAAGCCTAGCCCGTCGTCGAGGCTGCGTCCGTCCATCATCCTCTGTGCTCGTCTCGCCCTTTCCTGCACGGATCTGAACTTTTCTAGAAGCTGATCCCATCGGATCATGCCGTCTTCGCGGCCCTTACCCAACCTATTTGGTCGGTCATAACTTGAGGTGCCAGGTGTAGTGACAGAACTAGTGGATGAAGCATGAGTGTCATGAACGCTTTTGGGGCGAGGGGAATTGCTTTGGAAAGAAGAAACAGCTTCGGCTACAGAACCTTGCCGTGAATGCGTAGGGGGGGCTGTGGAAGGTGGCACATACGGTCGGGGCCCGATCTGCAGATAGCCTATCGAGCTTACACTATTCAGCCTGTTCTTGAGGGCAGCAAAAGCAGAGGATTGTGGTAAAAGCATCAAAAGTCCATAAAGACACTTGTGAAGGTACGGGTATTTCTCAGGTTCAAGAAGCTGGAGTCGAAGATCTGGTAGTTGTCTGTTAATGTATCTGGACGGAGATCAGTACATGATTTAGGCAACTCACATGTATAAACAGGCGATTCGATCAGCTGAACAAGCTTGTCGATCTGTATTAGGATGTTGACCGTCATCTCAAGCTCGCCGCTTGTACCTATTAGTATTGTACCGCCTTATTGGCGTGTGAAGCGTAGCACTCACAAGATTTGCAATAGATTGTAGGCGGCTTCGTATGCTTGCGCGAGTAAGCACAAGGAGAAAGTGGCAACGGCATTGTAACACCACGAGCGGAACAAAGCGACGAAAAAGGCCTGGCCATCCTGTGAAAAAGTGAGCAGAGTGTACGTAGAAACGTTTGACAATAGGAACCCCCAACCTTCGTCTCGAGGTTCCGTAGTCGTTTCCTCAGATCGGCCAGCTCCGGCGCCGTGATGAGGTTATTGTTGAGATTTTGCACCATGATACTAGCAAACTCAAGATCCTCTTCTTTCTCGATTGTTTCGGCCAACGTACGATAGATTCTCTCGGGGCTTAGAGTCATGCATAATTGACGAATAATGAGATTTCCGCGCGTCTCCAATAGCTTTCTATCTGTAGAGAAAAGCTGCAGGAGGCTGACCATAAAGTTGGAAAAGTAGTCATCCTCGCTGTTTCTTGAGATCTGGGATAGCAGCTGTAAGTCTTTGGTGACGACAGCTTCCGCTGGGTCCGAAAGCGTCTTGAGGAGGGCCGGGAACGTCCCGTCGTTGAATGCGACAATTTTCCTCGGCGCTTTGCGATGCAACATGATGAGCCAGGTTAGCGCAGCCACGCGAGTTGCTTCGTGATCATTCAAGAATAACAAGGTGAGAGAATTGACTGCTGCAGCATAGTCTAAATCTGGCTGAGGGATGGGTTGTGCTGGCGTGGGCGCTGGACGGGTCTGGGCTGGTGTAGGACTGCGTATCTCCATTTCACGTCCGCTAGACAAGGAAGCGCGCGTACTAGATAATCCTTCGGGGCGGTCCGCTGCCGTGGGTGCGGGGAGTCGTGATGACGACTGGCTCGGTGGCGTTTCGGTTTCGTCCGTGAGAGAAACGACGTAGTCCATCAGCGAAGTATTTACTCTTACTGCGGCTTGGCGAATTGGCTCGACTCCACTGGCCATCGCTGGAAGCAGATGGGCCAGAATCTTGGGTGTAAAAGGTAGGACTTCCTCAGGACAGATATCTAGAAACGATATTATCCAACGCAAACTCTCCAGGAGGCTATTTTCCTCTGCGAAATGTTAGATATGGCGATACCGTACAGTGAATAAGACATACCTAAAGGAGAATCGAGTGTTGCGGTCAGGATTTCGAGAATTGCCTTGTAGTTAATGTGGACATCCTGTCCCGGGATCCAGTCATCCTCACTACTGACCTCGTCATCATCTTCATTGGCAGTAGTAGATCCTCCTGCTTCCGCGACCTCGTCCGGTCCTAGACGCATACTACCGCTGTCGACGGAGTCTTCCCGCTTTCTCTTGCCATCCCCCTTTGACCTTTTGCTCTCGGCGATCCCCTTTTTCACTCGGGAAATTCGCTTGATCTCATTCAAGAACTTGTCCAGGCATATTTGCGTAGCAGCATGGACATCAGTATTGTTGCCACAAAGGAACTTCAACAAACCTGGCAGGAATTCGGGCAGGTACGTAACCAGCTCGAGATCTGGAATCGAGTCGAGGAGAGTGATCCAGCCGACAAGAAATGTCCTGGTGAACGGGTTCATAACCCATATTCGGTCTCTTAAGAGAGGTATGAATTTTGGGAGAGAGAAGGCCGTTGGAGGGCTCGGATTCGGGTTTTCCCCTTGCTCGGCGTCCTTCGCCTCATAAGGAGGGGGCGGATCCGCCTCGAGGATGGACACATAAGTAGCGGCGGATTCGGAGACGATATCCTTGATTAGACGATCGAGAAGTTCGGCACCATTCTTCACGGAGAGCTCCGAATCGGCGCCTAACTGAATTCAAAAGGGGGATATTAGATTACGTAAACTAGGGGAGGGGACGTGGGTAGTGATAATAAGGATACCTTGCATAGAGCGTCAAATATGTGATTGAAATATTTCAATATCTCCCCCTTGGCCACCTTGGCGATGTTATACATAGCCTCGCAAGCGTAGTACCGGACGCGAGCATCTTGGTCAGTAAAACATGCAAGAACGGGTGGTACTATAACCTCGAGATATCTTGGTAGTTCCTAGAAGCAGGTCAGATCGATATTCAGCCCAGCAGGCGATGAAGATGAGCTGGATAAGGAGGCATACTGATCCAAGGGCAATAGCCGCGGCGGCAAGACCAATCAATCCTCCGTTGCGGGCATGCGGTTGGTGGACCGCATAAGCAAATTCGTTACATAGCTGTTCAAGGATATCGGTGATCCTCTTGTAATCCTTGACAGCTACCAGATCCCGAATGCAACGTTCAAGTCTAGACGCGTTGGTAAGTATATGATAGCAGCGCAGCCATGTGCATGGCATTCATGTTGATGAATAGCAAGGAGACATACTCTAGAGCACCCGTCTTCCTCTTATCATAGAGCTTATCGTTGAGGAGGCGCTGTACGTTGGGTTCCATGGTTGCTGCGGTTTCCTACTTTCCCTACTTCGCAAGCCACAAGATCATGTTGAGAGGCTTAAATAACACATGCGCGGCCCATGAGGGGAACGGGTATATATCTATGTAACTTGTCAAGCGTCCGGATAGGTAGATTAACTGAAACGAGGGTGCCACACACGTGTACACAAATACTGCGCGGGTGAATCTAGACAAAAGACAGGACTTCTCAGATGAACCGAGTAATCGTACAAATTAGAAGCTATACAAGTGGTAGGTAGCTGGGGTGCTGGGGATGAGAGAGAAAAGAAGCAAGGCTGATGAGATGATGGATTCATGATGTATTTACCGACAGGGATTGGAGAAGTCGAAGGGTTTAGTTGGCGGGGCAAGCGGGCAAGCTGGCAAGCTAAGACGTAACTAGACATAGCAGCTGATGGGAGGCTGACGAGGCTGAACATATTTATCTTGCTTATCTACATCCAATCGCCTATCGGAGCTAAGTGATGCATGATGCAGATTGTGGCGTTTTTGCCGAGACGCATAGGCCGGCCTGTCGGAACGAACTTCGAACGCCACGAGCCCTAGCGACGGGTTAAGGTTGCAGGTCAAGACTCAAGTTGGCCAATCAGTTAAACGGGAGACAGCTGGCGCTTAGCGCGGTACATGAATAAGAGGGTAAGGCTTTGGGGTCGTTTTCGAACTTCACGATGAAATGGCGTAAGCTTCAAAATGTTGAGTTGAGAATGCAGAATGAACCAACGACATATACAGCATCCAATCAGAAGTAAGGTAGTGTCGTTCCGAGATACTACATGACTCCGTTCAACTCAAAACAACACTCGCATAAGCGGTAGTGGACTACTCCCCGGTGTCAGATTGTCCGAGACAAGACTCAAGAGCCGGGAGCCGCCTACGTCTGCGAATCGTCCGACTTGACAGTCTACCTAACATCAGTCCCAATCCCATGCCAAGTCGTCGGTGACGTAGTTGTCAAACCCCCCCTCAGTCGTCGTTGCAGTTGTTGTGAGGTATCGCACTATGTAGGAAGGAGACAGCAAAAAAGGGGGCTACCGGTGTATCTACACCGTAGGGCAACGTGGCAGCCGGGCCGAGCATCGCGATAAGCTGCCTAAGAACTGGGTAGCGGTTGGGAGACAAGGGAGTTAAGCCTCTCCTAATCGGCCAGGTCAACACGTCTGGTCTCATCGGTTGCTCTTGTTATTCGCTGCTTACCCACGTTGGCATGCGTGTAGTCCTTCAGCATCTCAACGGTATTGGACCTTTTACCGCAGCAGCCACACCGGTCGGCTGTCTCCGCAATACCCCAGACACCCGTTTGCTTGCCTGCATGCCATTGAGGTACATGTGTTGCTTTCGCCGCTTTAAGTCGGAACTGCTGGGTTGGCAAGTTGGATGATTGGTTCTACATGCATAACTGCAACTACCTACGGGTATGTGTGTAATGAGTCTATCTCTCGTTGATGTTACCTCTCACTTCAGTCCGACGCTGTTCAGAGGTTAGTATATGGTATTGGGAATTGGATTTCTTACCTCTCCCAACTGATGGTTTCTTTCTTATTAGGTATCTAGTGATTAACAACATAGCCACGTATGGCTGTGAATGTGACAATGAGCCACACCTCTTTACTTGCTTCACATCTTAGAAAAGAAGCTTACCTTAGGTAGGCTTAGCTTTTTGGAAGAATCAACATCGCATTACTGTTTCATTTACAACTGAGGATCATCTTCCTACCGGCAGCCAGGACGATCAGAATGGACCTGCTAGCGACGACGGGCTTTTATCAAGCCGAAATGAAGCCATAACACATAGCAGAAGAACGGTGAATCATTTGTTTAGCTGATAGAGATACGGGAGCCCCCGATATAGAAATCTTTACTGAAAGATCGTCTTCACTGCGACGGGTGTGTGAAGCATTTTGAATAGAGTCTCCAATCGACAATTGGGCTCATGAAGAGATAGGAGTGGAAGATTGTTCCATTAGGTTCGACGGACATCAGCGCCTATTAAAGGGACATTTCACGACGGGCCCGTTGGCCATACAGATAGAGAAGCGAAGTTCTACTACGGTAGGTGGCGAGCATGATAGGTGATCTCTTGACAATTGAATATATCGTCAAGGTGGTGGCATATAGTCCTGTGAAGCATAAATACCTAATTCATCTGATACAGATGTTAAGGAGGAAAGCCGAAGTCCGGAGTTAGGGCGGCGACGTGTTTTTTTTTTTTGTGTGCGTGCGTTACATCCACCCGGAACCAGTCAGTTGGTACAAGATAATTTACGTCACATCTGGCCCTACCTAGATAGACAGGGCCCATGTTGGGGTATTTCGTGCCTGGTGAGTACTACCGTGAACGTGTATGCTGTTTCTCGGCAAGGCGATGTGCTACTCCAACCTACGTTAACATCGAAATGAAGATTCGCGAGTTGTGCGCGCGTCAAGGAATCCCTATTGCTCTACGCTTTCTGAAACGAAGTACGTCTCTGCCCCCTCCCCATGAAATCACGCATCCATCAGTAAGAAATTACGAGCGGCGCAGCGAGTGACGTCGATATTCCTGCATCATGACCTCCTCAGAGACATACGTAGAAGAACATCATCGTACGACATAACACAGAGTTTCCATCTTTGGCGAAACCGAGATATCCCATTGTGATATATCATAAAAAGCCCACGGACCAGATCTCGGTCGAGTTAACCCCTGTTCTACGGCAGCGGTGTCCTATCTCTCTCTTTCCCTCTCACCACCTTTCTGACAATCTGTGTCGTGGCCCCTTAGATGGATGGGGGCGATGTCAGCCTCCTTCGTCACTTGTCCTGGCCACTGTCATCCTTCTTCTGGCTCGAATCGCTCTTCCCAGAGGGCCCATCATCGCCCTCGCCTTTCTGGTCTTTATTGTTTCGGGCGGCCATATCTGCTCGTTTGGAAAAGCCGTCCTGCTCCCGAGAGTAAGTCGGGTACCAAGCAGCGATGCGTGTCATACGTGGGATTACCTTCTTTCCGCGGGACTTGGCGATCCTTGCGGCGGCTTTCTCGTCCATCTTGGTCGGGCCCATATTTCAGTTGAGGCCGGGGACGGCGACGGCAAGAGAGACGTGACTAGGTATCAGGAGGAGGTTGGTCAATGGACAGTGTCGCTTGGGAAGTGAAAACAAAAAAAACTGTAAGGGCTACCTGAGCACGAGGAGATACAGAGTAGGTTTGAGACGACGGGACGCGACTAATATATACCTTGTAGATATCCTACATTTTGTATGAGGAAAACATCGGCTTTACGAACATTGCACATCTCAGCCACGAGCCAGGGTCAGGCTGTAATGGCTTTTTTTTTCTCTGTTGAAGATATTACGACTTACCCACGTGGACAAGCCTTATCTCTGTAAGCAATGGTGGGAGCTTTCTAGGGGGGCGCCACGCAAGGGAAGCTGCAGAAAATGTGCCGGGATATGAACAAGGGTAGCGAACAATAAAGCACATGGTATTACTAGGTACGTAGAACAAGGTCCGAGTCACCTCTACCAATCTTGTCTCAGATGGCTAGAAAACTGCCCACGTATTCGTTGAAGAAATATACGTTAGTTCTCCCCCCTTTCTCCTCGATCCTATAGACACTGCTGATCAAAACTATCCATTCTACTGGGTCAAAGCCTTGTATGTATGCAAACGGGCAGACCGGCCACGTATCAACACCGGGTGTTATAGCTCGCCATGTAGGTGGAAGTAGAAGTTATGCAGGCTTTTGCTTTTCCGTTGGCTTTGCGCCACCTTGGGTTGGCATCCTTCTACCGTCAGGAGCTCGTACATGGCCGAGACGGACCTAAGTCATGGAAGACCTAGTTTAGACAAGCTAGTAATAGCCTTCCTTTTGCTTGAGTTGACTATATATAACTTATACGGAGCTGACACGAACCAGCGTTGACTATAGAACTAATTTAACGCCAGTGAAAAACTGCCGACAGCATCTCGTAACCGGATAACGCATAGATGGGCGTGTCCGAGAGTTCGTCCTCTCGCCCGGTAGGGCACCAACGTGGTAAATGAACACCCGACCCTGACCACCCCGAGGCTTGGGCCAAGGTGTTGGAGTGGTCTACCGTGCTCAGTCCCAACGATATATTCGGTCGGCATGTAGATCGAGCCCTGACGCTGGACTCGGGTTTCCCTGCTCCCGATCGGCATAGTATTGGCTCGCTACGGGACGCTTTCGTCCTGAAGCCCGAAGTTTACCAATTCTTCGTTCATCCAGAATGGTTAGACGGTCCGAATATGACCGTGCGTTGCCACGTTTGAGGATTTCCATTGAAGGGGCCGAGCAAATATGGAGATGGTTGCATTAGGTTTTGAGGGGATCGTAAGGCGTAACATCTAAGACACACCGATGCTATCCAGATTCAAGCCCATTTTCTTCGGCTTACATTCGCCACCGTGCGGTAGGAATCTCTGCCCAGGTATATACATGACTCATCCAGGTTAGACAAGATGAGAGATGCCAAGCCAGATATTAGTGATGATGCCCGTGCATAGGGTCACTCTCAGCAATAACTTTCTGGCACTTGGCAAGAATGGCTGCTTGCCTTGATACTTCAGCTAGCGTACCAACAACCTCTTTGTTACCCTCTACGAAACCGTATAGTGCATACGGAATGCCAACTTCGTTGCAGAACTCTTGCACCATCTTCTGCGTGCGACGGAGATTATGACGTGGGATTCGGGGAAACAAGTGGTGTATGACCTGGAACTGCAAACCGCCATGGAAAAAATCTAGCCATTGAGGACAATCAATGTCCATGGTGGTTCGGAGCATCTTCTGGGGGAATGATTCGTTGGGCCCGAGATCAGACGTGCTCATCGCAAAATGGGAAAGACAAATCTGTGCATGGACAGGCATGGGAACCATCTGGCTGATTAGAAAAAACAAGATCCGATCCCCGTTGGTGGGAATCGACTTGTACAGGACACCATAGCCGTACCAGGTCCAGAAGAAGACCTGACCGGTTATTTCGAGCCACCTATGCCACCATGCTGCACCCTTGCGAGGGCCCCTGCCCATAATCAGATAGTCCCAGGAAAGCCGGTACAGATTCAGGCGTCCGAAAAGCAAGAGGATGTAGTAGGTATAAGGCTGGACCCTGAGCATCATTTTCGCCACGGCATCGTACTCCATTACACGATCGTAATAAGTGGACCGCATGTTCTGGAAAAATCGATGAGACACGGCTAAGAATGGCATGTGCTCGATGTCGGGATCATGCTCGGGTGCATTTGTGACGATGTGGTGTACGTTATGGTTGTGTTTCCACCACCCTATAGATAGACCTCCTAAGAAGTCGGCAATGATGATACCAATGACAGTATCCGTGTGGAAACCATGAGTAATACCTAAATGGCCAGCATCGTGGGCTGTGAAGACAAGTTGGTGCCAGACTGCACCGAGGAATATCGCACTTGTGACGTACCAGCCCCAGTGCAGGAAGAGGAAGGCAAGACCAAAGAGGGTGGAATACCGAGTGGCTTCAATGGCATAAGCCCAATAATTGCAGCGGTAGAGATCCGCAGCCTTGATCCGCTGGGCTAGATCGCGGTATTTGGCCACAATGGCGTCCTGGGTGCCAAAGTCCAGAGAGGGATACTTTTCCAGATCCAAGGTTATCTTCTCCTTAGTGATATTATCCAGATAAGACATACCGTCATCATCAGGCTCGACGGAAGACACGGATGATGTGGACACGGCACCGGGCAGCGCCCCGTCAGCAGCACGCCGGTTTCGTACGGTTGGCTCACCATTGTCAAAGACCGGCGAGGGGTCACGGGAACTAAGGCTGCTCGTCTCTGTAGAATAAGGGTCGCAATCTCCGCTATCGTTGTCGAGATCCTCGTCATCCAACAATGGCCTGAACTTGCCGCCTTGAATCGGGGGGATGAAGTTGGACCATCTTCCTTCGATTCTCCCAATCCGATAACGAGTCATCTGTTGCTGTGCTTCGACGGAGTGGAGACTAGTGAGACAGATCCGTTAGGATTTATAGCATAATGGTATATGGGATAGGGTAGTACTAACGCGGCGACTTCATCAGTGGCGTCTCGACCAACCATGTGTAAGATGGCCTTCTGACCACCTGGGTGGTACTTCAGCCAAGCGTCTGCCTTGAGCACATATTGGTTGACAATGAAAATACTCCGTCCCTCGGCAATTAAGCCCTCGATCTGCCTCCTCGACAGTATTGGGTACGTCTTTTCACCCATTGTATCGCTGACCGGTTTCAGGATTGGTAGTAGACGCGAGCCAGGTTGATCTCTATGCTCGGTTGCTATCTACGCAGCCATTTAAACTTATGCTAAGGAAGTCCTAGTAGTATTGTCAAGAAGCAAAGTCAGGGCTAAGAGGATGCAGACTGAAAAAAGGGTCGGTTAGAGGTTGGGACGTCCACTTGTAGTGCACCTCCTATTGAGCTTGGGAAGAGCTCAGATTTTTGGAAGAGCGGTGGGGAGTGGGGGTTTGGAGGTTGGGGGGGTTTGCGTGTTCTGCATAGCCCGCAGGTTCCGTGTAAACCCCTGAAAGGTTACCCAATTAAAATGGGCTCACCCAACTCCCAACTGCCAACTCCCAACTGCAAGCCACACCGTCAGACCGTCACACCGTAACGTAACACCCCCTTTCCCCCCTTTCCCCCACATCGTGCATCTCTCTCCACCAATTTCCCAGCCATTTAGAAAATGAACCACTTTTACAGCAATTGACCAATCAAGGTCTAAATATCTGTGTCTGTTAGAAGCTACAACTCGGTCATCATATCAGTCGACGTCTTAGTAACTCAGTTAAAGACAAAACAAAGTATTCCTTTTGTTATCTATCGTACGAGACCTTCGGCTTATAACGCTCTATAAGAACTATTGGTGTAAGGAAGAATGTCCCTACCATCATCAGGGGTAATGTGTAGATGATAAGATCACTCGCCGCGTGGCCACCCCCATAGGCGATATTAGCAGCGACGGTGTTACGGTTTGCAGGATGTCTTTCATGATTCTAGTGTTACAAGCTTAGTCACCTTGGAAACCGACATAGCACGTCAAAACAGGTAAAACCATCCTCAACCGAGAAGTGGAACGAGTCACCTTTCATGGCAGAAGGTTTTATAGAGATCGAAGCTTCAACGACTTTGTTCTCTTTAAGAATCCCATTTTCCTTTTCACGATAAGATAGTGATAACCTCATACAAAGACTTGTCTATCCCGGCATACAGTTGGATCAGACTATAACAATAACGAACCTTATAATCACAATGCATTGTCACTAAGGAACTAATACCCCTGAGTCATTGTTCACCTCTGACTAAGGGCCTACAGGTAAGTTCTTACTCTTCTTACAAGGCAATTGTCCTGAGGCTCTACTCTACCTGGTAAACATATATAACCTAGGCAAGGTCCAGTTGACAAGCCATTGACCTTGACCATTTTAATTTTTGACGTCTCGATTCTTCACTGGTCCGGCTGCTTTTGCCCACAAACTCTCGACCGACTTGATTCCGGCATAGCGCAGAGCACATCGGAGCCAGAGCTAGCAGATTCACTTCCACCGTCCAGAATGGCGCCTAATTTTTGTGATTACGTTAACCACGCGACCGATGAGTCCGATATCTACGCGGCCGCCCAGGACATCGATTATCAGATTTTAGTCTGTCCGGAGTTTTGGAAGTGTGGAGGCGATAAAGAATTCCTCAAGAGCACCGACGCCAAGATAGGAGTCGCTCGGTATCAGGCCTATGAGGAGGTCTACCGAGTAGGCATGGATGTCGTCAACCACTACGTAAGCTATACCGAAAGGTCTCTCCTGATGAATTAATTCGGGTACTAATATTCGCTACAGTGGGAACAGATGAAACACACCTACATACGCCCAGCCAACGAGCGATATGACCGGAAACTCGAATATCGAGAATTTTGGTTCGATGTCAAGCCAGTGATCTACGCTACGCCCACGCGAGTACGAAAAACCAGGGAACCCTGTTCACCATCACTCGAGCTGCAGTACATTCTGATATCTTTCTACGAGGAATTGCAGGCCATCCTCGCACCTGATTGGCGACCCTGGAACAGGCATTTTTCTGAGCTTTGCACCGCAGAGATGCTCACGATGCTCGACTGTCTCACGTCCATCAAGCCAGCAAGCGAGCTTGTCAAGGTCGACCAGCGCGTCTGCATCATTGTGGGGCTTGACGCAGCTTATAGCGAAAGAACGCATCGCGAGGTTCAGCTCTTCCTTCGACTTCTTGAGAGGCACTTCATTCACGACAAATCAGGGAAGGTTTTATTGTTCTGTAAGACTCCGTTCGACGCAAAGGGCATACTTGGCTGGAATGTTTTTGGCGGGCTTAGTGTCGTGAACTATGGAGAACCAGACGAGTCTTCGTCAGACCCCGAAGTTTCTGAGTCTATGTCGAACTTGGAGATTGCGGAGACAACTTAGTATCGAAGTTATACATAATGTCCGGAAGGGAATACTACTTACTTTGGTGGAAGACAGAGAATTGCGTACTTTCATAGCTCTCCCCTTGTTCGAGTCTAGGTAGTCGATACTTCCAAAAGAAGACTAAAATAAAATAAATATATATCACCCGTGCTTACTACACGACTTATATTACCTATTCTAGGGCTGTGACAATATCATTAAGAAGCTAGCTCGGTATACTGCTATACGCTACGTCTATTATCATAGGCCGAATAGCTATCCCGACCCCTTATTGATGCCGACTGTAAAGTGCTCTGCTCCTTACGGAAGCTCATAGATCTACCTCGGCAGTAAAGTCCAATCTCATTAGGTACCAGAGAAGTTGGGAGGTTGAGGGAAGCAATTATGCTGAGATAAATACACAATGTAACAATACCAGGCAGAACATAAATTGAATCTACTACCTGTAGTGAGAGAGAAAACTCGGGATATGTCAAATATAGAAAAGGGGGAAAAAGTAAAGGCAGCCGTAATAAATAAATTGCATTGGCAAAAAGATTTGGGGAAGAAAAAGAAAGCAAAAAGCTCAGTCCAGGACAGCCTCCCACGGAGACTCGAACCTGGACCTACGAAAACCCTAACACTCGTTAGCGTTTTACTGACCGTCCTGCACTCATACCACTGAGCCACCGAGTCACCGAAACGGTGCGTGGGTTAGAGTCCAGGACAGGCCGGCCGAAAGTAAGTGCTGTTGCTGTGCATTATATGCCTTAGTTGGTTTGGGTGTTTGGTGGTCTTGCTCGTTGCTGGGCAGATGGCTGGCTCACGCCTTAGTCTGGCAAACAGCTGAGTTTTGACCACGTACCCTACGTACTACATTTTCTACCTAAGGTACCCCCTGTATGAGGTAGCTAAGAATAGTAACGGCGTCCTATTACCACAGATGACTCTGGTTTTGACTGTTGTTTCCATGAACAAAGTGTAAGCCATTATGGACTTACGCTTGTCATGAATGACTGGAAACTCCGACGACGTGCTGCTCTGCACGCCTTGGCTTCATATTCCCCAAAGCCACCAAGTCTACGCCTGGAAAGAGAATATAAGTAGTTGATGATATGCTTAGCATGGGACCTACGAAGTTATATGTCTAGTATGGTAAGGAATAGGTGGTTTTGGACGGGATAGGGAATGGCGAGATAATACTTGGAGTATTGCTCTGGAACTTTCATATCTAAGATAGGGTAATGTGTAATGTGGGAGACTCCTATTTTAGTTGAAACAATAAAGTACAACTGTACATTATCCACCCTGGATTGCTGTCTCCCTTGCACTTTAGGAATGGGAATATTGATATGCTACCATGATGATATTGAAGCATGCTGATGGGTTTGATTGTCGATATTACTTCGGTGGAGTCTTTGTCTACGTACCTAGCAATGGTAAGGTGCTCTCACATCTTGTTCAGACACACTTCCTACGACCGTACTAAATCCGCTCTTAATAAGCCTCGGTTCCTGTGAGGTATAGGTTTGACCCGAACATGACATGAAATAGCTGTACTTATATCGATGAAGTTACCGACTATCACCCAACGTCATCCAACGTCAACATCGTATTGGAGATGACAAAGTTCAGGCTTCTGGCCCGGCCACCGGCTGCGCCGTCTCCTCTTTCGACATCTCCTTGGGATCCTTAGAAGCCTTCAACGCCGACAGGTATATCTCGTGGAGATTGTAACGCTTTAAAGCCTCCCATTCTCCGTCTACGACGCTCATGCCACAAAAAGTCTACCGTTCTTAGTTGAATCATTCCTTTAAGGCTTTTAGGAGGAGGGGGCACATACCTGGAAGATATCTATGAGGATGACCTTATCGGGCGACGTAAGGTTGACCTTGTGGCATGATGCGATCAGAGATGCGACCTTCTTGATCACGTCGTCACGCTTGAGGGTGTTGTGGGCTCGGAAGCTTGGACGAATCGCATACTATTGAATCAGAGTATCAGTCCCTCTTCCCGACACTATGAATAGCGACGACGAGCAGTTTTTCTAAGTTCGTTGCCAGGAATGAATATAACGTACCGAGCATGCATCGGACTCGGTAGTCGTCGGCTGTTCGCCCTCGTCTCCAACGAGCTGAAAGTGTCCGCCCAAGACTTTCCTAGCGACCTCTTCCACGCCGGTCTCATTAGCCTTCGCGGTTAGGGTGACTGGCGTAAACCGGTTAATGAATCTGGACCGTCTCTGCTGCTTGTCGGTGATTCCCTTCGCGTCCTTGCAGATCTGCTGCACCAGCTTCACGGGATCGACAGGCGGTTTCGTCCTGATGAAAAGCAAACAGTCGAGTTCCATACGCATGGGTTGGAAGGTAGCATCTTTCGACTTGACCGTTGGTTTCATGCTCTCGACTTCCCTCTGGATTGCTGACTCGATGTCGTCATCGCCATCGTCATCCGAAGCTGCAGAACCCTCCCTCTCAATGCCGTAGAGCTTCTCGCCGTACTGTGTAAATTCTGAGTATCATATCATAGAGCGGTTCTACTTCAAAAGGAACGATTTTACCTCTTTGCAGATATTCTCCAGCTCCTCGAGAGCCTGCCGCTCTTTGCCTTTCACACACGTGGTCCATATCCCCATATCTCCCACTTCTAGACCCTTGCTCCCAAGAGACTCGAGCTTGGCCTTGTGGTGAGGTGTCTGCCACCTACCAGCGTTTCCTCCCTGAGTGAAGTAAGAAAATGAACTTAAGAACAGTCACTGTGATAGACCTACTCTGCTTTTCTTGATGTGGCGATCGTTGGTCTTGTTAGTGGGAGGATGCTTTCTCTTTGCGGAAGAATCCATTGTTGAGGATTGTTAATCAAAATCGAATGTGCTGTTATAGTTAGAATCGCTGATTTGAATAAAATGCTTTGCTGATTGGACTTGTTTGGTTCCTTCGCGATTGTGACGTTGAACAAATTGGGGAGAAGTCTTAAATATCAACTTTGAGCTTGTCTGCTGCTTGTTCTTCCGACCTGGTCCGTGCGTGGGTTGTCCTACGCTGCTGTATAAATGCATGGAAGTAGCTAATTTTCACTTCAACAATTAAATCCGGCAAAATTTAGCGGAAGGGTACGATGAAACATGTTTAGTATCTATTTAAGTATCCTATGTTAGCGAGCACGAAAAAGTGCGGACAAGTCTCACTGCCAATCCTAGCTAGGTCTTGTAGTATGAAAAGGGGCAAGTTGGAAGGTAGTCTTGAGGATCTGCCTCGGAGTGCATGATGACTCTCGGGACAGCGCGATGACCTCCTATATATCTAGATCGATCTATCTATACATGCCACGCTGCCATGTCAATAGGGGTATTACAGCTGCCAAAGTCCGCCCAAACCACCACCCAAGTACACCGAGTAACATTGGGTATCATTCCAATAAAATACAAGCCGTTCCATTGTCCGTTTATACACGCAACTCCAATTCATTAATCGCCGTCTACGACAATCATCGTTCGTCTGTCAGGGCTCGCCTATCCCCTGGCTCATTTCTCTTCCTCTTCTTCGTAAATCTTGACTTTATTCGCATATTCGTGAATATTGCTGATGACATTGTCCTCGATCATGTAACCCTTGCCAGCCACAACGCGAAGGACGAGTTCATTAAGGGTCTGTCGTCCTAGGATGTCCACGTGGTCCGCCGTATTGGGCCCTCCGCGCGGGTTGAACCTTTCGGGTTCATGGGGCATCTCGACGACCGTGATCTTAACGCCAGCTGGATTGTACCGCTTCATGTGCCAACCTTTAGAGCACATATATCCGGTGCTCAGGAGGTTGACGGTGCCATCACCCTCGCCCATGATAACCCCATGGTCAATTTCATCTACCGTTAGCCCCGTGTCTATGGTGGCATTGAGATTCGTGAATCCTGGAAACTCGGGTGTACGGTAGTAGTATGCTCGCTCAGTTGGTTTTCCTACGCCGTAAAAGCAATAAATCTTCAAGTTGGGTGCCAAAGGCAGTCTCGTCTCTAACGGATTAACCCATTTGCGATGATCTAGTTCGTTCGCTTCCACCTCGGCAGATGTATGAGCTACCCCTTGAGAGTAGCTCTTCTGGATCTGATCTCGATACCAGTCGTCTGCCGTCTCCATCATGTACTGCATCGCATTGCTGACAGTGAAGTTCGATTCTGGCATGGTCCAGTTGGCGCCACGACGGAAGTTTAGGAACGAGCCAAAAGAGTTTTTCTGGCCGGGTTGGTCGTCTGGTGCCCAGGTTAAATTCCCCCAGACCGCATCTCCTCCGATTGGTAGCATGGAAGACATGCCTGGCATGGCCCTGAATATTTCGGCTCGTTCATCTTTGTTGAGAAACTTCTCAAGCCCGTATACGGCGAAGGTGTTCAGCTGGGCCGTATCGCGCATTTCACCAGAAAGTATCGCAGTCACATCCTTGACTGCACCCAACATGCATCCACTAATATTGATCCAAGCTTCGACGTGACGATCGACCCAATCATCGCCTCCCCCTCCGCCTTGTGGAGATGCCACCCAATGAAAGAAATAAAACAAGACTTGACTGCCCATGCTGTGAGATGTGAGGACCACCTTGTGACCCGAGAACTGATGTGCTAGTTCAATGTAGCTTTTTAACCTGGTGAAATACTGATCTCGAAGCTCAAGATTCTGGTATGATAAACGCCAATCGTATGCAGCTGTGAACGAATTGGTGGGATCGTATCCCAAGGACGCAAGGTTTTCTAGAATTTTGCTCCATATCCAGTATCCCGTGATGAAGAAATCGGTGGCATCGAAACCTTGAGCGGCCCTCAGTTTGATATTTGGCGGATCGAGTCCCGTTTTCTTGTCTAACATGATATGTTTCTTCCATATATCCTTGTCCATCACAAGCGCCTTCATCATGGTCCAACTACCCCAGAGTCGCTTCCGAAAATATGGGCGGGAGATATTGGAGGTGCCCCAGGACTCGAGGCCTGTTGAGATAACTCCGGGGATCATTATGACGGGATGGTAAACGCCGAGTCCTTCAGACCGAGCCTTCATTCCCACGGCGAAGGAATCGTAACTATCGACAAAGTCTCTTTCGCCTTTCTATGGTAGCGACGGTTATTAGTCGAGGTACATTCTCGTCTCAGAAAACGAGGAGAGAAAGAGAGACATACTACAAGATCTTTCATGTCTGTTATTAGACCAGCAGGCAACACGTCGAGGAAACTGTCCATGCTAAGCTCGCCGATTTCGGGTAGATCGATTAAGTCATTATTCTTGGCTAGCAACCCAGCAGCTATGAGACCGAACAGGCTGCCCAACAAGAATATGAATGTATTCCGCCGCTTGCGCATTTTCTGCGGGCGTTCATGATGGATGATCTTGACCTTGTCGCCGGACTTCACCGGACTTTCGTCTCTGGGCGTCGGGGCAGGCGTCGAGGATTCCGACGAGTTATCGGCAGCGCCGAGCGCTCGGCGTCGCAGAGTTGATGCCATCGTCGCAACAGGCCTACATGACCAGACACGAAGAGCAGAGAGCGAGTGGGTGTATGGTTAAGAAGCAAATCGGGAGTGGAGTCGCGGCGCGTCGTGGGACCAGCGGATCGAATGGAATGGGTCAGAGCCGGGTCAGCAATGTCGTCTTGGTCTCGGGAATATTATCGCGTGATGCAGAACGGGATAGCTTTATTTTGCTATATTTTTCGCATATTTTGATTACACGTGCCTATTACGGATCGTACCTGATTGACGGCGCCTTGTGTCGAAACAATTTGCAACATGTTGACGTCAATGTCCTGGCTAGGTACCTGCATGTGCTAGAGAATATTGATTGGACTCCAAACATTGTAAGCAGGTACCTAGAGGTAGTGGTAGAGAAGAAAACGTTTCAGGGTATTGGGCCAGTAATATCCTGGTTGCCTGGGGGTATCGATCGCCTGGTGTAACGGTTTATAGGCGACCGACCCCGCGGGAACTCCCATGGATGAACTCAGTTTATTACTGGATTGGTTAAGCTCAGCTGGCCTCCATGTACTTGTGTAGCCCCAATTATGTAGCCCCAATGCGGTATGGGACATGGGACATGGGACATGTGGCATGTGAAAGCGGGCCATCATACGGGCCATCCTACCATCCTTGCGTCCTGTCGTCTAATAATTCATTACTGTAACAACTTACGACTTAAACAATCCCGTCTTACTCAATTCAACCTTCAGCCAACTCTAAGTCGCTTATTCTTCCTCACCGGCGCCGTGCTTGAATCTTTCTGTCGGCTCTCTCCTCTTGCTCTACCTCCGCCAAGTTCACAACTGCGATCCTGGTAGCCGTGCTCGGCCTCAAATTCGGTACCTCCACATGCAGCTCTAAAGCTATGGAAGTAGCCCGCGCGAGTGAGCTTCCCGGTGAACTTCTATATATACAGTACGAACATGCGCTAGAGGAGAAATATCTACCCGCTATTCGGGCCTTGATTTCGAAGGACCTTAGCGAGCCTTACAGCATCTATGTATACCGGTATTTCTTGTACCAATGGGCTCACTTGTGCTATATGGTAAGTCGCCGAAATCCCATCCCTTTTTACGACGGAAAGCATTCGGCTAATGAGGTGTTTAATAATAACCAGGCACTCAACCCTATCGATAATTCTCTTATGGGTGTAATTATCTGCAAGATCGAGCACCATGCCTCCCATTCGCCCCCGACCCATCGAGGATACATAGCCATGCTCGCGGTTTCGTCTGCCTTCCGTGGTCACGGTATAGCGACGGCGCTAGTAAGGATGGCGATAGATGCGATGGCCGAACGCAACGCCGATGAGATTGTGCTGGAGACAGAAGAAACGAACATACCAGCCATAAGGCTCTATGAACGACTAGGCTTTCTCAGGTCCAAGAAACTCCACCGGTATTATCTGAACGGAAACAGCGCCTATAGACTCGTTTTACTCTTGAAGTCAACGGACTCTGAACCAAGCCATCAACCTGACTAAGAGCGGAGGAACTATCGGTCTTGACGGCGGCTTGGACTAGAAGTCGAAGTGTAGGCATAAGCCACGATGACTTTTGTGAGGTTATAGACCGACTTCCGTAGCTGGAGACTGCTCTACATATACGTTGCTATATCGACTCACGACTATGAGATAGACGTGGTTGCGCAGTAGGATGTCTAGGAAGCGGACTGGAATGCTCGAGTTTTGTTACGAGTGTGACATAAAGGGCAAATGAATGCATCGTCGGCGTTGAAGGGCATATGGGGTAGCAAGTAAGCATTTATATCTCGTTACGTCTACACCGTGGTCGACACATATCATGTTTGAGACTTGACCATGAATGAAGAAACGAATATCTGGTAGCAAAGGGTATCTCGACGAACTCCAGCTATCCTCTGGGAAGCTTCCACGTAATCTCCATTCTCGACTCCACGCGCCTAATCCATCTCTTCCCCGTGAAACTCATGCGCTACAAAGTCGCTAGACACTAAGCCTTTCCAAGCATAGATGTGGTATCATATATGGAAGCTCTTATCTCCCACGGATTCCCGTGCGCTATGCCGAGGTAAGTGTAGACATCTAGTCTAGTAAGTATCTGGTCGTCTGAAAAGTGGCTAGAATCATGTACTTACCAGGCTTGTAGTAAAGGGGTCTCCCATTAGACTGGATAAGTCCGAGCTGCTTCAATTTCTCGGCAACCCTCCTGACGTCTTTCGTATCGGAGAAATCGGCGGTGTAGACGCATATAAGTCGATCGGTCCTCTTATCGGTGGTTGATCGTGGCGCAACCTTGGCGGCAATCCCAAGCTCGTTGTTTGCTGTGGCTTTGGCGACTACTCCCCAAACCTCGTTGACCTGGAAGACGTTACAGAAGAGCATCCACTAGCGTTTGCATTAGAAGGGTCGTTCGAACATTTGCGCGAGTCAGTTACCTACCTTGCCGCACCTCACACGGTGACCTTTCGCGAGATCGAGAATGTCTTTTGCTGCATCCGTACCCGCTTTTCGGCATTCGCGGGCGATGATGGCTGGTTTATTGCCGGAACTTCTGCAGAAGTTGATGAATTCGGATGCGAAATGCAGCCTCGCCATCCCGCCTTCTAACACGCTACCTAAGTCTGCACCTTCCTCTTCAGGGGCTTCGTCCTCGCCGCCGCGTATCATTTGATTGGCGGCTTCTCGCTTCTTCTTGCGCTTGATGTACGGATTGCAGATCCAAATCCAAGGATCATCTGGGGTCTGATCTGTCGTTGCGGGCGGCACTCGCTCTAAGAAGTCTTCGACGGTCTCGGTGAGCTGCCAGGCGTGCCTCATGCCGGCATAAGGATTGTGTAAATGTGACGCATCCACAACTTCCTTCTTCCGAGCTTGGAGTTTTAAAGGTGTATCTAGAGCCGCGTATTCATCCCACCAGCCATCGACGTCATACTCTTTCACTCTCGCCTTGAGATCTATCATCACCTCATCATCACCTGGGATTGTCATGTTAGGTTACGAGGCTGGCTTGGGACAGGGTGGGATATATTCACCGTAGAAATCAGAATCCTCGGAACTCATGATGGCATTTCGAACCCGACGAGTATCGGATTCTAGCTAGACCTGCTTGCTAGAGACTTCTGTGATGCTGAGAATGCGAGAGTCGGGGTGGACACACACAATAAATCCAGATACAGAACGGAAATATTGTAAAGGAAATGACTACTCAGAAGCCCCGGCAACCGGTCAAAAGCCATTTATCGGTGTAGTCTGACTCGGAACATTATGGCAGTCGCGAGACCAGGGGCCTTGCCATACTTGCCATATGAGCCTGGACTGACGTTCCTCTGGTTGCTACCTCCGCAAGGAGGGAACCAGGCGCTCGGGCGCTCAGGCGCTCAATGGACGCTAAGAACTAAACCTCCAGTGACGAGGGTCCGCTTCCTAGGACCCCACACGAGCGGGGATCCTTCCGAGCCGCCCGCCCCTTTTGTCCACTTCCTTACCCCCTGTTCGGTACCTAAAAAAGCAAACCTCAAATCGACTGATGAAGAAAAAAGCAAGGCAACAAATAGGAGCGACCATACACTGCATCTTTGATCTTCGATCTTCGAGGAACCACTTGCTTACCAATCGGCATGGCCACGCAAGGACGTAGCATCGCGCCACTGCGATCTTTGGGTTTGGATCTTCCTCCAAGTTGTATCGAATTTTGCCCTGCTCATCCGGATTATTTTGTCGTTGGCACATACAACTTGCAAAAGGAAGAAGAATTCACTGATGAAGTTCCCATCGAAGATGAAGAGCAACAGCGGACGACGAAGCAAGTGCAGACCCGGAATGGCAGCATCGTCGTATTCCAACTGACAGCCACTGCGGATATGTAAGCTTCCTACCTTAAGTGTCATTATTTTATCTCGATAACCAAATTCACCATAGAACAGAACTCATGTACAAACCGTCCCCTATCCCTCTGCTATCCTCGACCTTCACTTCCATCCTCTTTGGGAGACGAAGGGTAGTGTGATGGCTGTTGTTTCTAGTACTGGAACGCTGTCATTTTTCAAGTTCTCGGTTTCGGACGAGTCCTCAGCATCGCTAGAGGAGATCAAAACCCATAGACCACTTGGTGATGATGAAGGCGTCCTCTTCCTGTCATGCGCCTGGCATCCACATATACCTGGCCTCCTTGCAATTACTACGTCTAATTATCAGGTTCACATCCTACATGTCGACGTGGCTTGGAATCTCTCCGAGGCAAAAACAGAACCGGTAATGACTCATACTCTTGAAGCTTGGACGGTGGCATTCTCGTCATCCATGCCGCGGAAGCCAAACTCGGCTATGGCCGATTCATCGACGAGAGATTTAGAGGTATTCCCTATATACTCTGGGGGTGACGACTCGAAACTACTTGTCACATGTTGTGAGTACAATTCCGCTCGACTCGGTAGTTCTTACGACTCGATCGAGACACCGTATCCTGCAGTAACTATCAAAGGCCACGAGGCAGGTGTTACTGCTATCCTGCCACTAGGCTCTTTGCTTTCAGAGGGCTCATCTGTAGTCGTCACCGGAAGTTACGACGACCATATAAGAGTATACTCTCTCAATGATCAAATCAGAGATATGCCCCCTTACGGGCCTAGATTACTAGCGGAGCAGAACCTACAAGGAGGAGTATGGAGACTCAAACTAGTCAGATTAGAAACGAGCCAGCAGCAGTGGGTTGCCATTATTCTTGCATCATGCATGCATGCGGGATCACGGGTGCTCCAAGTCGCGGGTAATACTGTTACTGGGCTTTGCGAGATTAAAGTGCTGGGACGATTTGAAGAGCATAAGAGCATGAATTATGGCAGCGACTTTCAGCCCGGGTCCGAAGTAGGAGAAAAACTACGGTGCGTGTCAACGAGCTTTTATGATAGATTGCTGTGTCTATGGGATTATAAGGAGCATCCCGATACTTAGCTGTTGGATGATGTTCTATGTCACTCATTAAGCTGTATATTATACCAAGTTCTGTCTGTATCTAAGAGCAACGAAGCCTATTCCTAGCGCCACTTGATTCACCCGAACCTACTCACAATATTTTCCACCGTATTTATCCTCATTTCTAGGCTAGCCAGCCTGTCATCCATCCTATTTATCGTCATTTTTAGGCTAGCCAGCGTGTCTTCCGTCCTAACGACCTTACTTTCTAGATGTTGACTTTCTTTAGACAATAGGCTTGCCAACACGCGATTCTCCGTCTCCCGCTGAATCTCCGCCTCCCGCATCTGCTGTCGCTCCGTCTCTGCCTTATGCACGGCTTGCGCGCGTTCACTCCTATACAGTTCACGATAGATTTTCCTGTAATGTGGTTGGTAAGGTAGGACATAGTTCGCGAGAGCTTCATTGCAAAGGTTATTGAACTCTACATCGGTCTGCTAATATATTAGAAAGGTACGAACTATGAAAAGTTACGTGAAAGTATATGTTAATTATAAGCTTACTGATGGTGACACGCGTAAAGCTTCAGGCAGGTTCTGTAATCGTTCCGTAACATTCAACAACCGGTCGAGGAATTCTTTCTGTTCAGGCGAATACGTTCTTTGTGGATTACCACAGGGAACAGGAACAGGATGTCTTGCACAAGTTTCGCATCTCCGTTTCGGCCCCCGACGATTACAGAGATGAAACGGATCTCGGTCTTGGATAATTATTATGAAGCAGTTATGGCAAGGCAATGTTGAATCTTTGCGAGGATAACTACGTTGTTGCCTGTCACTAAGAGGAGGCTGAGATGAGTGGGTGATGACGGCATTGTTTTCGTTGTTTGACGTTTCGTCGGGATGAATGATATTGATTATATCCATATTTACAACGAAAAAAGAAGCGGTATAACAAGGTTATTTTCTAAAATGTAGCTTTAGATTAAGGACCTATAAAAGGGAGTACCTACCTGGTAGGTATTGTAATAAATATAAATACAGCAGCCCAGAAAGAACAGTGCGTATGGAGGCCCGTTCATATATCTCCGCCAAGATGCGGTCTTATCTGCTGTGGAACATTTTAGCAACTGCCGGTATAAAAAAGAGAGGTCCACTACATGTAGGTACCTCTTCGGTGAGTGGTACCTAAGGTGCCATAGGGCGTGCCTAGAATTGTTCTAGTCCTTCCAGAACAGGGGTTTCAAGTTGAGTTCCAGCGGTTAATTGGCTCCGTCACCTGCGTCACCTGCGGGAGCAATAAAATAAACCCGGGCCAGTGGAGCCCATTACGTTGACACGGTGGTGATAAGGCGGGTAGAACAATGGCATGGATGCGTTCAAGGTAACTTACAGGTTCTGTAGGTCCTGGCAGCCTGGGCAGCTGGGTACAATAGGCTTAGTATTGTACTAGGTACAAATTTTAAGGTTGGCTGCACCTACCAATTGTCGCGTGCAAACCATGCCACCTGCGAGCTGAGGCAAGAGACAAGCAAAGCAACATTGAATACCTAAGATAGCCCTGGCGCCTAGCAGATGCTGTACACGAACACGCTTAGCACATCGGCTGTGCGACCTACAAACCTGCGACCTTTTACATTCACATTCACATTCACATTCACATTCACATTACATACTCGAGAAACATCTCAATTCCAATCCCGTTCTTCATCCCGTCTCTTGTCCCGTCTCTTGTCCCGTCTCTTGTTTGCCGAAACCCTAGTCTACACCGGTTTCACTTATCCCTCTTCCAGCCTGCTCTGACTACATACCTTGATGATTCACGTCTAAAGGCAGCGGTTTTGACCGACAGCTCCTCCCCGAGCCCACCCCTCCCAAGATCGACCAACCGCGCATACCCCGACCTCCCACGATGGCTGCGCATAACCCGATCAACGGAATTATGGGACCGGGCGGCGTAAGCGTCGAGGATGGCAATATGGCTATTCTTTCTAAGATTCACCAGGCCCTCGAAGTCGTTCATAACCCCTACTCTTCCAACGACGCTCGCAAGGATGCCCAGCTGTTCCTCGAGGATGTCAAGAATGACGAAAAATCTTCCTTCTACGGCTTCCACCTCGCCACCGACAAGGCCCAGGCTCCCATCGTGAGACACTATGCACTATCGCTACTCGAGAATGTAATCAAGCACAAGTGGGGCGAATATTCCCAAGGACAAACAGAAGCGCTGCGCGGCTGCGTTCTAGAGCTCGCCCAGAACATATCAGGTGACGACCCGGCATATCTCAGAAGCAAGATCGCTGCGTTATGGGTAGAAACTGCAAAGAGAAGTTGGGTCGCCGAGTGGATGGACATGGATGCGCTCCTCGTCCGCCTGTGGCAAGTGCCAAACTCTGCCGTACATAAAGAGCTTGTCCTGTCCATCCTAGAGATGCTGTCCGACGACATTTTCAATGGTGACGACCCAGTAGTGGCTATTCGAGAGGGTATTCTTAGCAAAGCATCCGTCGAGATCTTCACACCCGCTGCGGTCCTGGTAGACACTTTCCCGAGCCGAGAGCCCGGCCCCGATGTTAGATGCGGCAATGAAGGCTGGTTGGCAAGAATCACAGGCCTACTAAGTCAGTGCTTATCGGGGGACGTACAACATAACGTAGAGCTGCGGAGCTGTGCTGTTCGAGCGCTTTCCGTACTGTACTCCTTGATGCCCTGGGTAGTACCCAATGCTGTTACCGCTACCGAGTGCGTACCGGTCATGTGTGAAGGTCTTCGAGCTTCCCATATCGAAGTCCAAAAGGTAAGACTGCTTCTAACCACAGATTTCGACCGTTTTAACTAACTGTCAAAGGCATCCTTAGAAGCTATGCATTCCCTGTATAACCGCACGGGTTTTGTCGACAAGGAATTCCTAGACCTTGTCGTCCCGCTATACAGCCGCGGATATGTTGACCTATTCAGGCAACTTGTTGAATGGTCAGTGGTCGATCCGGAGGAGATCGATGACGATAAGTATCAGTTCTCCAAGAAGCTGTCCGAGGTGATTTCGTTCCTGGGAACTTACATGGACCGACGCTTCAACGTTTTGCCAAATGATCCGGACCGTATCGATTTTCAGGGGTTCCTGCACCTACTCCTCTCGGTCACTCAAAGCCAAAGCCTGGTGGTATCAATCCCTGTGCTAGTTACATGGACCCGACTCTTGAACAACCGCTCCCTTGGTCCCAATATCGCAGATCTCCCTGCATTCATTGGACCACTCCTGGAGTGCTGCAGCTCGAGGTTGGTCAGATATGAAAATTTGCCCGAAGACACGCAGGATCCCACATTCCAATTTCTGTTAGAAGATACCGATACCATCCCTGAACGTCACGCCTTTCTGGGCAATTATAGACGCTATAGCTCACAAGTAATCGAGAGTATCGTTTATCTGAAAATTGTCGACGCCATGCAGCACATTCTCGACCAGTCAGAAAACATCCTGCAACATCTCTATGATGGTGGCCCGGCATTCGACAGTACGTGATGCCGAGTCTGGTGAAGTTCCCGAGCTAACTTTCAGCAGTGGCGAGTTATTCAAAAACGTCGGAGCCTGTTCTCCGCGTTGATGCTCAGGCGACAGTTATCGAATCAGCTCTAAAGGGACTCAGCAAGTGGCGAGCAATAGACCCTAGAGACAGTCATCAAGTCAGCATGTGTGAAACTTAATTAGTTGTCAGGTTTTTGCTAATATTTTCTAGGAGCAAATTATACAAGAACGCTTCGAATCTTGGTACAGTAGTTTACTGGCGATGAATTTCGAGGTAAGACGTTAAATGTTGATATCCCGTGGATATTGGCTGATTGATGCAGGATCCCCTCATACGAAAAAGAATCCTGCAACTCCTCGTTGCTTTCTCCACCACAGCTCTGAATAAGAATCCGAACTGCATGCTGAAAGTACTAGAGCACATTCTTGTAACTTGGCCAGCCACCCAACCTGAATACAGGGTATACACCGATGCGATCAAGGAGTTGCAAGCCGAGAGTATGGTTGAGTTGCAAAGGCTGGCCATCAACATGCCGGACGATCTAGTCGTATGCCACCTATACATTTGCCCTAGTATGTCTAGTTATAGACTGACTTCGTTTCAAGGCCGTTTATGATCAGATAGAGGCGAAGGTGAACGAAATGATTGCTTCAGGAACGCTAGATGAGAAACGCCAAATTAGCTATCAGACGTTCCTATTCACGATAATGTAAGTCTTACAAGGAACTAACACGAGGTCTGTAGGAGCTGCTAACAACTTTAGCCATCGTTGTTCTCAACTTCCCGGCACCCAAGGCTATAGTCACCGCGAAGAAGAGGAAGCGAAGATGAAGATGCTACAGCCTTTCATTGACCGTGTGGTAGCACAATGGCAAGACGACCGTTTAAAGCAGGCTCTATCGTCATATGCGGGCTTCTGCGAACTCATGGCACTTGACAAGGCACAGAGCTATTTAGCACAGAGGCAGATGCAGAATATCTCGGACTGGGGTTCTGTGGAACTTGATGCCGAGGGACAGGCGCTGCAGGCCGAACTCGAAGAGCGCCAGACTGTGAGCATATTCCACCTCCTTTTGCACGAAAATGCTTACTGATACACCTAGATTCTTCCCTTGCGACTGACGAAGTCTTTCTTGACCTGCTCCATTGATGAACATGTATACCCCGGCGGTGGTCTTTACGAGGTCATATGCGCCTTGTGGGAGAACGGATTCCCCGCAATCTTACCAGATCTTCTAAAGTTTCTAAGGTAATGAAGTCGTATTCGTCTATTTACTACTATTTTAGCTAACATACTACCAAGTCATGCGCACGCTTCTCATGTTCCTAATAACTGGACAGGATTGCCTCCTGAAATGAGAACGATCGTCGAACGGGTTCTCACAGACAGATTCTGGCAAGCCGGCATTTCGGAGGGCACTAAAGATGAATTCTACGCTCGCGTGCTCGAGAAGAAGCATACCCTGGAAGGACTTGCTTCGACTATTAGGGGATCCATACGATTCGTTCGAGAATCGTGCTACGCAATCATATACGTCATGTCACTAATGCGCTCACAGTTCTATAGCTTTGATGAACTGCCAGGACCATTGGCTCACGCTCTCCTCGCCGATTCCTTCAGTCTCTCAGCCCATCAATTGATCAACGTACTCAATCTGGTTAAGCATCTAGTCCGCAGTTGCCCAGCTCCTTTTGCCGGACAATTCCTCCCTCCGCTTTTGGCGGCATGCTTCCAACAGATGGACGCTCGGATCAACTCGGAGTGGATGCAGCTCGACCAACAGCAAGCGGTGAAAGCGGGAGGAGATACCCTAACTGAAGAGATGAAGGCGGAGAGCATCCTGAGGCAACTCACTCATGCATCTGTGATGATGGTGGCTGGCTTCTTAGATCCGGCTTGGAGTAGTAAGTTTTCCATTGGCACATTCGTCATGTTGAATAACGCACTGACGTGGAATAGCACAACCAACTACACAGACGGACAAGTCGGGAGCTGAGAAATCGTTTCCTACACTGCGAGAGTTTTGTTTAACGCATTCGTCCATCGTGGAACCCCTCCTGATCTTCTGCACTCACGCGCTACGCTGGCACGACTCTCGATGCTGTGGCGTAGTGCTGAAGGTGTTCCGGTCCATCATCTTGGATTTTGCAACTGCAGAGCTCAACGAGTTACTACCTGAGGGAGCCAAGCAAAAGCCGCCTGACGGAGCCTCCATACCCGCAAGCACAGCAGCTGCTGTCCGCGAGTATATATGCTCAGACGTCATGAAGGCGTGCATAACATCTATCCACGAACCCTATTTCGTCGAGTTGCAGAAAGAATTCGCCTACTTCGTTGCAACAATCGTGCTGGCTTACAAAATCCATACGACAACAGCTCGGGATGTCCTAGTGTCGCTCCCGAATATGAAGGAGGCCGATGTTGACAATGCCATCGAATATATGTGCAGGAAGGGCGCCACAGCTCGTGTTCAGCGGACCGTCATCCTCCAACTGTTGGGCGATCTAAAAGGCGTGAGCGTATCGGAGATGGGCAAGCTAAGTAAGAGCATCGGCGTACCTACCGCCAAGCCCTCGGCGAAGAGGCCATCGCGCAGTAAGATGGCGCAACAGTTCATGACAACTCCTACGCCGAATGAGGGCACGTCACAAATCGGGGGTGGCCAAGATGGGAACGCGGACAATCTGGAAGGCGTTGCTAACCTTTTCGATTCTTGATGTCTAAGAGCCTAGCTTTTTTTTTTTTTTTGAAGACGGCGCTGGATTCAAGAACCTGAACGAGACGTGAAGGAGATATTCGTGACAGCTGGCAGGGTCATTTGTATATGGTCTTAGCCGTACTATTAGTACTGTCTTTGACATGAGACGGGGGATTGCATTGCATTGGCATGGCCGAGAAGGACTAGAGCCCGGATAGGACCAGAGTCTAGAGACAAGGTCAGGCTGAGCAGTGCTCGAAAGATATCGAGACTTACTGATACTGACATTGCATGACAGGGGCCCATTCCTTTAGGTTCTGCATATGGTAGCATAGTTCTAGATGCTACATCACGAGACACTAGAGCACTCACATACCCTTTTTATTTAGGAGTACGAAGAGGTATGAATTCGATGATTTTCAGTCTTAAGTCTTTTTACTATGAGATGCTTCAGGCATTAAAAGCTTCAGGCTAGGAGATACGGGCTACCTAATATCTCATGGACAAGATTTCCATGATATGTGATATGTGATACATTCAATGTTGTATGAGAAATGTACAAGTGTGATAGGAGGTATACCTGGTAGATATCTTGATAAGCGTTAGGTAGATAATAGATAAGGTATACTTAGTAGGTCACGTCACAAAAAGAAATGACCTATGCCCGACGCGGGGAAAGTTTGGAGATAGCGAAAGTGGAAAACAGCTTAGGATAAGCCCCTGCTTGCCCCACGGCAACGGCCAGCGCAAATCGTTACAGCACGTCTGATCGACAAAGTCTACACTACGTGGACCTACATAACCTAGGTAGCCACAGCAAACGACGAGCGGGACTTAGTTTAGATTAAGTTATGATTTCAGGCCGACGACTCGACCAACACTTTTTTTTATTCGAACCCGTCCAACCAATATTTTGTCGGCCACTCAAGCTCCTCCTGGCTTCGTCATGAGATGTCTCGTACGTCGCTTTGGCTGACCTCCAATCCAACATGGCCGATACGGACTCGAACGTTTCGATTGAGAATGAGGAACAATTATGGACTGGTATGTATCCTACTCGGTGTATTGCTACTGTGGTACTGACTCTTTCTTAGAATTAGATAGAGTCGTTTCCACGCAGTGCGACGCCGAAGCCCACGAGACTATCGATGATGCTCTGCGATCGTGGCTATACCTCGCATCCCGGTACCGAGACGAGTTCTCCCTGTCCGAAGACGACGTATTGAATTGTTCGCAGAGCCTCCTCGAAGGATGTCTCTTCCGCACCGATCCAGAATACGTGCGCACCCAGATTATATACAGCTTGCTGCAGGAAGACGAGGCCGGTCCCCTCTATGTCATCGCCAGCTTTCTACTCCTCGATGGCCGAGCCGAAGATGCAACATTTAAGCGGATGATCGACGAAGGTTGTTTTCACCGGCTACTCGAGTTGATCAACGAGCGAAAGGAAAATGATGCGGGCCTACACCGGCTGCTTCTCGAGTTGATGTACGAGATGTCGCGCATCGAGCAACTTCGCCTCGAAGACCTTCTCCATGTTGACGATGGATTCGTGACCTATTTGTTCCAGCTCATCGAGGGCTTGTCTGACGATGCACACGATCCGTACCACTATCCTATTATTCGTG
Organism: Hypoxylon cercidicola; assembly: GCA_022578845.1. Lineage (NCBI taxonomy): Eukaryota > Fungi > Ascomycota > Sordariomycetes > Xylariales > Hypoxylaceae > Hypoxylon > Hypoxylon cercidicola. Next base: position 458,535 of record MU399508.1, read on the forward strand.
TCCTTGTAAGTTGGCATGCGTTCTTGGTCTGTGCTTCTCATACTTATCTAGCGGCAGCTCGTCCTCAACGAGCAGTACATGGTTGCATCTACGACTGCCATGAATGATCCTACCTCGCCGGCTGCGCCGTTAACAAACAGAGTCGTTAAGTGCCTCAGCCTATACGGTCCGCATTACAGGACGTTCGGAGAGAACATCATACTACTCCTCAACCGGGAAACCGAAACGTCTTTGCAGCTCCTCATCCTGAAGTTGCTGTACCTCCTTTTCACGACTAGAGCCACGTATGAATACTTTTATACCAACGACCTACGAGTGCTGCTCGACGTTATTATCCGTAACCTTCTCGACCTGCCAAATGAACTGATGGCATTGCGCCATACGTACCTTCGGGTCCTTTACCCTCTTCTTGCGCACACGCAGCTCAATCAACCGCCCCACTACAAGAAAGACGAAATACAGAAGCTACTTAAGATACTAGGCGGTTCAGGCAACACCCATTTCGCGCCGGTGGATGAGACGACACTGAGACTTGTAGACCGGGTATCTAAAGTCAAGTGGCTTCATGAAGAGGGAATAGGTGCAGGGGAGGTGGCACGTAAATTCATCGGCATCAGCCTCTCTCACAAGGACGTCGCCAGTAACGTTAGTGTCGTAGACGTGGCAGTGGTCACAGAGAAGCCGGGTGTCCAAACGCCGAGCCGGAAAGCTGAAGCTGACGTGGGAGCTAAAGTTCAAGGTGAAGCGGAGGTGACGGATGATATATCCTCGCCAAGCACTGGCGGAGAAGCGAGGCGATCGTCGGAGTCCAGCGAAGCACGAAGCGAAGCACGAGAGCTGCCAAAGATAAGTGAAGCGAGAGAGGCGCCAAGGCCAAACAGGCCGAAGAAACCTCTCCCCGAGGTACCGAAACATCGACATGGGATACCATATGTTCCCGCGGGACTTGAGAACAGTACCAAGAGCAGTGTTAAAAAGGCTCCACCAAAGGCGCCGCCGCCGAGACGAAGAGGTAGGATAAAGCATCATACTACAACTTCTGAAACGGTCAAGTCCATATCAGAGCTAGTTTGAGAGGACCAGGTGCCTCTGGAGAGGGCAAGGACCTAATTTGGCAAAGGGGGCAATAGCATATGATAATTCGATAATGAGCATCCAAAACCAGCAGAATGGTATTGTGGCGATGGGGGATGGGCGTACTGGACTGGGTTGGCGCTCGACAAAGTCAGGATCCAGAACTATCTAGCATTTGCATGAGCGCGGCGTTTTGTGTGTTTGGCTGGAAAGGTTCTTGGTTCTTGATTCTTGGTTCTTGGGCCTTGTAAGGAACGACGTGTAAGGTTACAGTACGACAACAATTGTAATTCACGATAGCTTCGGTTCTTTTCGGAATCATCATGATACATACTTGCAAGAGTGGATTGTGAAGGTCGTGATTATATATATGAGTACCTAGTTGAAACCGGTCCTGTCACATTTGCACGTTCCTGCAACCACAACGAGCAGCTGAATACCTGAGCCGTATGCTGTTCTAATTCTAGACTTGTCTCGCTTCAATATATGTGGTTACCTAGGTACATGTAGGTGAGACGTTATAGCGTGACAGAGCTGCATTAAAACCACATGCAGCGACTTAGATGGAAATGACATAGAGACTGCAGATATAGCGAACAAGGAGCACCCTTTACATCAATTAGACAAGAAGACCCGGAAATAAATTCGATAGCGTCTTGGGAACTGTTTTCAGGGGCGAAAGGGGAGGAAAAGAAGGGACCTCGGGCTCACATGCATACATACATGCAGTTAGCAGCGCTATCCACCACATATACAGTAGATTGCCATATGTTATGTATCTAGTTCCGCTTAGTACCTGCCGATCTAACCGCGTACTCCTACGGATATAAATGTATCTTTCTGCTCGAGTCATTTTGATAATCAACATACTCGTAGCTTTGTCAGGCCATTGCCATTATACACGCATGTATCTCGAGAGACAGATAAAAGGGGAAGAGAGACAGAGAGAACCTCAATCACACGTAGTAACTCATGTACCAAATTAATATATACCTAGGTAGTTTCTAGGCAGAGCCATCTCCTGTCGGACAGTAACACATTCGTATATCCGCATATGATTCTTGAGAAGAGATCTGATGAGACCTCGATCATCTCATGGTATGTCTTAGGTATATGTACATAATGGGTATATATGCAAGAAGAGGATTGCACATAGTAGGTAGAACTGGCAGAGTAAGTGAAGGCGATAGGTTACGTCATACCCTTGATCCTACAAAGACTTAAGAACACTGGACCAAACCCCGCCGAGTGGCTCGACTTTCCCAGGCTGTCCAGGATCCCTGACAGAACGATTACCGAATGCGGATGGTACATATCACTAGCTGATGAGCGAACAGCGGTACACAAGACTGCAATTCGCATACATTTTCATACAAGGGGGTTCAATTACCTAAGCTAAACTTCATTTGGGTCCTGGCAGCCTGGGCGGCAGGGTATTTCCCAAAATTGGGTAAGTAGGGGTGGATTACAGGCTGGGGAAACTCGCAAAGGTGACGACACCGTCACCCATCACCCATCGACCATCGACCATCGCCCATCACCGTCGCTGCACATACCGCACATCTGCATATCTGCACCATCTTTCTCCCGTCTGGCCCCTCTTCTCCCATCCTTGGTCGTCACAGCTAGCAACCTGACTTGACTCAGTCTGCCATGCCTTCCATTTGGATTGTAAACTCGGTCTTTGAATAATCTAGACATCCCGACTTTATAACTAGGCCCAGGCCGAGTTGCCGCCTAAATTCGATGCGCGATTCAGGTATCATGTAAGTAACGTTGGGACATTCCCAATAAACTACTAGACACCACATTCATCATGTATCCATACTGACTACTACTTGCTATGCAGTAACGTATACGAGACTCTAGGTAACCACCGTTAGTGTTAAATCTCGGGCGAAGCATCGTCCCATCGCATCGCACCATCACCTTATCAAAACCGAGGCACGTACTGCACGCTCTGCACATCCTGCACTTTGGAGGCCTCTGTGCCTTCAGCTCCCAAGTACCGATTTCAGTTCGCACCACGTACTACATTAGACCTGCGTGCTGAAGGAACCATCAAAGGTGGACTAGACAACTGCAGTGAACTGAGACTCTACAAGTCAGCCACAAGCCACCAACTACGTACTGGTCGAATCCTTACTCCTCTCAGTCCTAAAACGTAATATCTGACTAGCATTTGAATCTAGAACTGAATCAACACTGCCACTACCTTCCGCTCCCGCCATCAATCCCAATATGAACCAGCCCTCCGCCGGTCTTGAGTCCGGGGGGTTCTCAAGTACCAACGGCGTAGGAAGCCAGTCGCGACCCAACTCCGCCAGTTACTTCGCGTACAATCAGCCACAACGGACGTATGCCGATGACGAAACGCTGTCTAATACACTAGCGAATTCTCATATCGCACCGCCTCAGAACGACAACCTCCAAGTCGCAAACCGACAACCCAAGTTTACAGAGGAGTGGGATGCGAGCGCTAGAGGTGGTTCCATCGTCAACGGCCCCGCCGCCCATCAGAATTATTATCAACCTTCCAGTATGCAGCGTTCCAATTCCGTCTCCTCGCGAGCCGAGGTTATCAACAACGACGGCGCGAGCAACCATGCCATATCCTTGTCGAGAGGAAATACCCTGAAGAAGAAGAGCTCTTTACGAAGAAGCGGCAGCCTCAAGCGTAGCAGCAGTCGCAGAAGTATGAAGGCCGGTAGTGTGAGAAGCCTGGCTCTGCAAAGCTCCCACGAGTCGGACGAGGTACACAGCGCATTCTTTTGTCCCGTACCAACTTCGGGAAACCCGACAGAATTATTGGCCAGCAGGTTTCAGAGTAGGTTGCGCCGTCCCCAATTGCTTCTAGTTTCACTCTTCTCGCATTTCCGCTAATATTGGTGTGTAGCTTGGCGGAAGATCCTCAAAGATCTCATTGCGTATTTTAGGGAGATACAGTCGCATTATGAGCATCGATCCAAGTCGCTTCTCAAACTTGCCAATGTTGTCAACAATACGACCACGCCACCCGGCTTTCTTACGTCTGGCGGACTGGACGACGCGCTCCAGATCCTCAGAAATTACCACAAAAACGCTATTGTCGAAGCCAGCAAAGCTCGGGAGATTGAAGAGGACGTCATCTTAGCTCTAACTGGGCTAAGAAGCGACCTCAATCAGAAGATCAAGGAAATCAAGAGCTTGTCTAGTGATTTCAAAAATTCGGTGGAAAAGGAGATGGACGGAACTAGAAAAGCCGTCAACGCGCTGCAAGAGGTTTTGGGTCAAAACGAGCTAGACACATCCATGACGACAGGTAAACAGGATCCTTATCTTTTGCGACTTGCGGTAGATCGCCAAGTGGAGAAGCAGCTGGACGAAGAGAATTACTTGCATAAGGTAAGGCGAACCTTGAAGCCTAGATGAGAGAGTATCTTCTTACAGGAATACAGGCGTATTTGAATCTTGAGTCCTCGGGCAGAGAATTGGAGTCTATCGTTGTGGGCGAACTTCAGAAATCTTACAACGCCTACGTTGGAATTATTAAGCGGGAAGCGGACGCGGCTTACAACGCCATCGATGAGCTTCGCGCAGGTCCCATCGCGATGCCCAAGGATCACGAGTGGATTACTTTCATTCAAAGAGACTCGCAGTTTGTCGACCCTGACGTCCCACTAAGGGATGCCGAACATATTCATTACCCAGGCCGAGACCACTTTGCTTGTCAAGAGATTCGAGCAGGTTTGCTTGAGCGCAAGAGCAAGTACCTCAAGAGTTACACGGCCGGATGGTAAGAAACTCTTCGTCACCCTAGGAGCTCGCTAATATGAAAGTAGGTACGTGCTGTCGCCGACTCACTTACACGAATTCAAGTCTGCAGACAAGACGCAAGCACCTGTCATGTCTTTATATCTCCCCGAACAGAAACTTGGCTCTCATTCTGCCGAGGGTGGCTCTTCCAACAAGTTCATCCTCAAGGGACGACAAACAGGATCCATGCACCGCGGCCATACTTGGGTCTTCCGTGCTGAGAGCCACGACACTATGATGGCATGGTACGAGGACATTAAAGCCCTTACGGAGAAATCGCCCGAGGAGCTCAGCAACTTCGTTCGTGGCCACGCTCGCACCATGTCGAGATCCTCGCAGCGTACTACGAGCTCGGATGGCATGGTTGACGAGGAAGACGACGAACCTTTCTCCGTCAACCCTGCGCTTGTCAGCCCAGGCTCGCGCCACGAATCGCTTCAGAACAGGCCCGAGCCAGGTGGTCGGTTTCCCTCTGACATTCAGGTCAACGCGCAGAGAGGGTTGCAGGTACCACGTTCTCCCAGTAGTGCAGGTTCCGCGTACCTAGCTACCGAGTATACGATGGGCGGTGCCAATCCGCAGGTCAGACAAGATCGCGACGTGATCGCGGCCGCAGGTGCGCTCCCTGGTAGCGGTCTCGGCGAGCCCTATCCTGGGAACCGGGCATCGCAGTTAGTTGGCCAGACTTATGGCAACACCCCGAGTGTGAGAATGGATCAGGCTCACAGTCACGCGGCAATTATTGACAATGAGGCGAGAGCAGATGGCGTAAACCCGTATAACGGAGAGCCTATCCAGCAGCAGCGAGCTCAAGCAAACCAATATTCCAACATACCAGTCGTGATTCCCGGCCCCGGGTCTGCTGCTAGCACGTCGCAGACGCTGGAGACCGCCACCAGCCAAGACTCGGGCAACCCTAGCCCCTTCGAGATGGCTACTGACGGCCAGCAAAAGTACGTGCCGCATACCGTGACGTACGGTGCTGAGAATGGGTACATGAAACCCCTACCCAACCTGGCCACCGGCGGCGTCCCATTCTCCGTTCAGAATGGGCACGTCAGACCGTACGGAGACAGGACGAACAGCAACCCACACGTCCCCGGCGAGTACCCCCGCAGCACACCAGGTGGCACGCCGGGCCCCTATTAAATGTTTTTTCGGTCAGTTTGGAGATTGCAGCTATTTGAATAGAGCTAGTCGATACAATGGCGGAGTTTAAGACAACACGATACCATCCTGTCCAAACGAGGTGTCAAAACTTTGGTGTGACTTGATTGTTTTGAGTGGTTAGGTCAGTCAGTTTTTTCGGCGGAAGTTTTCAGTTCTAGCGGCATACATGTAGGGGGTATACCTTTTTTTTTCGACTTCTTTCTTTCGCACGGCGTTGGTTTTTTCTTCTTCTCCTTTTGCTTAGCCCTTATACCTCCATTATCGCAGTTCGGCTGAGGCAGGGGAAAAGGGGGAGAGTATCCGTGAGACGGCAAGTGGAAAAAGAGCGAGATGTGTTGGGTTTTCATTTTTGTTTTATCAACTGGAAAGCCTGAGATGTGACACAGAGAGTGGTTAGCGGTGACGGAGTACTTTGATGTGGTTCATACATCAGTATCGTCGGTACGGGTGTGGATATAAATGCTATAAAATATGAACTGTCTCGTATCGCTAACGTTGATTGCAATTTTTATATCTCAAGGATTATCTGCTTATACGTGATTCTACTAAGATTGGTGGAGACGAGAAAGGAGTAAGACTTTTATAGTCAGGCCAAGAAGCTATGACCGATGTTGAATGTCTATTACCAGTATGAATGAATATCTCGAATTTTGTCTGCTGAACGAGCACCTCTTAATCATTTAGGAATTCTAGACACTAACTTAAGGATAGGTGAGAGTCCTCCGTAGCTTGCGTCGTCCAGGTCTAGACTATCTGATACGAAACGACTTCTCCATGCCGACAACCACGATCAATATCATAGCCAACTTAAATGAAACACAACCCCAGACGAGTCCCGGCAGAGTAGATGATTTCTCTTCGTTTGCCTTTATGCAACGGCTTGTTTGTTTGTTTATTTTTTCGTATGTACGGAATACAAGCTTGATCCGTGTCCCTCATAACGCCGTTTGAACCCGTACCACATGAAGATTTTTGTAATAGGAGACACACACACAGACACAGACACATACCCCCAAGTCTGAAGAGAAAGGCCAGAGATCATTCTTCCGAGGGGCAAGTTAGGAGAGACAAAAAGGGGTAGGGTATCTTTTGTTCAGCTTAGTATCGACCGCCTCCGCCTCTGCTGAAACCGCCCCGTCCTCGGCCTCCTCCGCCGCCACCTCTGCTGAAGCCACCGCTTCCTCCACGGCCGCCTCCACCTCTACCACCGCCAAAACCGCCTCGGCCACCTCTCGGGGCGCCGCCTCTGCCGCCGCCGAATCCACCGCCACCAAATCCGCGTCCGCCACGTATCGGGCCACCCCTACCACGGCCGCCACCGCCGCCTCGGCTAGGCTTCTTGACCTTGGGGGCGCCGGGCGGGGGCTTCGGCTTGGGCAGGAACTTCTCGAGGGGCAGGAGCTTCTCGGAGCCGATGAAGAACTTATCACCGGGCTTGAAGGAGGCGGCCTGGATGCCCTCGGAGGGCTTGATGGTGAAGTAGACCTGGTTGATGGGGCCCAGGACCTCGTCGACCTTGCCGACGGCCGTCTTGTTCTCGAGGAAGATCTGCGCGTTGAAGTGCGGCACCTTGGGGTTTATGCTCTCGCACACCATCTCCCCCTCGCACGCGTGCATGAAGCTGCCCATCTCCAGGATCTGGTCCGGCGGGCCGAAGTCGCGCTGTCCGAATCCGCCTCGGCCTGTTTGCGTTTTGCGTCCTTGTTAGCGTTTTTTTCTTCTTCTTCTTCCTTGCTCTTTTGAGTTTGTATGCTCCGTTTGTTCGCTTCGTGTGTGCCGTTTGGAGCTCGAATTTGACAACGTACCAAAGCCACCTCTGCCTCCTCCTCCTCTTCCTCCGCCGAAGCCACCTCCGAAGCCACCGCGTCCGCGCGGCGCTCCTCTCAACATGATGACGTGTGATACGAGGTCAATTGGACCTGTGTTGTGTGTGTAGGTAGTTATAGCGGCGTGCGGGCGTCAGGCGTCAGGCGTCAATCGCGTTGGCGACTAGGATTGCTTGAATAAAAAATTGAGCTTGCAGGATAATTTTGCTAGAGCTTCAGGACCCATCTCGCACTTTTTTTTCGGTCGGAAAAATACTCACGGAAGTGGATAAGATGCCCCGTGTTATCGATAACACAATTAGATAATGATAAGATGGAAGAGGGGCTGGCACCAGAACCATTAGGTAATAATCTCAAATTACATAAGGGTACAATATTGATACTGCGCCTCAAATATTGATCTATCTTTGGGCTTTGGGCTAGACTCCCCTTACCGAGATCCTTACACGGCTCATGCTAGATCCGAATTAATTGTACCACTCTCGTGTAGCCTCATTCATACATGGATGATGCGATAATTATCGTGCCGTGTTTAATCATAATCACCAAATCGGACTATCAAGCGAAGGTCGTTCACTTTGGTTGACCTCTTGCATGGTCGTTATGATAAGGAGCATCGAGCTACCTTTACAAAGGCTGAAAGGGTGAAGCTATCTACCAGGAGTAATCCAGAGTACCGGTACCCAAGTCGCACCAGATTTCCCATCAAGCATCAGCCACTTACATGTAGTGTCACCTGCCTCACAGGTGTCGCCCGCTTGTTTCTTGTTCTACTCGCAATTCCCAGCGGTTTCAAACAGCCTTACAAGTTTATGATCAATTACCTGACCGAGGCCCCTTCGACTGTATCACCTGGACTAGCTATGTTTGGTGGTCATTAGCGAAGAAAAGATATGAGGCAAGACAGATGAGCCTGCTGCTACCCCCCGAGCGTAACACAGCTGTGAGAGCTGATTGGCTTAGACGGGATGCTGTTGTGACAGCCTCTAGCCACGTGTAAGAATCGATACGCCTCGAAAACCCGAGGACCCGTCAGGAACCTCAGTAACAGTATGACGTCGTGTTACCGCTTGAGAATAGGTATGAAGGGATCTTTGGGAGTTTGCCAAGTCACGTTGGTTCCTCTTTCCTGCGAGTATTAAAGGTGGAAATGTGGAAATAGAAGATGCGCCACTTGAGATCGTCGGTCTCCATTCCCATTCGCATTCGCTAGTTCGCTAAAAAGCTGGCTTATTTCGTTTCATCCTACAGTATTTTCGAATCCTTTGAGAAAGCTGACATATCTGTTCTTGCTTCGTAGTATCTCAGATCGGGTTACATCTGGTAATAACGAGATGTAATGAACAAATGCTTATTTTTCAGATCTATTACATCTTCGGTTCAGACCGAGCTCGCCTCAGGTACCATCGATAGATTCTTCGCCCGGATGTTAATCGAGCGCTTGGCAGACGTTATATTATGGTAGTCAACAGTCTGGACTGGGGACCGGCAAGATAATCTCGTTAGACACGAGTCCAGATTTCCTACTAGACTGCGTACAGAATTTCACCTTTAGGAGCTGAAGGCTTGGCGAGCATCACTTTGCATAGGTACCTATTGTATCATGGCATTATCGTGTGTTGGTGATCGAAATGAGCCTCCGGGATTTTCGTTTGACAGTTGCTGTCAGTTTGCGGCACGGTCGTTCTTTTTTGTCTCATTCGCTTTCGCAAACTGGAGTAGCCAACCAACCAGCCAAGCTTGGTCACTGCATGTGTCCTTGCTCATATACCCAGCCACTTTATGCCAGGCAGCAACCAGCAAGCAACATACTGTGAGGAGTGAATACCACCTCGCGATCCACGGCGGTTATTTTTATTATTGGTCAAGTATATAGGTGCGTGAGATGTAAATCCGGAGGCGCGGAACCAAGGTATGACCTAACCAACACCATTGTAGCTTCATTAATAGTAAAAAAAAATGGTGATGCCTTTGGCTCCTGGCGAACTAGACAGTAGACGGTTATTTTAGGTAATAATTTGGGTTGATAGGGCGCATATTATGGGGATTCCTGCTGGTAACATTTTAGATAAACCCGGGTATATTTTCTAAATTATACCAAGCGTCGCTCAGCTGAAGCGATAAGCAAGGTTGATAAGTCCCGGATGTAACTTACCCCGGCAGATATGCATATGGTTTTCTTGTACCCGTACCCATTCATCCCATTCATCCCATTCATCAATGGGATTTTCTTTTCTTTTCTTCATTGACCTGCAATACGAACTTTAGCAGGTGACTACATATCTATGAGCCTAGCCCAATTCTTTTTAGGTAGTCCCCAGATATCAATTTGCGGGGGAAGTGTCTCACCTATATCTAGGTATCTACACGAATCTGGACTGTATCTGATCTGTCGGCTGCAGAATTCAAGTGACTGTATTGAGGATACAGACGTACGGGTGCAACAAATACCACATCACGTAGGTACGTGTAGGTAGAGTCCAATAGTCCAATGGTTGTCCGCCAATTAGGATGTGCAGGATAGTTCGTAATACCAAATCACCCCATCCTGATAGCCTATCTAAGCAGATTTGTATGTTTCAACTTGGTATAGTTATTAAAGAATTAAGATTGTTCAGAGTTGTCTAGAATCAGCAGCACAAAAATATTGCGCCATTACAGGACCCTTGACTTTGACTAACCCATCTCTAAGTGGGACTATCCGTGGGGCCCGTGGGCTGCTGACTGCTGGCTGCTGGGCTGCTATTAAGGAACCCCTAACTTCAACTAAGCCTCTGGTTCCATCAGCACTAGCTCTTTTTACCCACTGCCTGCATGTGCCTGTCCACGACGGGGTCCCGCAGATAGTCTGTACTACAAAAGTCCTATCCCATTTTCTATTATCGGAACCTCAATAGTAATAAGCTGACTTGCCTGAATACCATGCTCGTATAACTTTTCGCCCCTTCCCTTTATTCATATGCATATACACCACCATATCTGTCTATTATTTTTTCCCTTTTCTCCGTTGCGATCGTTTGGGCCAAACGCAAAATAGATTGTTTTTCAGAATATGATCCCTTCATCGCTGCTGTTTGCGCCATCCTCCTGAAAAGTGGAAAAGTGTCGATATCCCTGTCGGATTCAACTAGACGCCAGTATCCCGAGTCTCCCGCGACTTGTGCTATCTACGACGACTACGCCGACTCAACAAGGTGTATACTAGACCGTATCGCCTGATACGACATAGTTACGACGTACAACACGATCGAGGCGCGTCTCGTATCTTCTCTCACTTCCAAATTCGAACACATAGTACCTTGTACAGTTGTATACGCATACAATGAAGCAACGGGAGGAGGATATCGAGTCTTCGGCTCAGCTGCTCTCCAAGGAGACGCAGTCGTCGTCTAGCGAAGAATTCGAGTACGAGGAATCCGAACACAGCCAGAATTGGCCAACGCCGCAGAGATCAGAAAATCCCATATGGCGCCGTCTTCAATCCCTACCGATACCTAACTGGGTACCCGCTCGCAAGTTCAACCTGAGATACTTCATCTTCGGCGTTGTCGTATCTCTCGTTATCACCTTGTTCATCTTCAACCCCTACTCTCCTTCGAAACCCACCCAGCACCAAACAGACGTCGATGTTGCCCTCACGACAACACCCACAACAATAACGGCATCGGCATCGACATCGACATCGACATCGACCACCGTGCTCAGCCACGACGCTACCTCTGCAGCCTCTTCGACATCTACACAGACCTCCGAGAAAGCCCACGAATCGGAGAGCAGTCACACGGGCTCTTACAAGCGACCAAAGCCATCGGATAACCCGAAGTTCTGCACGACATGGCCCGTAGACGAGAAGGGGGAGTACGGGCTCCAACCAGCTGACCGCATCAACAAGGTCAAGCTCGACAGCATCGCTCCCCAAGGTGGATGGAAGAAACCCGCTGGTATCAAGGTCATCGGCATGGTCTTCTACGGTCGTAAGAGATACGTGGACATCCTTGACTGCTACCTGCAGCAAAACCTGGCTTCCAACGGTGGTTACTTCGATGAAGTATGGTTCATGGCCCACACAAAGGACGAAGACGACGTCGCCTGGGTGGAAGATCTCGTCAGTAAAACACCCGAGTACAAGGTTGTCGGCAAGGGTGATTGCGAAGGCAAGAAGTATAGTTGCATGTGGAACTATGCGGTCGAGGACAAGACCATCTATGTCAAGATAGATGACGATATTGTAAGTCAACAGTTCCGCCGCGCCGGGCTTCCGCGTTGCGCACGATGGAGTTGGAAAACAAGGCCGAGACGCTGACTAACCTATTCGCGCAGGTCTGGATCCATCCCGACGCCATCCCTCAACTCGTACATACTCGTATTGCCCTACCTCATCCGTATGCTATTTCGTCGAACCTAGTCAACAGCCCTGTCACAGGAATGGAGCAGTACCACTATGGTGCGATTCATCCCTTCCTCCCGGATCCGAGCAGTAAACCGACGTTCCACGCCACCGAATCGTGGCGGGTATCTGAGAAGAAGAAATATCCTGCAGACGAATTGGTCGAGGATTATGATATTTTCGATATAACAGCGCCGTACCGTGGCCACCCGTGGCTCCTCATATCAGACGATCATTATGACCTGCTCAAGACCCCGATGGGCAAATACGACCAACACCGTGGCTCTGACCCGATCGCGTTCGGCGCGGCGTGGAAATCGTGGGGCATCGGGGCACAGCAGCAATATTCGCTTTTGTACAACCTCGAGCAGAACAAAATGCAACGGTATTTTTTCGGTCGAAGCATCCGATATCCAGAGGGCTCGTCAACCCCAAACGCCTCTGCAATCGTTCACGGTGACGTGAATGGTCCTGGTGGTGAGCAGACGTATGACACCGGATTCAACCGTTACAACCTGAATTTCTGTGCCGTCTGGGGGTCCGATATTCGGGACCAGCTGCCCATCGCGGAAGATGACGAGCAGGATATCACATCAGATATCCCAAGACGCATCGGAAGACCGTTCCTCATCGACACCCGCTCCGTAGTAGCGCATTTTAGCTTCTTCACCCAACAGGATGGTATCTCGAAGTCCGATCTTCTGGACCGGTGGCGAGCATACGCGAACGAGGCAGTCTGCGCGCCGAATAACCTGAAGAAGCCATGGGATCTGATGTGCCCTAATTTCAGAGTCGATGGTGGCCTCGGATGGTAGTACCAGCCCAGCCTAAGATGAGGAGACGAAGAGTAAGATACTGAAAAAGCATAGGCGTTTTTATTTATCCAATGGCCCATGGGATTTTGCGTGGCGTTTCTGGGTAGTTCGCATAAGATACCAGCTCATCCCCGTGCAAAGACGTTGGAAGGCTGGTTGATTTTTGGGCAATGCGCTGCATTGGGAGTTTTTTTATGGATTTACGAGTCAAAGCGAAGCGATGGGAGGCGAACTGTAGTAGATAACCTTTTTTTACTCGTGGGAGATGCATCCCTTGTATATGAAGTGGAAGAAATTCTTGACTGCCCGAGTGGATAACTTATGTATAAAAGAAAAAAAAGGTTCTCATATTTGAAGCTTAGGAGATTGTACGCGCGTCCTAAATGTCTAATGCGTTGTCTAATCCCTTTTTATAACCTTTTTCGGGCTTGCTCTGGGCGATCTGACAAGCACGGGGGGTGTCTGTCTTATTTTCTGGCGTAGGCGGGCGGCGCGGCAACGGCAAAGCACGATTCTCGGGGACCAGCGCCATAAACAGCTCGACAAATAAGTCGATGGTACGGTGTGACGTGAAAGTTCACGATTCTTCTTGCTACGTATAAGAAGGAGCCCTTGCTAGGAAGTTATTGGCCTAGTAGGTTGACTTGAATAGGATGGAAATCGTGAGACAGGATTTCGCGGCCGAAAGCCTACAGGATCCTATCCCTTACCGAACGCGGGGGGGGAGGGGATCACACTTGTTCTGAACTTCCCAATTACCATACGAGACCGAAAATCGAAGTCGAATTGGGTCGTCTTTACGATTATATCGTATAGTGAGTGGCGTCTACTAATTCGGAGCTATTGGGAGCTCGAATGGCTTGGCAGATCCCGGACCCCTGGGACTCGCCGGAACTGGAAGGTACCTACCTGCGAGCCGCACCCTTATTAGCTTTGACTTCATTGGTTAGGTAAGCAGTTTTTGGCTTTTTTAGTTGATGACAGTAAGGATAACAGAAACGCATATACACGCGACATAGAGAGCCAAAGGGGGAGGGATGAATATGACTGAATATTTATATTTACATGTGCTCATTTGTTCAATGTCTCAAAATCTAAGCACTTCAGTGCCAAGACTTCGTTGTCTTTATTCCCAGCAGTTCATTCAATATCAAGGCAAGATGTTCGAGTCCCCTATTGTGCAGCACAACATCTTCCCTCCTTCATACGTGTTGAGCCACGAGGACATATCTAAGTAATATCAGTAATGGTTTTAGCAGTTTCACCACTCAAGTCGTCAAGCAGTAAGTTAAATACACCACCTGAATTCGTCGCATCTTTCCTACGTAGAGGTAGTACGAGAAGCATGAATACCACTCGGAAAGGGGTTATCTAGGCTGAAAACGAGGCTGCTTAAGCTGATCTATCAATAGGAGGTGAAGGGAATCGCAGAGGAAACAGATGGAATTGCTGTCTTCTTGCAGCTGACCTCGACTACAGTGCTCTCCTGACTATGAATAACCGACTTTGATGTTGGCGATATTCGTCAGGTTCTTGACTTGGATCACAGATAATCCAATGGCGTTCAGATGCCAAAATTAGACACCGTTTTGATGTTCGCGAAACGTAGCAGAGGATCTTAAGGCATCTAGATTAGATGCTAATACTATCGCGACGCCTAGGAGGAAGTTGTAACGTATCTGCTACGTCGAGATACTCATTCTACTTGTACGAGGCCAAATCACATAAGTTAGTAGACCAGTGATCCATAAATATTCAGTTGAAGCCGATTATTATGACTACCTAATGCTAGTCACAAAGGCAGATAGATGCTCATGACCTGTCTCGTCACAGTTTCAATCCTCGCATCATCCATCCCAAATTCTAAAGCCAGTGCATAGACGATTTGAAACTGTTCTCAAGAGCAAATGTATGAATTGCGTGCGACACGCGCAGGCAAAGAAAGTCCGCCGGATCCGTCAGGTGATTTCAGAGAAAACGTCGCGCGACTACTCGGACTCGGTGTCGGAAATGGGAACACCGTCGTCATCGATGGTGCCGAATAGGTTGACCTGCTGAGAACGCAGACACTCCCACATGATGACCTCGCTGTAAGTCTGCGTGATCTCCGCGACCATGTCGAGATGCTGGTCGCTGATGCGGGCCCTGGTCGTCACGGGACGCGCAGGCGTAGGCGTAGTGGCGTGCTCAGGGCCGTTCGCGAGCTCCCCGTCAGCTCGGCGGAGCGCCGATCCCCCGAGGCCGAAACCGATCCAACCCAACAGACGAGGCAGGTGCTCCGGCACCTCCAGCATCCCCGGGCGGCCTCCCTGCATCAACACACGCTCCGCCTCGTGCCAGAGCTTGACGAAGTTGGCCGCCGTGGTCTCCTCCCGGATCTCGCCCCAGGCTCGGCGCCATCGGCCGAACACATCTTCAGCCAGATCGGTTCCCTCCGAGACCGACGCGGGCGCGGAACTGCGGCGCTGGTTCGTCATCGGCGGGACGGAAATGACGCCTTGCTGGACACCGCCGGCTGCCTCGTCGACTATTGGGGAGAAGTTAGTAGGTACCTTTGCAATACATATCCGGGGATGGTTCTTGCTTGGGGTTTCGTGTGTGCGTGTGTGATGGAGAGATAGCTTGTCATCGCCTGGGACGAGATAGCAAGAAGTCGGCAGGGCAAGGGACGGGGAAGGGGTGTGGATGGGAATAAGCGATAGACCAGGTGATAGTGATAAACTTACCCCAGATCTCGCCCGTGTAAATCCAGAAAGCGAAGACGCCGATGATTCCACAAGGATGGGTGGTGTTTTCGAAGTTGACATCAGCCATTTCGGCGAGCTTCTCCTCGGCATCCGGGCAAGCAGGGCCTTCGTCGGGAGGGAGGAAGGCCATGCAAGTGAATTCGACGTCGGTGTTGTCAACTAGAAAAGAGCGGTTATTAAATTAGTCTGCCGTCGTTTCGCGGTACGGGATTCATATTATCAAATGTCATCCGAGTAAGATACCATAGAAGATATTTACAAGAGACTGCCCAACTCGAGAGAGAAGCGAGGACGAAGGTGAAGGTGAGGAAAAGAGAGGAGAGGGAAGAAGGCTGTAAACTTACGAAGGCCCTTCCAGGCGTGGTTCATGACGAGCCAGGCGACGTGGGGTCGGCTCAATGTGCCTCGGTTGTACAGAGACATGCCGACCTCGTCGACCTCGTCGTCGACCAAGGCTTCCATGGCCAGACCCAGTACGGATTCAAGCTGGTCCATCTCAGCGTTCAGGGTGAATCTCGCATCCCACACCAAGGCCTCAAGGCCGCTAAGGGCTGCTCGGGTGAGCTGCATTCGCTCCATGGGAGGCATGTTGTCAGTTGTAAGCTGTAAGACTTCGCAGCTGGGGTTGAGGTACAAGGTATATTTGGTTGCTGGCTATGTACCAGACTGGGGGCTGTGAAATGTGAATGATGGGACAGGGTGAGTCTGGAAAGAGAAAAGAAATCTGGTCAAATGCAAATCAAGGTACAGCTAAGTAGGTTTTGATCGTGGGTCTGATTCCGGACAGACTGAGCTTGGACACTGCCACGATAGGGGTACATGTGCCAATCACAGGGGAGGTCCACGGGGGCAACAATGGACTTCCAGGGCGGGTGCAGATCGAATTAACTCAAGGCAGGTGCAAAAAATCTAATCACTACAGTTTTATTCGAGGATAGTGCTCGCAGGACTAGAGATACATACATGGAAGTCCCACGCGGGTCCGGACTTAGCATTATATGGGCTACAGGCGAGTGCCAGCAGTCTAGACTCACCTCGTGGCAAGTACTGATCTCAAATATGAAGCGCATCCTTGTGATAGTAACGAGCTTATGATCCGGCCAAGCATCTGCGTAGCTGTGACTATCAAAGACTGTGATGGCAAAGCAATGAAGCTTTTGTTCCCTGACTCATCTCCCTACAAGTTGAGATTGAGTCAAGTATAGATCAAATATCGTGACTGACAATAACGACTTACGGTAGGTATCACGATTGTGGAGTGAAAACATCCGTCCCTGGCAACTACTGATCTTCGGAATAGGGCTAGGACTGATATGGACTCGTTCACGCTGACGTTGGTTGTGAACGCCGTGTGGATTCTGGACGTAGTACGTATTGTATGTGTTAGGTAGGCTCATAGCAATTTTAGCAACTGTAGGCTTTGACGTTATAGTCACAGGCAAAAACCAACTCTTATCGAATAGCAACTTGCTGGGGGCAGATACATCTAGGTAGGTAGCTGGTATTAAGCCAAGGCTTGTGATACTTTTGTTGTTATTGTTATATTTAACACCGTGGCAGGGTGGAATAGCGTCACCCCTCGCAAACCTCCTCAAGAATACAAGGCATACGAAGCTCCTTCTAGATTATCTATTATAATTACCGTCTTCACTATATCTTACAGATCAAACCTAGAAGCACACATAATGATATCCAAACAGTTACCGTCAGCTCTTCCGAGTTAGCTCGTATCCGGCGTATGTCGTCTAAGATGCCCCTTTGAGGACATCGTTTGTCCGTTATTTGTGGCGGTCTGTGTCAGTCCTTCCGCAGGACTGAGCTCAATCCATTGTACTTTGGTTGGCGCAGTGTGAGCAGTCTGTGATGCTGAAGTCTCAAAGCAGTGTATTAAATATGTCGTTATGTTAGAAAGTGTGACGTAGTCTGCCCCCGGATAGCACAACTAGTAGTATAAGATACATGATGTGTCAGGTCCTTAGCCCCCCTGACACCTGGGTAGGACCATAGCTAGTTGAAGAGAGATATGATAGGGGATGTATCGACTCTTTTCCCTCGCTCCATTCATGATCTTCACATTTAAACCCTTATTAGCACGTTGAGATACCGTGGCAGGATGACACTACAGGCTAGAGTACATATAAGGCTGATTAGAATCCTCCGTTCTATATGCAAAGCCAAAAGTTTTATATGGGCCTCATACGAGGATGAAGGGGGCCGGAAAATATAAAGCATTTCATCTTAATATATTATACGATTCGTCCCCTTTATGTTCCTTGCGAAGCAACCCTCTATATAAGAGACTATAGGCTAAGAGGTCGGATTCGTGACAACTGTGCCTACCTAGGTACCTAGGTAGCAGCCCCTATATAAACCCCCCTCATTTCTGTGTGATTTTTGCATCTCGAATGCTACTCTTCTACCGCAAACTTTACCATCCTTCCCAGAATTTCCGTGGCAGTGGTAAACCCCGAGGACATCATAGCCATTATCCAAAGTAGCCTACTTGCGGAATCATATGTCACCAAGAATTTATTCGACGCTTTCGGCATAACGGGATGTCAGCTAGACTACGAAGCGAAAAGTGAAAGAGCAGAGTCTCATCATACGGTGGTAGAGGACGCAGGATCCAGAAGGGCGAGAAAAAGAGAACTGAGAGCGTCTAGGTCTAGCATCGAAGCCCAATGGTTCACCACGAGCGGGATTGAAGCATCGGCGATGCCAGCAAGAGGCTGTGGGGCATGCAAGGTGTTAGGACAGAGGATTGAAACTATATTGTATTCTCAACGGATAAACATTGTTTATCCGATCAATATGAGCACTACGGATCCGTACCTATCGGAAGACTTCCAATTGAAACGACAGAGACTTAATTACACGACTACGTCGGTGGATAGACGAGTGTGTGGGTTTGTTCCCCTTCCCCTCCTCGAGGCCCATCGCCAGAGCTCCCTCAGCTGAATCCGACACAACAACCTAGGACGCCGTTACCGCCACCAATATCAGAGCTTTCTGACCCTCCTGAGCTTTCCGACAGCGATGACACCCCTGCTGCGTTAATATCTGAGGAGCGAGGAGAAAGCGAATCTTGGGAGACTTCGACCATTGTCGTTGATACCCAGCAATTTTGGCGTAATAGGCCGCGTCTGGGTTATAACGTCGAGACGTTTTTTAAATGCTAGGTACTAGACCGTAATGTACAAGGTTATCGAGTTAGAAATAGGCTGCCTAAGCTAGTTGCCGCACTTAAGGATCCTTTGGTGCGGGAGACATTATGTGAAAGTGGCGTTAGGATGTAGTTTGACGATGAGGATATAAGTGTTGATCCGCGTTTTATATTAGCTCTCCCCGACGAGTTTGGAAAGTTACGGACCCAAATCGCCTTCGGGACGGTCGACCCTCAGGGCTTCAACCGACCAGACAACGATAACTGCACCGTGAGAGACGTATGCTCCACCGAATGGTTAGAGAACACCCTCGAGCTCTCCAAGACCCAGCTTCAGACCCAGTCGCCCATTCTCTACGACTTTCTTTCTATCATTCTCACCAATCAACGACCTGACCGCGGCGGAGGGCTAGGAGACTCCTTTAAGGCGAGGTCGTTTCTTATCGCCGCTTTGCTTCTAAACGCTTTCTCGCCTAAGACAAGCACATTCCTTCCTATAATGATTGGTATATATCTTCACAACAGCGGCGTCCCTCGCCGGGTGATAGAAACACTTGCCGTTTTTGGCGTATGTGCTAGTTACCATAAGATATTAGATCTCCTAAAAAAGACGGCCGAACAAACGTCGATAAATGCAGATCCAGATACAACGCCACCAATCAATCAAAGACCTATTAAACGACCCAGAGCAACTTGAAACGCGTCACCCACGACCCTAGCGCCGTCTTCGTGTACGATAACTTTAATTTCATTGACCGCGTTCGGGATCTAGCCCTCGGTCGAAAAGACGTCATGCAGAACCTGACCAACTGTCTGGTCGTGGCTAGTCCCGACGTAAAGGGTCCCTTTCTGCAAAGTCAGTGGCACGCCGCAAGGCCTTTTCAAGAAGCTCGCCGCCGAACTCGATGCTCTCGCGTCAAAGCACACGGGGATACCCCTTCCCAAGTTAGGGCCTCGGCCGTATACCTACGACCAGCTACCCCCTGACCCAAACTATGTTGATAATTTATCCCCGGAGCTGGAGACCGGGAGGGATGGCACGGTGCACTTGCAGGTCCTGCTGGGGAGGCTGAGGAGGGGCGAGCATGTCGAGGTTTGAGGTTGTTGTATTGTTTATTCTTGGGGAATGAGAAGGGTATAAGTGGCGGGGGAATGATGTTGTTTTGAATATGTGTAGTTGACTTCTATTCTCGTTTACAATGATTGTGTTAGGTGTGTGTCCGGCAAAAAAGCCCCCTCTTTTCCCCTTTCCGTAGATTGCCTCTACCCGTCTCTATGAGGGCTGTTTAAATACGTGAAGAATGCCTAGGACTTGTATATGCAGGAAGCAAATATTAATATGAGTAGTGCCTTGCAAGACAAATATTATGTATAGCAAAAGGGGCACCTGCCTACCTTAAGTAGATATTTCGGAATCAATGGTTGCTCCCAGCCATAACTCTAAAGGTTTTCTCATATTAATATCTTTTGCCTTTTGCCTTTGAGCGAGTCGCCAAGCAAGTATTCAAAAGACCAGTAACGAGGTTAATGTGGAAACTGTCCCCCTATTCGTAAAGAGCACCCTCAACACAATGCCCAAGCAGATTACCTGTTTCGAGCGTGACGAGGTCACCGATGATATGCTTGTGGAGGCCTTCAAGTTGTTCAATGAGAACTGCGGCGTCTGGGGTCAAGCGAGGTGAGTCGTTACCCTGGCACTCTGGCAACCAGTCCGTCTCACAAGCGCCAACAGGCGATCACGTCGAAATGGGCCATCCCGTCTACGGGCCCAATTTCTCCCCGAGGGATCACGAAGCTTCTATGTGAGAGTCACCGTCGACTATATCTTAGCCGGTCACGCCTTCGCCTGCCGCTGGTACCCGTATTGTTATCAGGTATGCTGGATCACTCAGCTCGTAGTCCATCGCTACTACCAGGGGCAGGGTCTCGCTACGAAGCTCCTTTCAGCCCTCCCTCGTAGAGATGACAACGCATTCGGCATCGTGAGCTCGCACCCAGCGGCCTGCAAGGCTCTCGCCAGGGCCTGTGGAGGTAAGCTTCTGGGTAGTTCTTTTACTTGAGAAAGATACCATTCTGACCATATCAGATTTCAGATTTTCGATTCCCTCACTTCAACATATGTTTCGCTAGGAACAATGCTGCGGACTTTATCGCGGCGTCTCCGATCGGCTATATCAAGGATGCAAGGCTTCGCGGAAGTCTCTTTGACCCCGAGGACGTAACCGGACTTACGTGTGGGGTGGATTCCAACTTTTTCGTGGACCATGCCGAGCCCTTCGCAGTTTTGGCTCAGATTGAGCTTCATGAAGAATGGCCTCTCGGCTATTTTCCTGACGGGCACGAGTTCTTGCTTTTATTCGAGGTGGAGTATGCGAGATAGGAATGATCTCGAATCCGACCGAGCTTCCACTTGGCTCTACGTCTATATCGGCAGTTAATGGTGTTCCTAGCGACGATACCAGAAAGTGAAGGTATACTGTTTCCTAAGAGCAGCAAGCGGCTTCGTGTTAAAATTCTCCTCTGATGAGTACAGCAGTGAGTATACTACTAGGAATGAGTTTGGCGGACCTTTACTCCAAGTTATCTTAACTATTGGTCTTGCCACTGGCGTTGAACACTTATAAGCTATCTGGCTTTTCCGTCTGCTACTTGCAATCAAAATATGGAGGTAGAGAAACTGACAAGGGACACGATATTGCATGGGAACTAGTGAAAGTGGCCGGGTTATGTGTGAGGTATACAGAGAGCCCTATACATTTCCCTAGCTTACCAGCTCGTGTCACCAATCTTCGGGTTTACCTCAATAAAATCAAGTATTATAGTATAACACATCACAGACTATACTCCCATTGCTATAGTCCAGGAGGCTCCCATCGCGTCACAAACTTCCAATCCTACCACGACGACAGTGTCTAGAAGATAGTCATAAATATATCATTAGCCTATTGTTCTATATTGAAAATAATAACATGTTTACCCATCCCAGGCACCCCTTTAAAAATAAAATACCTGTAAGCCAGCCGCCGCCCTTGGAAGTGTCGTAGCGGTATCATAAACTCATACAAGTGCCTTTCTCCCCTCCCCCCTCCCCCCCTCTATCCAAAGCACGTAATAGTAGGACTCTCCCTCTCCTCGCCACCTCTACTCGGTCATGGCGTTCCGCTTCGCGCCCGCCTCGGCCGTCAATATCAAGCTCTTGGGCGCGTCCTCGCGGGGCATGTACAGCTCGACGAAGCGCAGGCCCTTGCGCTCGTTGAAGTCCTGGTCCGCCAGCAGGGTCTCGAGCTCGCCGCGGGTGCGGACGGCGTAGGACCGGGCCATGTCGTCGCTGGCGCCGAAGGCCGCCGGCAGGTCGCGGTACCGCCACTCCTGGACGTCGTTGTACTCGGCGTCCATGCCGTGGATGTAGCGCTCGATGGTGTAGCCGTCGTTGCAGATGACGAACAGGATCACGTCCAGCCGGTGCCGGATCATGGTGCTGACCTCCTGCGCCGTCAGCTGGAAGCTGCCGTCGCCCTCGAACAGGATCGTGCGGCGGGCCTTGCCCTGCCCGCGCTCGTCCTGCGTCGCGAGGGCCGCGCCCTGGCACGCGCCGACCGCCCACCCGATGCTGCCCCACAGCGTCTGGTTGAGCGCCGTCACGTCGGCCGGGAACCGCGACTCCCAGATGCCGAAGTTGGCCGTGCCGGTCTCGGTCACGACGATGTCGCCCTCGCGCAGGAAGCGGTCGATGCGGGCCCAGAACCAGGCCTGGTTGATGACGGCGCCGGGGTCGCTCTTGGTGGCGACCTCCTGGAGCTTGGGCGGCGGCAGGGCCGTGATCTGCGAGACGTCGAGCCGGTCGATGACCTTGCGGAGCACGCCCTTCATGCGGATGCCCGGGTACTCCGAGTAGCGCACCGTGCAGCTGTCGCTGTGCAGGTCGATGGAGGCGAGCTGCGAGAGGCGGTACGAGAAGCCGGCCGTGTTGAAGTCGCTCTTCATGGCGCCGATGGAGATGACGAGGTCGGAGCTCTCGACCATGTCCTTGACGCCGGGCGCCGACGCCGTGCCCGCGTACACGCCGCCGAAGCTCGGGTGCGTCTCGTTGACGGCGCTCTTGCCCATGGGCGTCACGAACACCGGCAGCTGCGTCTTGTCGATCAGGTCGTGCACCTCGTCCAGCACGCGGTGGCGCACGGCGCAGGCGTCGACGAGCACGACGGGCTTCTTGGCCGCGTGCAGCGACTTCAGCAGCACGTTGACGACGTAGTCCTCGCGCTCCACGTCGTTGGAGGGCTCCGTCAGGTCGATGGGGGTCTGCAGGCGCTCGCCCTCCACTTTCTTCTCCACCATGTCGGTGGGGAACATGATGTAGACGGGGCGCGATTTTAGGTAGCATTCCCGCAGGGTGTTGTCGATCTGCGCGGCGATCTGCGCGGGGTCGTTGAGCTTGGCGACCGCGCACGAGATGGAGGCGCTCATGTTGGCGAACGTGTTGAAATCGCCGTTGCCCAGCATGTGGTGCAGCAGCAGACCGCTGCGCTGGGAGATGGTGCTGGGGCAGCCGACGATGTGGACGACGGGGACGTGCTCGCTGTAGGCGCCGGCGAGACCGTTGACGGCAGATAGCTCGCCCACACCAAAAGTGGTGACGATGGCGCCGATGCCGTTGACGCGGGCGTAGCCGTCAGCGGCGTAGGCGGCGTTTAGCTCATTGCAGTTTCCGACCCATCTTAGGCCGGCTTTGGGGAGATAGTCGAGGGCGACGAGATTGAAGTCTCCGGGCAAGCCGTGGACGGAGCGGATACCGAGCTGGTGAAGCCTCGTGAAGAGGTACTCGGCCACGTCCACGGGCTTGGTGAGAATTGGTGTGTTAATACCGCTGCTCATCGTGGGTCGAATGTGAATGTGAATTGAGCTTGTGTAAGTGGTTGTGTTTGTGTTTCCAGGTATAGTCGAATAGGTGCCAACTCTGAGACTCAAATCAGATGTCTTCAGAGATTTAGACTACACTGTATAGACTGTGTAACGATGATACGATGTCGATGTCGATTAGGTATGTAGAACAGAGGACAGAAGTGCCGTTTAGGGCGTGGTTCAACTAAATATATATATCTCTCCCTTTGTCGCGACACCGACAATTCGCATAACTACCTAACCTAGTCTAACAATACGAAGTTCCAGACAGCCCGAAGTGTATCGGGAAAAAAAAAATCGTATGGTGACTATTCCCATCGCCTGTTCGTGCCCTTGTTTTTGTGTGGATCATGGCGCAGCTTCGGCGTCTGGCGATGATCGGATGATGATACCATTTTGTTTCGTGTCGATTCGACGATTTTTTTTTTTTTTTAATTTTCTTAATTTTTAAGGGGCAGCAGCTAGTAAGTTTTACACTTGGGAGACTAGAAGACGTGTGACTTGACTACGAATGCACGTTAATTCAAATCTTCGAGTCGTGTCGTGGAGTAGCCACAATTCATTTACCTCTGTTCGAGAGGTACTTTGGCCCCCCCCTAAGCATACTGTATGTATCTGAGTCTTGTCACTTACATCTAGATAACATGTAGATACCCATACATACCCATATATGTCCACTAGAAGAGCATTCTCTTGCTAATAAGCCAATCGGCCAGACCCGGCCTACTGTGCTTCAACGCAGCCAGCTCAGCTAGCCTAGCCCCTAGGTCTGGAACGGCCCAGCACCATTACCTGGCGCGTTAAGACTTTGTCGATCTTTAATCCTCAACATTAAAAAAAAAAAATCTCTCATGGCCGATTCCATCGAGTCAGTTTCGACGCGTACATGTCTTGTGGTATTTGTTTTCATGAGCGGTGAAGCTGGTCCTGAAATCTAGTCCCAACGCCGTTGCCATGCCCGTTCCCCTTACTCATCGTCGCTATTGTACACATATGCAGTAACACAGAATGGTATATGGTATACCGTCTAATGATTCATACAAGGCCGATCAGCATTCGTTCCGAGACCGGTCTCCACCGCTTCGGCGACTGTAGCCCACCCGGAACGAGTTGGTCTTTGGCATAATGAAAGATGGCGGATCCAACGAAGCTGCTGCAGTAGTTTCTCAGTCGCACCGACCATCCTTCCAGCCGGTCCTCCACCTTTCTTCCCACTTAGAGCAGTCGAATGTATCCTTGCCCAGCTTGACGTTGACGGCGTTATGCGCTTCGCACAGCCACTTACCGAACTCATCTCGGTTGCCGACCCGGATTTGTTCCTTCTCCATATACCGCTGAAAGTCCTCGGCGCACACCCAACACGGGTATAGCCTCGAGAAGACCCCCATGAAGGTTTTCAGGTCGGACTGCTCGGAAACGCTCGGGGCTTTAGGGTAGGTCGCGGCGATAGAGTGTAACAACGTCCATGTACTCCTGCCAAGGGTCTCTACGTCGGCGGGACAGTCGTCCGTAGTAGGTCCTTGCGAGAACGTAGAAGCAGCAGCAGCGGCGGCGGCCGCACCGGCACCAACGGCAGCACCAGTCGCAGCCCCCGTGGCACCGGCGCCCGACTTGAGCGAAGATTTTGCCATCTGTGCCCACGAGGCGAAATCTCTCTTGGAAGTGCATGACCGGCAACTACGCACGCACCGCAAGTTTCGTGTCAGTAGCTTGCAGAATGTCAAAGCGCCACTACTCACGGCTTGCCATCCTTCCCTATCACGACGCCCTTGGGCAGCCCGTCGGGCTGTTGTGGTTCCCTCGTGTCCGCAGCCATTTCTATCCCGCTGCTAGTATTGGAGCGGTCTGAAAGTAGCGGTAGAGGAGAGAAAAAGAATCGGAACGAAAGAGGGCGACAGGTTGCGATAGAATCGAAAGGTGTTCGCCAGCAAGAAATAAAACGAAACTAAACGCGGATTTGTCAGTCGCTCGGCGGGAAGCGAGTACCGGCGTCGGCCGGTAACGCCACTTATCTAAGACAACCTAAGAGAGGTAACGCTAGATGCGGCCCGAAAAGCATCAGTGGGCACAGTGGGCAGCTTTAAAGATCCACAGCTCGTAATGCTTTTTATCGATAAAGCTTGCAAATCTTGGCAGTCCTCGGCATTTGGAAGGGTCCAATTGTGACGGACTCCAGTGGACTCCAGTAAAGTGCCGTCAGCTCTGTCCATCATGCGATTTCATGTTATCATCGATGTCGATTTGCTGTAAACCCAATGGCATCCGATGCAACCAAGATTCCCGTATTGCTGCTCAAGACAAAATCCACACCGACGGATGCTTATGAGGAGATATTTTCTACCTCGCGTGACGGCCATGATTTCGAGCCCACCTTCGTTCCCGTGCTTCAACACCAATTCGAAGATGACGGGATGCAGCAATTTGACAGATTGCTGCGGGAGAAGCAGATCAACTGTGAACTAGGCAGCAGCTATGGTGGTCTCATATTTACCTCCCAGAGAGCTGTAGAAGCGTTCGCCAAGTTGGTCGATGACGGCAGAGGTTCGACGTTCCTGAGCTCTCGACAACGATACCGTCTCTAACTTGCTAGGACAAATCAGACGACGGTAATTGGCCACATCTTCAAGATGTTCCAATCTACAGCGTCGGTCCTGCGACGACGCGAGCCCTCAAAGCTATCCCACAAAACTCGCCGTTGCAGATCTTCGGCGAACACACCGGAAACGGGGACGCGCTTGCGCAATTCATACTAGAGCACTATAGTGAATGGTACAAAGACCGATCGACGAAGCCTCCGCTGCTGTTTTTGGTTGGAGAGCAGAAACGAGACATCATACCAAAGACGCTGATGGACGAGACTCTGCCGGACAACCAACGAATCCGAGTGGACGAAATAGTGGTGTACGGCACAGGCGTTATGGAATCTTTTGCCAGCGATTTTGCAGGTATACTGCAGAAGACGGTAGATAGGCCAACGAGGTGGGTAGTTGTCTTCTCGCCCACCGGTTGTGATAGCATGCTCAAGGGATTGGGCATGGTGGACAGCCAGACGGGCAAGGTTATCGAGAAGCCAGGTAAGGAGAAGCGGACGACATATATTGCGACGATTGGACCAACGACACGGAATTACCTGAAGAGGACGTTCGATTATGACCCCGAAGTCTGCGCGGAGAAGCCGAGTCCCGAAGGAGTCTGGCAAGGTATCACAGAATTTATGAAAAAGCTGACATAGTTAATTCAGTACCTAGGTAGTTGACTTGACCGTTACATATAGCTAGATATATGTTTGTTTGAATATATATTTTGTATATATATATTGTATGAAATAAGTATAAGATACGATGCACCAATGGGTCGTACAAGCAGCACTTATACTCGTGAAGGATGCGGCCAGATGACAGCAGCATAGTGTACTTGGCATGTTGTGTATCCATGAAACCCGGGGAATATCACCCCATATCATGCCACAAAGACGAAAACACGTACAAAATATATCGAAGTAGGTAGTTTGCTTGAAGATACATCGTATTCGATGGTATACTTATCGTGGCGGATAAAAGACGATAGTGACGATGAGACAAGGAATATAAGCTCTGGTGGGGAACTCGAACAGCTAAGCCAACAGAATGTCAAAGCCTGTGCCGTCGCAACTTTCCTGAACTTGACAAGTATCCATCTTCGTGTTAGAATCTGTCTTTAGAACTCAACTTCTTCCTTCCCTATGTCGTGTACTTGAATCCTAAAACTTCCAGTTGCATTTCCAAGCGTGGCCTGATGCACTCCAGCTTTTCTTTGCTAAATACCACGTACCGCTGCAACACCCCACCATTTCCTATTCCTATTCCTATCTAGACATCTAATCAAGCCACCCGCTACTATCTCCGTCACGCTACGTCACGTTTCATGATCCTCCACCAACGAACTGCTTTGCCTAGGAGGTGTGTACATAGTAGTAGTTGTTAGGAAGGGTTGATCTAGAACTCTTTACCTAGATAAGACAAGAACAAGAGAGAGACGAGACAAGACCAGGCTAAACCGACTATAGCTTTTTTTATCCGCAACGTCTCCATTTCGTTTGCCTTGATCTGCCTGCAGCTAGTTTATCTACCACCAGATCGACAAAGCACGCGATCACGCACCACCACCTACGAACCCCCCCGCGCGCTCCAATCATAAATCCAACCTAGTTCCGCCATGGCCACGAGGCAGGACAGCAGCAACAACCTAATCGACCTCTCGCCGCCCTCCTCCGGCATCTCGACCCCGGTCTCGCGCCACTCCCACACCTACGCGCGCCCGCAACCACAGTCGCCTCCTCCGTCCTCCCAGACCTACAACAACAGCAACAGCAACAGCAACGGCAGCAACGGCGGAAGCTACATCGGGTCGGCGGTCCTGGGCCTATGGCGCCGCCTCTCCGCGCTCGAGACCCCCAGCCCGCCGCCCTCGCACTCGCAGCTCTACCACGCGTACTCGGAGCCCGCGGGCCCCAAGTCGCCCGCCGTAACCAGCACCGCGGTGGCGGCGAACGACGGCGTCCACGGCCCCTTCGTCCCGCCGTCGCGGCCCCCGGGCCGCGCGCCCTCGCCCCGCGGCCTGCCGTCGCTCGAGCCGCTGGCGCTGCGCGGGTACCGCGCGGACACGGACGCCGACGAGCGGCTGCTGGCGCGCGGCGTCGCGGAGGAGATCCGCACGTTCCTGCCCGAGCGCCTCAAGATCGCCGACGACTGGCGGCTGGTCTACAGCCTGTACCAGGACGGCAGCTCGCTGGCCACGCTGTACAAGCTGTGCGACGAGTACCGCGGGCGGCGCGTCGGCTTCGTGCTCGTCGTGCGCGACGGGAAGGACGGCGTGAGTACTTTTTTTTTTTTTCGGAATTTCCACTACCTAACAAGCAAGGTACGCTCGGACCGTAAGAATGCGTGACTGATTCTTTTATTCTGCCCTCGCGGAAAACAGACCTTCGGCGCGTACCTCACGGAAGCACCGCACCCGGCGGCTTCGTATTACGGCACGGGCGAATGCTTCCTCTGGCGGGCGAGCATGCACGCGCCGCTCCCGCCGCCGCCCTCGGCCGACACGTCCAACCTCAACTACCGCACGACGACCATCTCCTCGCCCACGTCCTCGTCCTTCGCCGCCCCTCCGAAAAACGACACGCTCTCGGCCACCTCGCAGCAGCAGACGCTGTCCCCGGGAGCAACCGACCCGGCAACGGGCAAGCTGCGCAAGCCCCAAGCGCCGAGCCAGAGCATCCGGTTCCAGAACTTCGCGTACACGGGCGCCAACGACTACTGCATCTTCTGCGAGACGAAATTTCTCAGTGTGGGCGGCGGCGGCGGCGGTACCTACGGGCTCTGGCTCAACGACGGCCTCAGCCGCGGCCACAGCGCCCCCTGCGATACTTTCCTCAACCAGCCCCTCAGCGACGAGGGCGAGAAGTTTGACGTCCTGGGCGTCGAGCTGTGGGTTGTGGGGAGCGGGTGAGCGTGGGACGGAGGGACGGGAACTGGGTTTTGGTGGATATGCATAGGTAGCTTTGGTAGGGTTGATTGACCTTAGGGGCCGGTCGAGTCGAGCTGTGCTTAAAGATGTTGTTGCAAGAGCAGGGAGCATGCGAGGATGGGTGTTGTAGTGAGTGGGGTGACGGGACGAACGTGCGACGGAAATGCCCTCGAAGCCTTCCGGTTTGGCTCAGCGGTGCTAGGCCCGTACAATTCGATATGCGGAGCGGAATGCCGCGGCAGCCTCATCGAAAGTCTGTTATACACGGAACGAGCAGTGCAGCATGGCATATAGCCCCCATGTGTCTAGCAGCAGGAAAGGGAAGGGCGGCTACCTAAGGAATCCCTTTAATAGGCACTCTACTCACAGACAGGCGTTCCAGGGCGTAGAAGGGCAAGGGCATATCTTTTTCACATGAAAGATGGGATTCATTAAATATACCAACATCATCCTACTACTTACCCCTAGAAGAAAATAAGACAAATGGAATTATTTATAGATAACTATTCGCGAAGAGGGTTCTTTGCTCTCTGTCTAGCTTGGATAAGATCTTGCTTTCGAGCTGTCATAATGTGCTTTCTGCAGCAGGGCATAGTGGCTATATTGATGGGGAGTAACTCAACCTAGAGGACCCGAGCTCAACATTCATCCTATGTTTCCCGGGGCGTCTAAGTCCTGCCCGGCGAAATCGCACCGGCTTACTCGTGCGGATTTCTCGTTTCCCCAATTGTCCTTTCGGACAGACAGTTATGCTACTCGCTCCTTGTAAGCTAGTTACCTGTGTTATATGGTAGAAAGGGAGGAGGTTAGAACTTGGCGAAGGGAGAAAGCAAGAAGCTCTATGTATTCTCGGGCTGTCTAATTCCTGCTTGCCCCTTATATCAACTTTTACTTAAACACTTCTCATCTCACCTAGTCATATATATAAGCGAATGATCAAGTAGATACCCAGCTAGAGACTAGTCTTCGGCTATTCTTCAACTCGACCAACATACTCACAAGCCATCAGTCAGAGACGAAGCAAACAGGGACACGCACGTCTACGAAGAAAAAAAGGGTTTCCGTGTTTACTACAGCAAGCGTAAAGAAAAAGAAAACCGGAGAGAACAAGACAGATATTCTCGTCCATCCAACGTAAGCTCCCCAGACTTGTCGTACCACGCAGATTTTGGCAAGTAACCTCCTCTCGCCTACCACCGCTACCAAACATCTTCTTCATCTTTGCCCCCTTTCGAGAATCTTTCATGATTCCCAGGTCTGTAGAATTGCTCTTCCGTATGAAATCTTTACTCGCGCGCTTGCTTACCTACTCTCCAAGGCTAAATACTCTCCCGCCTAAAAGTCATTGGCTATGCAGAATGCATGGGAGAGAGAGAGAAAAACAAAAAGGGGGAGAGGGGGCTTCTGCAAATGCCCAACTCAGAATTGGTCGTAGTAATTCTCCCCAAGAGGGACCTCTCATTCCCTCACGGGTTCTTCCTCCTCCGAGCGGCTTCGGTGTCTCAGACTCTGCGTGAGGAAGTAGTTGATGTTGGCCCATACCCCCTGCTTTCCAAAAGTACGTCGTTTCTACCGCATAATCTCTTGGTAAATCAGCTGCTTCAACTGCTCCTTGCTGAGGTTGTCCTTGTGCTTGTCGAAGTCGAAGAACTCCTCGGGGATCGGAGGTGCCGTCGGCTCGTCCTCGGGGTCGTGGTACGGTTCGAGATACGGGTGCTTCAAGGCTTCCTCCACAGTGATACGCTTTACGGGGTTAAAGGCTAATAGCTTCTCTAGCAGGTCTAGAGCAAGGTCCGACGTCTTAGGGAAGAGTGTTCGGAAGGGAACCTTCTTCTTGAAGGGAAGAGACCGAATATACTCCCGAGCACGACGGGACTTGATTCCGTAGTAATCCTCCATAGTCGGGGTACCCAGAACGTCCAAGATCAGGGTGAGTTGATGATGATCTACATTATGTGAGCAACCGAATCATCTAGTACCAATGGTAGGTAACTTACAGTCCTTTCCGGGGAAAAGCGGCTTGCCGCTCAGCATCTCGGCAAGAATACAGCCAACAGACCAGACGTCGATGGCTTTCGTATACTCCTTGAACGTCAGCATGATCTCGGGGGCACGGTACCAACGTGTGGCAACGTATTCCGTCATGAAACCCGAGTTGTCTTCTTGGGATGCGGCGGATCGAGCGAGACCGAAGTCGCACACTTTCAGATCACAGTTGGCGTTGAGCAGAAGGTTGCTAGGCTTCAAGTCTCGATGAAGGACATTGGCCGAGTGCATGGCCTTCAGTGCTCGCAGTGTCTGGTAGATGAAATACTGGCAGTGGTCGTCCGAAAGATCTTGGGTTCGGATCACCCTGTGCATATCCGTCTCCATGAGTTCCTATAGGGTGGCCAAATTAGCGATTGGCCGCATCTGTAAGCTCCTATTCTGTCTCATACCTGAATCAGATACACCTCGTTGAAGGTCTCGTAGTTACGCGGCTTCTGGATGTCAAGAATCGAGATAATGTTCTCGTGGTTGAAATAACGGAGAAGCTTCATCTCTCGAAGGGTTCTCAGACAGAACATGGAGTGGTCGAACGGAGTAATCTTCTTGATAGCGACCTTCTGGCCCGAGGGCTTGTGTATCGCAGAGCTGAATACATTTATTAACATCTCAACCCGACGCAAGCTCGGAAACCATTCTTCAAGCTTACCAAACAACACCGTAGGCGCCTTCACCGACGACATCCTGGATATCGTACTGCTCGCTAACGTTGAAGGAGATCTTTCGGGATCCGGCCGGATTGGGGGCGGCTGATCGTGACATGATGTTGTCTCGGCAATGAAGGAAATGGTGAGTTCAGAAAGCAACGGGAACCCGAGAAGAAAAGATTCCAGCACTGCAAGCCCCAAGAGCGGGTATATTAGTCCCCTTTAAGGGCAATAGCAGCGCTTATGTTATAGGTAATCTCGGCTCGCCAAGGCGTATTAGACTCGTGCAAACTCCACACAGCGGAGTATATAACACGAAGCCTTCAATGTCGAAATGCGGAAAATGTCACTCTGGACGTAGGGAATGGGGCCGTCGACGATGATCTCTTCGGATTGATGAATGAGTCGGCGCAAGGGTCGGACTGGCTTTTATAGCAGCGGCGCAACTTGTTCTTTGAAAAGGGCAACTCGCAGCTTATCGCTTCTTTATGCTCGTCGAACCAAGATTAGTGCGTTGGAGATTGCGATTGTTTGACCGAGCTGGAAGAAGTTGAGATGTTAGTGTGGACTGCTGCGCGGGAAACAAAGACGACAAGCTATAAGTGACAACAAAAGTGAAATATGACTGCTGATCGCTATGGTGCAGATCATATTACAACAGCAGACTTGATCGTCGGGTCTGTGCAACCTGGGGCAAGTTGATGCCCGTCGCTTGGAATTGCTCCTAACTTTGGCCTAGGTGGTTGTGCTGTTCCAACAAGACGAACCACTAGGTACGAATACGTTCGGATGGCAGACAGTTTCCAGAACTCGGGTCTCGAATCTCAGTCGAACAGGCTCGAGGTCAAAGAGTGCATATGATTGTAACGCTGTGTTACCGTGGTCCAAACACTCCTTCGTCTGGTCTCTCCCAGTCCTGATGAGACAGCGTCTTGGGACAGGAGAGGCGCACTGACAAGCACCACTCCTGCTTGTAGCTAGACGATGCGCAGTAGGACTGAGAGCGAATATGTTCCCATACATACCTATATATGTCATGAGGGAGGGCAATAAGAAAAATAAACAACAATATCCTTACCTACTATGACTCGTGTGCGCAACTCGAAAAGCGTTGGGCACAGAGTTGTATGAACGAGCTTTGGTGGATTAGCCCCGCCTTGGATGAAATAGGTACCGCCGCCTTTTTAAAGATTGGCGACTAGCTCTAGGCGTTGGTAACGGGGGAAATAATCGATTACCCCCCCTTCAGTGATTTTTGTACGCGCCACAGCAACCAGCTCCAGTGGATCTGGACAGGTAACAGGTCAATACGATAACTTGAAACAATCGTCAAATCCAACGTGGTGAAAAGAGGAAAAAAGGAGTAACGGGCGGGGAGGTTTCAAAAGAGCTCGACGGGCTCGACGGGCTTGACGGGTTCAAGAAGAGGGAGAAAAGTAAGAGGCTGTCCGGTTGCAACGGCTGTGGATAACCCCTCGGGCCCCTATGTATGGGTCGGTCTACCTGTATTGAATCGAATTCGTCTTGTGTGGACCTCAATAATGCGACGAAAGAACAGACACTAGGCGCTAGATAGATAAATCACGGATGTCCAGTTCTGTCTCCTCATCCTTGTACAAGAAAATGGGAATTGTTCGTCGTAAGGCGTGTACTAGTAGTAGCGACAGAAATAGGAACAGAAATAGGAGATGTACTGTTGGTGAAGGAGGGAGAAGAAACCAGAACAGGCTCGGAAAGGCACGATCTAGGTGAGACAAGGGTTGTGCAAGTTTCGAGATTAAAGGCGACTTTATGGAGGTTTTTGGGGGTAGTTTGTTTCTTTTCTTCACCCCAAGTATTGCAGCTAATTACATATGTAGGTATATTATTAGATAGTCCCGGGTGATTCTCCACGTGTAGCTACATAATATGAAATCAGGTACATCAGAGAGGATGTATGGAGATCTCTCGTATGTACGTACATATGTATGTACTGGCGTGTAAGACGGCAAGTCCAAGTCGTGATGTTAAAAGAAACACGAGCAGGGATAGGAAGCTGCGAGTTGTAAGTCATGCATGGCTAATAAGCACCAACGTCCCGAGAGGCGTTTTGAGTTTGACACGGCAGGGTGGAAGTGGAAGTGGAAGTGTGATAAAGGAGGAAAGGGGCAGAGGGGGTAGACGAGGGGCTAGAGCTAAGGGAGGTAGGGAGGTAGAGAGGTAGGGAGGCATAGAGGGTGGGGTCGGAGGGGCAGAGGGGTAAGGGGATAACATTGTCTTCGTCTTCTGCATCGTGCATTTTGATCTATACATATCGTGGGGTTCTCCATCGAAAACGAGCTGACTGTCACTCGATTCTGCACCTTAATCAATCCGCGACATGTGTCTACCTGGGTATGTAAGCGCTCGAGTGCATCTGAGATAGATACACCACATATTAAACCGATGAAACGACCGCTATGTTCTCTCACTCTCCGACTTTAGATAACTCGAAGCCCTCTAGTCTCTACTCGTCCACCCCCTATCACAGCAGAACAGAACAGCGCTTCCAAGCCGTACCTGATAAGTCCAAGATCATGCCAAGCCAAGCCCTGAAGTCGGATTTCCCGCCCCCTTGCCCTTCTCTCGCAACCGCCCGAGGAACGTGGGCAGCGCAACACCTCGTGCGCCAATGGACGAAAGCCAGGCACGCTTCGCTCGGCCAATAGGGGGCCAGCCTAGGCGCCGCACACCGCAGGTGGGCGCGTGTGTTTTAGGAGACTTCCCGCAGCCTCCCCTGGTCTGTTTCGTGACTGGTCCGCGCAGACGTGACCGGGGACCGCTCGGCACAGATTGCCTCGTCCAATAATTACGTATCTCCGTGTTGCATATGAAGAATGGCGATCGATAGGGCTGTCGAGAAACAAGTCGGCTGACGACCTTTCGAGCCATCGAGACCGACAAAACCTCATATATGGTCCTCGCTGATTCAGCCGAGGCGCCTACATTGTTGGAATGAGTAAGTCATTGCTACCCGCCGCACCACCCAATGCCCGAATTGTCGGGACAAATCGTAATACCGTCCTCGAGTAGTTCAGCCCATACGTGCGTAGCAACATGTAGCATCAAAATAGCACCCGTCTTTTTTGCCCCCCCCCCATTCTGCTTGTCGAGTCTCTCTATCCAATAGATTATATGAATACCCAGTGAATGTTAATTAGTTCGGGTTTGATCGTGTACAACATCGGACCAGTCATGCTAAAATTAGTGAGACGGTAAGCCGGCACGCGCCAGACAAGCGAGCCCATGGATCAGGCCTTGTCACTCAATGACATATGAACTACTACTACAGACCTTGTGTCAACGGAATGTCCATCACCCGTGTCACCAGCTACGCACCCGCGTCTATCCACTTGTCATCCCATATTCCTCAGACAGCGAGAGATTCGTAATCCGCACAGCTAGTCGCCAGACCGAATCTGGCCGCATGAAACGGACCTGAGGGACGGACAGCAACTCCACTAAACTTATAAAACCCGCTTTCTGAGGTTTATTCATACCGGACGTAGATACACTATGTGAGTGGCGCTAATCGATAGGCAATGTGAATTCCAAAAGACGAGGGCAACTGGCAACTCGCTGGCCTTGTTCATTGACTTCATTCCCATTTTTGCGGCTCCGGTATCTATCCGTCTATACAAGCATCGCTTCACCTCCGGGCGATATGAGTATCTTCTCATCACTGCACAACCTAAACACGAAGAATGAGCACGAGCGACCGCGGAAAACTTCAAGATAGGTAATCGTAGGCTTCTCAACTCACCTTTTCTCTCATATTTCCCATCCACTGACCGAAGCTCATTCCTTGGTCTGCCCGGTCTTCTACGAGCAGAGTCTGAGCCCAGAGCTTCAGGCTTGGTTCGCCGTCCTCCCGCACAATATATAGGTGCGGTACGATGATGCTGCCGACTCCGCGCGATAGATGGTCCCGGCTCTTCTGGATTACGGCTCGCACCCGTTCGTTGAAATCGTTGTCAAGCTCTGGGATCGATCCCTTGCCAACGCGTAGCTGTGTGCGATCTCCCACACCAAAGACATCCATAAGCAGTTGCGGGACCGCATCTCGGCCGATCCACAAAAACTGCGTCTGGCCATCGTCGATGAGGTATAACCCGTACGAAACGAATCGCTCTGACGACAAGTTGAGTGGCGGTGGAAGGACTATCTGACTCGTATCCGGGTCGGGAACGCCGGCATTGTCGGGCATGTCATGCAACGAGTACAGCCGGGGGTAGATGTACTGCATTAGAAGCGGGAGAGGTAGGGTAGAAAGTTGGCACAATGCCGCAGATCTGAGATCGGACGGGATCTGCGCCGACTTTCGGAGACCGACATGTTTAATCAGACCCAAGAAAAGTACTGGCAGACCGCGCAGGTTAGCAGGGAACTGAAGACCACCCCCTGCTATGCTTCCGCCCCCGAGTTCCTTCTTGAAAGTCTGCAGAAGCTCGATGAGTTTGCTTTGAAGAGCATCACGAGCAGCATCCAGACCGCTGCTCAGAGCGCGTTCGACAGCCTTGTGAGTGAAATACGTCGTGATGGCGCACTGGTCCGCCGAGGCGTACACATCGGCCAGGTTAGTCGTCGTGGGAATTGCGAGGGTCAGGACGCGAATGCGTCGTTCACCGTTGCACGTAGTGTACAAAACACTAGCTTGAAGGCACACATAGTTCTTCTGGAGGGTCTCGTCTATAGCCACCTCGACGACGTAGCATTGATCGCGAGGGAAAGCCGGGAAGGCGCAAAGATCCGAAGACCTATTGAAAAAGTTTCCGTAGAATGTGCTCATCCGAAGGCCGGTCGTTGCCCGTACCCTGAGCACCGCTTCCAAGCCGATCTCTGAGGACAGGAAGTCGCTGAACTCCGAGGCAAACTTGACCGCGTCTTCGGCGCGTCCGGCATTCCATCCCGGGTAGAACCAGGTCTGACCGCCAGTGTATCGAGGGAGGTTGCTAAGCGAGGCCACGTCCTGGTACTGCGAGGAGAAGAGAAACATGTCGATCGAGACCTGATTCTTAGAACACTCGACCGCGAAGGATTTGTAGAAGCTGTTGGCGGTCTGAAGAAGACTGCTTTCTTTCGAGGTGCCCAGGAGTTTCTTGTCTTCTCGCATTTCCAGCTTTCCTACCCCCATATTCGGCAGCGAAGCACTTAGAACCACAATCTTACCACCCATGGGTGAGATAAGCTTGTGCCCAGCTCTCAGCGCCGAACCCATGCACGACCCATTGTTCTGGTTATTCTGGAACATGTCAGGAAGTTTAGCCAAGAAATCCTCGACGCTGTTTCGACTGTCTATTAAGGGAACCAAAAGATCCTTAGGGACGGGCAAAAAGGGTTCGTCTAAGTCGCTAACGACCAACATGCTTGTCTCCGCGTTCTCTTCGTCGTCCTTGGGGATAGAAAAGTAGTGCAAGCTCGAATCGACCGCAATAAAACCTATTCGGGTCCGTCGATCGGCATTCGGTATCCTGTTAATACTGTCTAGAATGGTACGTGCACTCGTGGCGAGAAGACCCGTAGAAACCGCGGCGTAGCTGACGTCAAAGAGGAATAGGTAGACGAGCGGTTGTGGAGGGCGCACCATATACTCCTGGGGGGCCACGAATTCAACCACGGCGTGATTCAACTCGTATCTATCCCACCGGTTGACGCTCTTCTGGGCAGCGGCATCCCAATCGAATGCTTGCGGTACGTCGTTAGTAAGGTTACATATATTACACCTCCACCTATGGCCCTGGTCTAGGAATATCACATAGGGGTTGATATACGCCCTGCATCGTCGGCACCTGGCAATAACTTGGTCTTGCACAACAGGCACAGAATCATCAATGTCGTGAAGCGCCGCAAATGGTTGAATAACGAGGGCAAAAGGTAACTTGGACTTTTTGAGTAGGGAGTGCGTGGTGGGAACCGCATTTATCGTAGATCGCATATACTTGGGAGGGCAGTTTGCATCTGGAGACTGGGTGACGCTGGCCTGTTATCGGGAGATTAGCGCTGGTCTTACAGTATATGAGGAAAGTATTTCATGACTTACATTTGGTGGAAGGATGCAAGGAGGAGGAGGCAGATCCAGTTCTGACACGTTAAAAGGCTGGTTCAGCAGGTCGGTGGGATAGAGCTGGTTCAGGGTTAGGCGAGCCTGTTGACCAGGTTGTTGGGCTCCAGTCTGCGGGCTTGCCCCCATATTCATGCCTGCCATCCCCTGAGTTATACCAGCAACGCCCTGAGGCGGTTGTCCAACCCCGGGTTGATAGTAAGGGTCGGGGGATTGGTAGCCGCCTACGCCTGGTTGAACAGGAGCACCGGGCAGGGGAGCGCCGTACGGGGCGGGCGCGGGGCCGGGAGCGGGAGAGCCATATCCGCCTTGTTGTAAATCCTGGCCAGGGTACGCGCCGTAGCCGGGTGAAGCTTGTGGTGCCGCACCAGCACCTCCAAAACCTGGAGGCGGCATACCACCTAGACCGGCAGCACCAGGTGTCGCTGCAGAATTCGCGCCGCTCCCAAACTCAAATGCCTGGGTGGCATAGCCCCTCTTCTTCTTCTTCGCAGCGTCGATATGTGATGCGGATGGGGGAGGTGACGTCTGTCCATCGTATCCCGCAGCTGGCTGGTCAGAGTAGGGCGCCTCCTGACCGTATTGTTGGGGAGGGTATTGGCCGTAGCCATCATTGGGGGCAGCCATCTTGGCCTTGGCGCAACTATTCGGTGAAGTTGTCTTGACCTAGTCTATCCTATACTGTTTCCCACTCTACTCTTGATCAACGATACCCTTTTTTGATATTCGGTATGCACTGGGTATAGTATCGCGTAAGGGGAACTTTAAGTCGAGTCGAGATTAGTTAGGCTGAGATGGTTGCTGGGCTGCCAGGTCTCGGGTTTGTGGCCACGATTCGGTAGAGGGATGGAATTCGGTGTGAGGCCACGTTTTGAGAACTGGAGCTAGTAATGGCAGATAGAGTGACTTGCAAGCGGCGTGCACTCAATGGCGTAAGGATGGAAGATGGAACAGGGGAAAAAGGAAAAAGATAAACAACGATGACAACGAAATGGTTTCTGCTAGATCGTCATTTTGGTTTGGTTTGCTACTTGAGATGTACCCGAATTCAGCAACTTGTCAATTTCACAAGCCAAATGACGCTGTGATTCGACGAATACAAAAATGGTGGGCGACCTTGTTCTGGGGCTGCCCAGTGCACGCTGGGACGCTGGGGTTTGACCGATCGAAGCTGTTCTTAACTGGTCCAAGCTTTTTTTCTTGCCAAGCTGTACCTTGCTATGGAGAAGCTCAGCTGTAGAAAGTCACGTGAATAGACATTATCTTACTATCCGGTAATTTACATTCTTATCAGTTATGGCAGACCCCACTCAACCCCACTCCGGTGTGAGGTCACCGAAGTCTCTCCCTTTCTAAATCCATCAGAGAATGTGAATCTAATCTCCTTTATTTCGTAAGCAACCAACCGCTAACGTGCCGAATTTCCAGCTTGCTTGATCCTGTATCGCGTGTATCGCCCGTATCACCCTCAATTAGGCAGGACAAGGGCAGGAACTGGACACTCCTTTGCGGTACCTACTAGATGTTGCTACGTATGGATTTAGCGGCATATCCCGGCCTAATTTTAGCCATTGTCTAGCGGGTTACCTCTTTTTTATGATGGGGAGTTAACGCCATTACGAGTTCCCCGATGAATTAAAAAAAAATGATTGCTTTCAGCTGAGTGGACTCTAGATCTTCCACGCGGCTATTTGCATCATTTGCATGACCGCGTGCATGATGGGCATTGTCTGGAATCGTTCTTTCCTATCTATATCTCGATAAGGTCCAACACTTTGTATCACTTATACTATTCTTATATCACATCATAATTGGAGTTGGCTCATACTGCAATCTCGGGACCTATCCTACCATTCACCTCACTCATTCACCTCTTGTACCTTACCCTAGGAAACCTATAATACCTACCTCTTCCAAGACTGTTCCTCTCCGCAAAGTGCCATTCTCTATCGTATTTTCTCCGAGACCAATAGAAAGAAAAGAAAACGACAGAATTCATCAATACTCCACAAGTCACCAGTAGTAATCATGGCCTGGGGATCCAAGTCGCAAACAGTCGAGGCCAAGCCCTCGACTTTCAGGTACATTCGCGCCTCACCTGTCACGCGATCCTTCGCATTCTCATGACATGTAATAACAAGACATTTGGCTAACGTAAGCGCGACCGCTTCCTTCCTCTTGTCCAGCCAGCTGCTACCTCTCCTGATCCTACTCGCCGTCCTCGGCGGCGGCGCCTTCGTCGGCTACCAGATCTACCTGGGCGTGGCCAAGATCCGGACCAACGCCGAGCAGCACATGAAGAAGAAGAACGTCGTCTTCACCAAGGACGGCCTCAAGGTCGGCGTCAAGCACGTCGAGCAGGAGCGGTACGTCGACGCCACCCAGAGCTGGGTCGTCAAGGCCTGGAATATGGGCAGCGCGAATCCGCCCGCCGTCAAGAGGAAATAGGGAAAGACGGTTAGGTTTGGGAATATGGCGAACTCTGCGGGCTGGCGCAATTGAATTCCATCCGTATGCGACCTTTATATTCTGCGCGCGAAGGCTGGGGAGGAATTCTACGATCTGAACGGCCGTGTTATTTTTCTACATCGGATCCTTCCGCTCGTTAAACCGGTTCGCGGGAAATGCCTCGTTGCGTACCAGCTACGAAAGGCACGGGACGCGGATGGGACACCTGTTACGATATACGAGATACCCCCGGTTACAAGATGGAAGCCTCGAGGAATCACGAGGATTTGAGAGTGCTCTTGCGCTGTAGTCTACCTACTTTCCTGTACCAACAGAGATGAACTCTTTACAAGCCAGTCTTGCTTGCGCGGCCCCTGATGTTATTAGGGCTGCCCTGTTCTACTTGAGCTGGGTTACACCCGCCGAACACCACTGGACAAATATGCATTCGAGAAGCCGAGTGTGTATCATAATGTCATGAATTTGGTCGAGGAGGGGGTGGCTGAACTAGCGAATCTGCATCAGGATATCCCCGCGCAAACATCAACTTGCCAACGGCATCATGCACAATGTGGTGCGCAAGAAGGCCGCCAAACTCGTCCATCCCCTCCCTCTCCTCGCCGTCTCGATGATTTGTTTGTCGGCACTGTAAACAGAGAAAGCAAGGCCATTTATATGCACACTTCCGAACCTCCTAAAAAAAGAAGCACCGCCCAAATATGTCCAAATTTCCCACCCGGCGCATCCTCCTATATACTCCTGTAGCCTTTAAATCCTAACCCAAAGTCCGTAAGTCGAAATCGTTGCGGTCGTATCGTGCGCTTTGATAAGCTCTCCCGATCCGAAGTATGTTCCTAAAAGAATTATATGAGACGGCTCCCGATTCCCAACTCGCAACACCGCAAGCCAGGTCTGAGCGAGTGAGAAATATGTAATACGTAGGTGGTATAAGGTGGCTTGCAGTTGGCAAATAGACACGATGCCTCCCCGTCCAATCGATCCCTCCCCCCTTTTTTTTCTTTTTTCGATATGTGAGGCGGCGGGCTTCATGTAAGACCACGACGCCCATGACGCAAGAACTCCCCTATCCGGAAAACCCCCCGTGTCGTAAAAATCGCAAAGCGTTTCACACGACGAGCATCCGCTGCGCGACCCATCGCTGCCCCTCGCCGGCGTCCCGGCCGCCCGCCGCCCGCGACAGCAGCTCCGCGCGGTGGTGCTCGAAGCGCTGCCTCCGCAGGGCCTCGGCGTGCCGCAGGGGGTCGACGCCGAACCCGACGCCGACATCATTCACGTCGTCCACGCTCGCCGCCGGCGACAGCGCCTGCGCGTACCCCGCGGCCAAGGTCGGCGGCACCGGCGGCGAGAGCGTCTGGGCTTCCTGCTGCTGCTGCTGTTGGCGTCTGGCGTGGCTGACGAGCCGCCAGTAGTCGTGGGCGGCGCCGAGGGGCCGGCCCATGAGGCCGTCGCGGCGGATCAGCATGGAGGGGAAGCGGATCTGCAGCTGGCGCAGGATGTGGGCGTACTTGACGCCGAGCTCGTTGCCGATGAAGGCGAGGCGGCCGTAGATCCACGCGCGCTGCGCGTCCGTCGTGTAGTCCTGGCTGTTGAGGCAGGTGAGCGGCCAGGTGAGGAAGTAGCCGGCCAGCGACCGCACGTGGTGCTCGTCGCCGCACGCGAACGACGAGCCGTCGGGCAGCTGCGCCTTGGCGAGGATGTGCGGCTTGTTCAGGTGCCAGCCCAGGTGGTACGGCACCGAGGCGATGATGTCCGTGATGGTGTCGACGCAGGTCCGCGCCGCCGTCGCGTACTCGGGCGTCGTGCGGTAGTCGACCGGCGAGCACACCCACGCCGCGCACCGCACCACGAGGCTCGCGAGGATCAGCCGCGCCGTGCGCGCCGTGTTCCACACGCTGGCGATGTAGAAGTCGCCGTACATGTCGATGCGTCCCGGAAACACCTCCGCTTTCGAGTAGTCGCCGTTCGGCACGTGGTCCTCCCACGCTACCGTCACGAACTGCCACTCCGTCGGCACGTTGCGCATCCAGCTGACCACCTCCTGGTCTACCGTCTGCACCTTGCGGATCATGTCGAGCATGATTTCGATATTGCCCGGCGTCCGCGCCATGTTGTTCATTAACCGTGTTACCTCGGCCCGCAGCTCGCCCGTCTTGATCATCAACCGGTGGCACTTGGCCGCCGTGCTGTCGCGGACCGCGTCGACGATCCACCACTCCGCGCCCATGATGGGGGTTGTTCCCGATGTGAGACTATGTATGATCTGTCATCGGATTAGCGGTTTGCGGGTCATTGCAGATAGCTCGCGGCATCCAAGGGAGAGACAGGACATACCATCTGGGTTCGGACGGCGATGAATAGTTGTTTACCGATCCTTGTCTTCAACTGTGCCTTTCCCCGCGCCTTGACCAGTTGGATGGCTCCTTCGGTATGCGAGCCCCAGTTCAGCATGCCGATTTGTTTGGCTGTTATGCTCTGCATAGACTTATGTTAGTAACCAAACGCCACTGTTATCTGGAACACTCCTTCACGCTGAATTCGGCGTACCTCGAATAAACCTAGCAGTAATACGGCGGCTAGGGTCGAATCTGATAACTGCGAGTCGGTACTCCTAAGGGCGGCGTTGGTCCCGTTGAGCGCCTTGGTATA
This sequence comes from Hypoxylon cercidicola, assembly GCA_022578845.1. Classification (NCBI taxonomy): domain Eukaryota; kingdom Fungi; phylum Ascomycota; class Sordariomycetes; order Xylariales; family Hypoxylaceae; genus Hypoxylon; species Hypoxylon cercidicola. The sequence goes on from MU399508.1 coordinate 501,803, forward strand.
TTCGTACAAGGCCTTGTCCGTGAACTGCCTCCCCGTCCCTCCACGGTTGTTAAGTAATGCTATGGAACACGCGTTGAATGCGTGTTGTAGGTGATCCTGCGAATCTTGCTTCAGCAGCGGAATGATAAAGTCCATGAAGCCTCTGTCTCCCGCTCGAGGGATCAGGATGAAGTTGGAGACGAAGTGGCAGCCGGCCTGGTGTTCCACGGGTACGCTCAACGACCGAATGACGGCCTGTTCTAATGGCGACTGGAAGCCGTCCGAGAAGGTTGGAGAGACTTCCAGCTCTGTGGGGGGAGAATCTTGCTTCCCCATCTTCTGTGTTAGCGCCTTCTTGATGGCTTTCCTTGCTCTGCGTTCCGTGGCCTGTGTCTCGTTGCGGAAGACGAGATCAAACTCGTCCTTATAGCCAGGACATTGTCTTCGAGATTTGGCACACTGATTGCAAGTGGGTTTCGTTTCGTCACACTATTGTTGGCGGTAAGCACTGGTTAGTTTACAAGAATGGCCGAAAGGAGGTCCAGCCTGGATAGCAACCTACCTTGATTCTCCTCGTCCTGCACATCTGACACCCCTTCGAGGGCTTCCCACAGTATACCATGTTTGAAACTCAAGACCACGTTATGTCACAGCTATTTGGAAAATGTTTCGCTCGATGACAAGCTTAGAGAGTTGATGAATGATCCTGGTTGTCGAATGGTTATAGACGAGTCCAAACACTCGACGAGTGGTGTATCGCTGTAATAAGAGACCCACAAGAGTTAACAAGTTGATCCCCCGGGAGTGATATGAGAAGACCGAGAGGAGCCCGATGGGTAGGTAACACAAGAACGTGTTTCGAGGCGCGGATGTGAATATCGCATGAGCAGACCCTCTGCATGGAAACGCAATGCCAAGAGATTGCGCAGACACGAGAAATCACATGAAGAAACTTCAAACTGACCATTGACGCAGGCCAGTGGTACGAACTAGGGCCGAGATCGTCGACCCCGGATTGTCGTCGACGTTTCCTATGGTGGCGCACCGCAGCTGCAGCTTTATCACCCAAGTCATCACCCAAGGTACCTAAACCGGGAAGACGATATGGGCGTAGGTAATTCACCAGTACGCTCACCGAACGGGGTTGTACGACACCGGGGAATATAAGAACGGGGTGGCTATTGGGCGGCGAATATGCAGGTTGGGGTGTCAGTATTGGCCGGATCCTCGCAAATCCCGTTGTCTTCGTTTCAGGAGCGTCCGTGCTGTGACCTGCGGCCTCCAAGTCTCTGAAGTCGGACCCCAAGACCCGTCAATCCGGGGTAGACCTGGTCGACCGAAAGGTGATTGGACGATACGATCGAACCCTGAAGTAGGTATGCAGTTTGGAAATTCTGCGCGATCTCGCGTTTTTATTATATCATATGACTTTCCAATTTCCCGCTACAACGGTATTCCTGGACGACGCACGCCGCACGACGCAATAGAAGACGGGGGTCGTCGAGAAGGCGTCGACAGGACACATACTGCACATACACTAGGTATGTAGATGAATGTGGAGGATTCATCCGAATGGTTAATGCCAGAAATGATCCTCCCAGGGGCCAATGCGAACCAAGTGGAGAAGAAAACGGTTCGTCAGTGGTAGAGGCTTGTTGACGACTCTTCTAGGCAGGGGAGACGGGTGGGAGACGGGTGGGAGACGGGTGGGAGACGGGGGAGACAAGGATGGTGGCTAACCTCGAGAGGCTTAGCAGTTTCGTTAGTCTCTCATCCCACATTCCAGCCCACTCTGGGCTGTCTGGCTGTCTGGGTATCAGGGGCATCATCAAGGAACCTGGAGAGATCCGTCTGCACGAAATATCGTGCCGCGAAGGGGAACGGGTCTACATGTTACAGTTTCTCGTTTTTTCGTTTCCTCTCCCCCCTGTCGTACTATTACTCCTGTGTATGCAGAGTTGACAGCCGCCTGAGAAATCGACGAGAAGAATGCCGTGGATAGCGCCACACTAAGAAGGCACCTTGTTGTACAATGTTGACTACGTGGCTCTGATAGCTGTCGACCATCTTTTTCTCGTAGACATGAGTCAGTTGACAAGTTCAATTCTCACGTCGGTCCCGAGATAGTATTGAGAAAATGCTCTTCCGAGGCCAATATGTCCGAATATGTCACCGGCAACTCGTTAGTGGACTCTAGATAAGCTCTTTGAAAAGTGAAGCGGCTTAAAATTCGGATCTACAGTCGAAGCCCTACGAAGACGAATTCTAACTTGATGACTAGCAAGCAGCTGCATGGAGATCAGCGAAGTGGCGCTGTGTGGGTAGAAGCCCAACAATTGGCATTCGGAACCGTTTATTCTAATCACATTCTGCTAGTTAGACTGTCCAATCCCGTCTAGATCTTTAGAACGTCTATCGTCTATCTCTTCCGCTTCTGTTTGCCGTGGCTGCGTGGATAACAACATCCACAGCGGCCACCGTTACTTTGTAGATCGGTCAGATCTTGAGATCCTGCTCGATGCTGTATGGTTGTCATATCAAGCACACCCACAGACTAGGGGTCTGTCATGTAGGTAATGTCCGCAATTGGTATACCGCACGAGATATCCCACGGGATCGGCATCGGACATGATAGCTGCAGATAATGACAAGCTCAACCAAGATCTTTTATGTGTTCCATGTGATATTGCATCACATCACGCCCGTGCGTCGAACGCCTCTTCTTTTCCGATAACGGGACTCCCCTACCAAGGTCAGGGCATTATAACCACTAGGACGCGAGCCGAAGCAGGTGGCTTTAGCCTCAGAAAAAGCAGGGCTATCCCGTGCCTTAGCCGTTGAATACCTCGCCCTATTTCCGGCCCGGCTAGTAAGTATCAGAAACGCCACAATGTCTTGGACTCGTTCGACATATGGCCATCGCCTCTGATCAGCAGGATGAAGATAACCGTCCTATCAAAACGAATATGCTGAGACAAGGAGGCGAACTGATGAACGAAGAGACAGTTGTAGCATCACGTAAACAAGACGCCACTGTCATTTTGACAACCGACGCATACCGACCTTCTCCGAGCCCGGCTACTCGGCCTAGCTTAAGAGATGTCGGTGACATCAGTAAGGGCTCTCTTGGAGCAGAAGCTGTCATAAGGTTGGTTACTCAATACGTGTCACTATGATCAGGAGGGTGACATCAGGAAGGGTAAAGAGGATTTGCTAGATGGCTAGCAGGTCACGAAGAGATAGAGCTTCGAGAATCACTCCTATATGTACAATAGAAGAAACATCTTATTAGGCTGCAGCAGCAACCTCATAGCAAAAGCTACTAATATCCCACCAGAACGCCGTGCTCATGCGATGCCCGAGACATTTCTCCTCCGCAGATCTACTCTATTCGAACATGCTCTGTCGCCCATGCTATGTCCGATCCCAGACTGATCCAGCGCGCTTCCGTCATGTTCAATTTTCCACCTCGGTCATCTTCTTTCGCTACATCTAGCACTTGGTGTCCGGGTAGTCTAGCTTCTCAATACTTGAGCGACTTTTGCCCCTTGTTGTTACCATCGACCCCCATTCTTGAAAAAGAACAGTGGCGGTCCTTGATGGCTACAACCTCATATGTGCCCTCCAGGCTCGCCGTGATTACCTTGCTATGCTCGTAGCTAATATCGTGCCTGGTCTCAAGCACCTGACTCTTTTGCCCCTTCCGGGCGTTCGTGCTACGAGTGTACGTGAACTCGAAGGGCGGCGTGCCCCAGAACTCGAACAGGATCTCCACCTCACTCCCCTCGTGGATATCGACCTGGATGACACGTCCTTTGCTGATCTTAACGCTCGGCATGGGGTGTATCGTCTTGGATAGGTTGACGGCAGCACGGCACTCGCTCCCCTTGTCGCTAATGCTGGTAATGGTGAAGTCACCGGGGGATTCGGCAATACGGCGGAAATTGGTGTTTTGGGACTTGGCTTTCATTTGCTTTCCTGCAAAATCATAGTGTACCTCGAAGGGGGGCGTGCCGGTGAGAGTGTAGGCGATACGCTCGCCAACGCAGTAATCAGTTCGTTGCTCGAGCGCGAAGATGGACGGGGCGTCGAAGAGTTGAATATGAACTGCGCCGCCGCCGATTTCCGTCTTTTGCTGACAACCACGGTCATCGCGCACCTTGCGAATTCGTATCTGCTGGCCACCGAGCTTGAGGTACTGTCTAGGAATCTGGAGTCCGAAGACATTAGACTGAATGTTGGGGATTCTGAAAACTTCCGGCAAATTCCCTGCGTGGTGCTTGATTTCGACTTCGACGTAGAACGGCGCCTTGCCTTCCAACTTGACAGGAATCGATTCCGTTTGGCCGTCATCAGACATGCACATCTTGAACGTCTGACCCGGCTTGACGAAGGCAGCGGATGGTTTGGCGTGGACTGTCTGCTCTAGCGTAAGAGGTTCGGATCGCCGCTTATCGTTGTACAGATTATCCGATAGACTGGAGAACATGTACGTGTACAACCCGGCCCTGACCGTGTCGAGGGGGATGGCCGCTTTTCCGAGGGCAGCATCAAAATCCTTTCGGGCGACCGAGCCTGAACCTGCTTTCGGCTTATGTCTGACTTCATACTCAACGTGATACGGAGGCGAGCCTAGAACATTTGTGAGTAATAAGTAGAAACAGCAGGTGTATCAAGAGACCGCTTACCTTGAAGAGAGACTTCAAATCCATCAACGTCGCCTTCGCAGACATCCTTCTTGATAAACTTATTGTCCTTCTCTCCAGGCCGAATTGCGTCGCTCGGCATGAAGGATATCTCGGGACGGGGAAACCATTTGACCTCGAAAGTATTGGCGTCAGGACTTATTATACCGCTACATTTGTAGTCTCTCACGTCCATGATCTCGTAAGTACCACGTTCCTTTCCTTCAATGAAGTCATTGGCAGTTTTGGCGATACGAACCTGCCTCTCGGCAGTACCGTTAAGGTTGCGGTACCCTACTATGAATGGACCTTCACCAGAGAGTCGTAGCGGGAGATTGACTGGAGCCGCTTCAACAACTGTAGTTGTTCTCTTACCCTCGAGAACGCCAAATGCGGCGCGAGGTCGTTGCCGTCGCACGGAGATTTTGGTCTCTTCCTTGAGGAATATGCGACATCCCGTCTTGTCCTTGATGCTCTTCAGGGCCAAGGTATACTCGCCGCCAGACGACAACGGAGAGGTTTCGATGGTAAAAGTATCGCTAGTAATATCAGTCACCTTCTCCGACCTTCTCTTTCCTTCGTGAACCAATTCCCACTCGAGCGCGAAAGGACCATCTCCGAGGAGTCGTACGTCCAGTTTGATCGGTTGATCCAAGCAGGCATTGAGATTCTGCGGTCCGTCTCGGAAGAATGCTGTCGCGGGCGGCTTTACGTTTTGCTCCAGATAGTATTCTTCCGTCAAGGGCAAAGGAACGCTGTAAATAGCGTCCTCAAGTCTCCTAAACCGATACTGGTAGCGGCCGGCATTCCTAGGCAGTAGGTCAATCTGCTGCCGGAGGCCCTTGATCTCGACCGTCTCTCTCCTGTTCTGCTCGTTATCACTGCTGACGGTGTATCCAACTCGAAACGGAGGGGTTCCGATCATGTCGAGGTTCACTCTAAGTCCAATGGAGTTGCCAGCACATTTATCCGGAATCTCCTCGGCCGAAATCGTCAGTGTCGGCTCGAGAGGATTGAGCAGCAGACAAGACGAAGGCTCCTCGATCTCTCCCTCGCAGGAATCGCAGGACACGGATTTGAGAGTGTACAGACCAGGAGCGGTGATTGAAGGTTGGTCGTTTATGTTCTTAGCGGTAAAAGAGCCAACCTCGACAACATCACCGTGATCGCCACTTTTACTAAGTGTGTCAATCGGAGAGAAATGCCAGGTCAGAATATGCGGGCCGCCGTCCGGAGTTCGGCCTGGGCGACCAATCTTGACAGGAAGCTTTGCTGTCTTGCCTTTTGCGACCTTGATGGGGTTGCGGATGTCACAGCCCTTGATAGTGGCTCTGGGGCGTTCTCGCACGACAAAGTTCTGGTAAAGGTGCTTCGGCTTAGGTTTCGCGTCGGGTTCCTCAGGCTGGGGATATTGGATGACATTGCCGAATACATCATGAACTTCATCAATAGAGTATTGCCATTCCCCTGCGGTATTCATCGATTCATTCAGACCCACCTCTACCGTCTGAGACCTAGCCCAGGTAAAGTCTTCCTCGCCCAGAGCGGGAATCAGTGATCGCCGCGGACCGAGCAGTGGTGACGAGAAGCCATCGGGCTGCAAGCTCTGAAAATGGAAGCTATGGTCTTTGCCATTGACTGTCCTGCTATAGACGATCTTCAGAGGTGGCGTACCATAGACATCCAAAGTCAGGTTGGACAGATCACCCAAACATTTCGTTGACTGTGCCGTGCGAACTCGGGCTTTGGGACAGGGAACAATATAGGTAGGCTCAGTGACCCTCTGAACCTCGAGCTTGTATTCGTCCAGCACTTTGTTGAGCTGGTAAGCGCCAGACTTCTTCAGTGATATGTCGTATCTGTAAATACCCAGATTTCCGTCTTCGATAGATCTCGCGGATTGCTTGCCGATTTCCCTGATTTCTTTCCGACTGAGCTTCACAACTTCCTGAGCATTTGTGTCCAAGTCGAATCGTAAGAGTTCGACGTCGATCGGGACTGTAGCATTGAAATAAATGGGAACAGTCGCTATGTTCTGGCCTTGGCCGAGGCAGTAAGGTTGCTTCTCGGGATTGAGGAGAGCGGAGCTGGTGTATTGCATTAGTTGTCGTAGATAGACACACAGGTGAAATTCGCTAGACTTACCCTTCGGGAAGAATATTGATGATTTGTTTGCCCATGATGAGAGAGGAGTTATGCAATATGCTCGAGACCTTGACATTATGCTCGGATATGGCGAGCTCCTTGTCGTAGAAAATCTTGACGAGGCCGAGAAGGGCGCCTTGCCAAGGCACAGGGATATTAAACATGAGAATCCAATTCCATACCAGGTGGCCAAAGAAGACCATGGACACAGTTGAAGAGGAGAGCTCGAGCCATGGTATCCGTAGGGAGGGCAAAGAAAACCAGAAGAGGAAGTCGAAGAGGATCCATTTGCAGAAAAAATAGAAGGATCCTCCGTTATCCTCCAGCACCTGGATCCAATCGTAAAATCTCCATCCTACCAAGGCTACCCAGATGGCGCAAGCATAGAAGCGTTGTGTGGGCGCGTCAACGACGTTGAGGGGTATGACGGGTGCACTGAGGGGACTGGGATTCGTCCTGTTGTCGGGAGCGGGAGCTGTAGGTAGTGGACGCCCATTGGGATTCGGTGGATTATGTGCTCTGGCAGCAGCTGGGGTTTGAGGGTAGCCACCAGCACCCACGCGAGGCGTCGCGGGATTCATGGCATTCCGCGGAACTAACCAAACATCAGGAAGTAATAAAGCAAGAAGGGAAGGTAGTTAAACAACGGGATAGATCGTTTGCAGGTTGGGAAGCGGAGCGTGGTATTGGATTTGGCTGCTGCCTGTGGAGTTGGAGACAATAGTAGCCAAGTCGATTGCGTCTGACTATGTATTTTCGTGTTGTTCAGCCAACATTAAAGTTTCGTAGTTTAAGTGGCTGGCGCTGGAAAGGTTGGGCGGAAATTCTTGGGGTGGTAGGCAGTAAATACCAGCAGCATCACGACGCGGCGCGTCAACTTCGAAATTTCTTGAAAGCTGCAAGCTCTGCGCTGTCACACACAGCTGGTGACAGCTGCCATATATTAATTCTCCGGAGCTTCATTTTTTCATACCTGGCGGGGCTAAGAAGGTGGTTCAACATTTATTGGGAGCTATGACCACATAGCAGCAGGGGTAGTGGGGTTGAAGAGCTTCATTGGAGCTATAGCTGCATAGCTGCATAGGTGCATGGATGCTTGCATTTATAGGTATGTACCTCTTAAGATACAGGTTCATCAGTGGTCTATACCTTTATTAGGTAGTGAATGTTACTGTCATGAGGTGGTGATCGGAAATTATTCAGTTGCATCAACTTTATTGTTTCGTCTCTATTTTGTCTCTATCACACTACAGGCCTATCCAAGACAGCTTGATCATGTCTTTCTCGGTCTGAACTCATTTCACGACAAAGAACAGGCTACCTTGGGTGGGGTTTGCATATATGCAAAACGCCAGTTGTACAAGAGTCTGTCCTTCATCATTCATGAATGTTGGTTTAACAGGGAGAGCAGGCTGTTGCAACATCACGAGCATGAATTCATAGGGGTATGTCAAACCCCTGCCTCTGCCTCTGTGTTTCCCCAGACATCCAGACATCAAAGCCAAGGTACCCTTAGGTATCAGGTCAGAAGGTTAACATGAATGAATCACTTTGCCGTTAGAAACGTAACATGATAGATACAACAATACATGGCAGGCTCACTTGCCTATTGGCCGTTTCGTCGTACTTTCGTTGTACCTCATTCAACACCCTTTCCATGGTAACTGTCGCCCGGGCTACTACGTGTAAGTTGATATCGGTTCCTCCGGAGGGAAGGCGTCAACTTACCTTTTTTTTTTTTTTTTTTTCGAAGCTCACCGCCTAGGTGATTAGTACACAAAGCAGACGTTGATTTGGTAGCAGTTGCCTTGCGTACCTAGGTACGTTGCTGCCGTTTGCAACGTCTAAGCCTTAGAAGCCTTAGAAGCCTTAGCAACGACACCACTACCGGCACCCACACTTTGATATATCAACGTACTCCAGCCTTGAACACGTTACCTCTTTTTCTTCTTCTATTTCTTCCGAGATAAACATCCGAGCCTCCATCAGGTCATTTCTCGGTGTGGTCTTTGACAAATACCTTGGGCTATCCAGTCCGCTCTCTCATTTTACATCTGGCTGCGTCGCATCTCCATCCCGTCACAATGGAAACAACCCAAGATATGGCGTCCCCGACGTCTCAAATCACCGATGACACCCAGTACACTAGCACACGGCGTTCTAGCAGAGTCAAAAAGGCTCCTGCTAAATACGATGAGGAATATGAGATTCCTAATTCCAAGGTCCCTAGTCAGCCGCCTATCAAGCCAACCCGCCCCAAGCGCAAGGCCGCTCAGGCTGCCACACAAAACATCATCCCAGAGGATGCTGGCCCGATTCTAGAGGAAGCTCTAAGTCAAATGTCTCCGAATGAGCGTCAAGAATACAAGGGCTGGGTTGAGCTTGAATCCGAACCTGTTAGTTGACCACCAGGTAATCCTGACATGCCCTCCTAACTAATTCATCTGTAGGGCTTTTTCGTCGCCATGTTACGAGAGATGGGCATTTCGGGATGTACGATCCAAGAAATTTACAGCCTAGGCGAAGAGACTTGGAAGGAGTTGCCGTAAGTTTACCGATAGATTATGGTTGTATGACTGTTGACAGCAGGTAGGCAACCGGTATATGGTCTCATATTCTTGTTTGAGTATGAAGGAGATGATGAGTACAGCAACACAGAGAACCGTCCTGATTGTCCAGAGAATCTTTGGTTTGCCAACCAGGCATGTGGCCCTCTACCTTGATTCAAATCGAATGTCTGCTAATCCTTTAGACCACCGCCAATTCCTGTGCTACTGTCGCGCTCATGAACATCATCATGAACGCCGACGCCGTCGAATTGAGTTTTAACGGGCAGATGAACGGATTCAAATATCGGACGATCAGAATGCCGCCTCCTCATCGAGGTCATTTCCTCGATACAGACAACTACATCCGTAGTGCTCACAATTCTCTCGCAAGGTAATGTCGCTCGTATCCTCCCTTTGCATAATCTAGTCTAACTCCAATAGACGCATCGATCTTCTTGCTGAAGATCTAGCCCTCGATAACAAGTACGAAGAATCACAGAAGAAGAAAAAGACGCAGAAGAAGACTACCCAATCCAAACGCAAGAAGCGGAATGCCGATATAAACTACCACTACATTGCATATGTGCCCGTAAAAGGCCAAGTATGGGAACTTGATGGCTTTCAAGCGAAGCCTCTACCTCTTGGTATTATCGTTCCTCCTTTCATAGGAAATAGTGTCTAACATACACCTATAGGTCCCATCCCGCAATCTCCCGGAGGCTGGTGGCTTGATACCGCCGGCGAAACAATTCAGAACCGCATGATGCGCAACTCCGAATACTCTTCCTACAATCTCCTCGCCATCTGCGAGTCTCCGCTCAAGAGTCGAACACACGATTTGGGCCAAGGCCTATTTTGCTCACTCGCACTCCACAATCGAGATTTTGGCGGCAACCCCTCCGATCGCGTTCCAGATCCGTACGAGACCTTCACCGATTCCCGACTCGGTGCGGTAGGTTTTAACCGTTCTAGTATTCTCTCACATTTTGCACTTCCAGCCGACTTCAAAGCAATGATTAACGAGCCAGGCTTCGACAACGCCAAGGCGCTGGCGCTTGCTAAGAAGCTGGAGTCGGAGCGCGAATCGCTCGAAGTGCTCATACTCGCGGAACGAGAAGCCATTTCCGAGATGATGGGAAAGTTTCGCGGTCGCCAGCGCGACTACACACCCGCAATTCACCAATGGGTGCGCTCGCTAGCCGAGAACGGCGTGCTGAGGGAGTTGATCCAAGAGATGGATCGCGAGTCCTGAGTCGGCCGGCCTTGCCTGTAGGGCTCGCTACTAGGAACTGTGCATAATTTCGTTGCGCACTCGAAGCATGGTATATCTGGGCACGTTGAGGTGGTGAAGTAGGCCTCGACACTAGACGGAAGAGTCCGTCTCGTTAGCACACGCCTCTCTCCCCTATTGGAGATGTCTACGAAGGAAAGGGAGATACGGAAGGATATCAGACTCCTCCATGTCATAGGAATACCGATCCATTTGTTTCCCGATGATGGCTAGTGGAAACGATAACAAGCGGTGGAGGAATAGTCTACCTTAGGAGATTGACCTGATCTCTTATGGTGGCGTGCGTGGCAAGACAGGCCATGGAAGTTCCGACTAGGTAGCTAGGTAGCTATACGAGCTTAATCGAGTGAATATTTGACACAGGCTTCTACCATGACTGTCACCGGCGCATTCGTCTTTACTCGTACTAATAAATGCGTCTACGTGATAGAAAATAGATTTACAATCATTAATCTTGACGAGCTTTGCTAATCCTACCGCTGTACTTCTTTTCACCCTGTTACTAACCAGCACTATTTGTCTTTGCTTATTTCGACACTCGAGTATTTTTTATATTTATGTTCTTATGCCTACCTTAGACGTCTCATGAATGACCCCTGAAATGAAAGTCTTAAATATTAACGCATAGGTAATACGAGCTACGAGACTTTCTATTCAGAACCACAAAAGCAACAGCAACACTGGGTAGAGAGATATTAGCAGACACGACATGCAGCGGCTTCATCCTGGGCGAAGAAAATCGGCCAGTGCCTTTAAGCAGTTTCATTCTTGAAAATTATCATGCAGAACGTTAGAGTTCATAATAGCAAGTGTCTACCTAATAAATGACTGCTCCCTGGGTCTATATTTGTGTAATAGTAATATAATGAAGTAGAATTTGTACGGTATGCTATACTAACATACTTACAAGAATAGCTTCATAGCCGAAGTACTCTTACAGTCTTCAGACTACAGTCTATGTAAATATGGAAATATGGACAAAGTCGACGCAACAACTGTAACAGAAGGGCTGGTCTCGGTCAAAGGGGGATCGAGATTGTGAGCAGCAAGGATGATCTGCAGCAAAAATTATCATCCAGTTTGCGATGGGCTTGAATTTAGAGAAGCTAGGTATAGTAGAAAAGTCGACAATAGTTTAAAACAGGGGTGAACAGACGGGATTCGTCGATCAGTCCTCTGGAAACGACTCCTTTACGTTACTGACAAAGACGCCCTGCTCGCCGTCCCAGCGCTTGAAGAACTTGCCCGCCATTGGCATGAGGTCCTTGATCTCGGGCGGCAGCACCTCGGGACCCCCGCGGAGCTCCATCACCTCGATGTTCTCTTCGGAGATAACGTGGTGGTCCGAGCCGTCGGTGCCAACCCTGAGTCCGTTCATGTCAGAAAAGAGGAGGACCACGCAGACAAGGAAATGGGATAATACTCACATGCACCGGTAGTATGGTTGGCTCAAGGTAGACCAGGGCCTACTAGTAGGGGATATGGGATTGTCATCCCAGGTCGAGCCTCCCTCAACCGTCCAGCCCAGGATCAGCCCGTTGTATTCGTAGCGTCTATGCTTGAAAACCTGGCCGACGCGATACTTTACCTTGAACTCCTTGGCTAGCTCGCTCCGTCGGCGCGGGGGGTTCGCGGTCCTGTCCAGCCGCTGTATCTCCCTGATCTGGTCCCGGACCCTTTTTGAAGGGAGCTGCCAGTCGTTCTGGCGACGCGAGGGAGCCGCGAACGTGTCGTACATCGGACACACGTACTTCTCGACGAGCCACGCATCTTCGGGGAAGTGCTCGAAGAAGCACACGAGCAGATCGCGCACGTCTTGCTGCCAATCCCAGCGGATCTCGTCGTTCTCGGGAAGGACGGGCACCATCATGATGCTCGCCCAGATCATGCTGTACAGCGCCGGCTGTAAGTTGCGGGCCCAGTCCCCGCGGTTGAGCTCGATCATGGGGATCAGCTGGGAGAGGGGACGCTCATTGGTTCGAAAGCTGGTAAAGGAAGCTCGGATGTTCTGCGCGGTGCGCATCACGATGAGGTCCGTGGCCGTGGGGTTCAGCATGTTCTCGTGGCCTGTATAGTAACCTAGTCTAGACAGGAAGCTAGATATATAATCAAGAGGAACCTCCTCGTTTGATCCATAGGGATCGAGGAACATGTTCTCCTGGTGTCGTGACTGCTCTTCGGGTAGAGGTCGGCCATCCAATGATACGCCTGGCGGTGAAAGAACTGTGGCATGGACATGACTGGGCAGGGCACAGGGGTATGCCTCTATCCCAAGTCTTGACGCGATAGCGGAATAGATGGCGGAGGATATAATAGGCAACGACGGATGGTGCTCGTCTCGAAGGGCCCTGCCAATAAGGCAATTGCGTAGATAACGGTAGGTCTGCTCCGTCGGATCACTTAGACCCGTCATATTGTTGAAATGAAGCCATCGAGCGAGGGAAAGGGCCTTTTCGCGAGTAGCCATCTGGTCGAGGTCCGCGTGAGTACTGCGAAAACGTGCTGCAATGTCATCCAGCAGCTCAGTTATCTATGAAACGAACACGAGTAAGTTAGTCGTAGTCTAGATCAAGTAGCAGACCCAAGCATACCTCATCCATATCACCGACGCTGTCGTGGAGCATGAACATATCAAAGGCGCCGAGAGCGCGCTCGAGACGCATACCGCAATTCAGCCTTTCGCTATTTGGAGTGTCTTCGCCGAGGTAACGAGCTGCATATTTCTGGTATTTGGCCCATTCTTCTATTGCGAGGCTTCGATGTATGCTGTCGAGGACGGAGCAGGAATAGTACCTATAGTTCATGATTCTCCATTAGTCCCAGCAGCTCGATACATGCATCACAAGACAGACGAGCATACCTTCGTGCCAAAACATCCTCGGTAGAATCAGGCACCTGGCATTGGCCTAGGAGATAGTCCTTCGCATCGTACCCATACTGACAGACCTGCTCTATCTTCTGCAGGCGGCCGACTCGAGAAGTAATAATGCCGTCGACGAGGTGCGCTATGCAAGCATTGCGGGCGAGTCGAACGAGGAAGAGGCGCTTCCAGTCGGTGTCGCGAACGTTGCCTGCCAACCTCTCTTTGAAGCGATGACCTGAGTCCCAGTATTTGAAACTAGCCTTGCAATAGAATCTCCATAAGAGAGGCTCTTGCGCGACACGATTGAAACGCTTCGATAGGAGTGCGATCTTAGATAGGGTCTCTTCGGGGGAGACGTAGAGTAGAATATGATGGACGATTTCGTCTGGTAAAGAATCGATAAACGCCATCTTTTCCTCCTATACCTAGATGTGTTTCGTTATTGCAAACATAAAATCAGGAAAGAGAGAAGATCTGAAGGGGGAGGGTGTGGTTTTTATTGTCGAGGGTATAGTTTGCGCCGTCGAGTCTATGTCAGGTCTCGCCTCTATGCGACCAACGACCAACTGGGAGGTGGGAGAAGATGCGCTACAGAGGTAGTAGGGGTAGTAGGGGTACGATGTAATGCGAATTTCAATGGGTCTGATACGTCAGGTGTCGGCAGTGATGTGGGGCAACCCTCGATTTAGTACGTTTACAGTATCCATGCCTTAAATCCCCGCCCCTAAGCGTTAAAGAGGCTGAGAGGCTGGTCATCAAGGTCCTCTTTCAGGGTGCACCAGTCTTTAGTCTTTCTTTGCCCGAAAGGGACTCTAACATAAATAATTCACCACACTAATACCTTTTTAGGATAGGTGTCATTTCGTCCCCCTCCTTCACCGACCCAAGGTATCTTCGTACCATTTCTGGTCTTAGCTCTAAAGCTCCACCTGGGCAGTCAACTTTAGGTACCAAAGTAAACATACCCTAGCAAAACGCGTCTTCCACGAGCGACGTGACTTGTTTAACTTGAATTGTCGATGTAAATATTTCGAGACAAACAGCACAACACCTTACATCTGGATTTCAACCATTGGCTATCAGTTAGCTATTTTAATTACCGCCTTATGGTTAATTGAATTACACGTACACGCTGGCATATCTCGACATTCAATCCCACTTGTACGGCCTCATCCCACCTCGCCGTCAAGATGGACACGCCTCGAACCAATTTAGGTGATGCCACCTACCTAAGCCGAGCACCTCCAGATTTCGACATGACCCAAGAGTCCTCTTTCCATTCTCCCGCCAAAGATAACTTCCTACAACAATTACGAAATGGCCGCGGTGCCAACTTGCGAACACCACGTGGGAATAGTCGCGCGCCATTGGGGGACAAGAGGAATCTTCCAATTGGGTTCGGTGCAGAGTTTACTCCATTGCTCAAAGATGCTACGCGAAACAGCGCGCGTCGATTCGGAAAAGAGAACACGAATGGTGCGGCCACACCCACCCTAGGCAAGATCAACGAAGATACGGATTCGACCAACATCCCCGTGGAGTCCTCTCTATATGGTCCTTCAAGAGGCGACTCTTATGCCGAAGCCACACCTCTTCCCCAAGTCGAGAGCAGCAGTCCGGCATCCACACCTATGGTTATGTTGCCACGACGCGGTGGTAATAATGGCCCTTTACAAGATGGAAACCAGCTATCGCTCCGAGAGCAAGAAAATGTCATCGAAAGGATCGAAAAGGAAAATTTTGGTTTAAAACTGAAAATCCATTTCCTTGAAGAGGCATTGAGAAAGGCAGGGCCTGGCTTTAATGACGCCGCCCTGAGAGAAAATACCGAACTCAAAGTCGACAAGGTGACCATCGAGAGGGAACTCAAGAAATACAAGAAGCACTTGGCATCCGCAGAGAAAGAACTCGAAACATATGAACAGCAAATCTTGGAGGTTCAACAAAAGGCCAAGAAGAAGTATGCCGATGCGAGCCAGACGGCCGAGATCGAGACATTGCGGCGAGCATTGGAGGACAAAGATGTCGAGATCGAGGATCTGCAACGGCGCTTACAAAGAGAAAGCAAGGACCAGGGCAGAATCGACCAACTTCAGGACGAGATCAGTGACCTCGAGGCGGATATACGCCAGAAGGACCGAGACATTAACAACCGTGAAGAGGAAGTGGACGAACTGAAAACCAAACTGGAAGAGGCAGAGGAAAAGTGGAAGTCAGCTCAAGACCAGATTGCCGAGCTTGAAGAACAGGCGCATTCTCCCGAGGATACAGGGAAGCTAGACGAACTACGAGATAAGATCCGCGAGTTAGAAGCAGACTTACGGGAGAAGGACCTGGAGATCAACGACCGCGACGAAGAGCTAAATGACTTGGACGAGAAACTGGCTAAGGCAGAAGAGAAGTGGAACTCTGCTCAACAAAGAGTAACCGAGCTCGAAGCGAATGCCCACTCGAGCGAGGAACTCGACGAAGCGAAAGGCACCATAGAAGACCTGGAATCTAACGTCCGGCGATTCGAACAGCAACTTGACGATATGAAAGAGCAACTCCAAACGGCAATCTCCGACAAAGACCGAGCGGAAGCAGACCTCGAGGAACTCCAGGAAGAAATGTCTAACAAATCTGTTGTCACCAAGGGTCTCTCGCGCCAAGTCGAGGAAAAGGTCGCACGCTTGCAAACGGAGGTAAACCATTGGCAAGAAAAATATGCGGTGCTCGAGCAGGATGCGAATGAGAAGGACAGATTTACCACGGAAGTAAAGTCACGGGCCGAACAACTCTTACAGCAAAGGGAGTCTTGGGACCGTGAACGGAATCTTCTCATTTCCAAGCTAGAGATTGTCCAAAAAGATCTAAATACGCGCACCGATGAAAAGAATCTCTTGCAACTTCGCCACGACACGCTAGGGGCTGAATCAGCTTCTTTACAGCGGGATGTTGCGCGTCTCCAAAAACAAGTCGATCAGCTCGAGCTTAGCTTAGATCAGGAGAAGACACACGGCTTACAGATTGAACGTGATATGAAACGAAAACATCAATCGGAAGTTGATCGTCTCAATGACGATATTGCCGACCTCCAGGATGAGATCCATCGAGTTCGTGAAGAAGCATCAGGGGGTCAGTCGGCATCAGCATCTCTGGAGCGAGAGGTTTCTAGATTGCAAAAACGCATAGAGGAACTCGAGACAAGCTTGAGCCAGGAGAAGGCCCGAGCCCTCCAAAACCTGTACGAGGCCAATGCGAACCACAAGTCGGAGGTGGATCGCTTGAACGACGACATTGCTGACCTTCAAGACGAGATGGATCGACTTCGTAAAGAAGCATCCGGGGGTCAATCTGCCTCGGCATCGTTGGAACGGGAAGTGGAGCGCTCACAGAAACGCATCAAAGAGCTGGAGACAAGCTTAGACCACGAGAGGGCAAACGCTCGCGTCCGTCACACAGCTTCTGGTGATGAATCCACCTCGTTGCAGCGGGAAATTACTCGTCTACGAGGTCAAGTCAGTGACCTAGAGCTTAATCTAGATCAGGAAAGGAGCCACGGCCGCCAGATCGAGCGGGATGTTCGCAGCCAGCTCAAATCTGAAATTGATCGCCTCAACGATGATATATCTACTCTACATGCCGATATTCGCGAGAAAGATAATCTCAACAAAAACGATAGCGAAAAATGGGAGGCCGAGAGGCGCGACTTGGAGGCGCAAAGAGACCGTCTCGAAGAACGGGCAACCGGCCTCGAAAGAACCATTGATCGACTACGCGATGCCGAAGGTACATTATCTAGCAAAGAGATGAAGCTACAGGATGCCTTGAACAGCGAGGCACAGCGCCATAAGAAAGAAGAGGCCGCTCTCAGTCGTCAGATAGATGATTTGCGACATGACCTCGAAACACGGCAATCTTCACTAACAGCACTACGAAACGAGATCGCCACCATCCGCGAAGACCTCCGACAGAGCCAGCTAGACTGCCAAACACAGTCCGAAAAGGTTGAGGCCTTAGAGGATGAAGTCGAAGTGCTCCAAGCTACTCTCGACGAAGAAGCAGAAGACGCGGCGCAAAAGCTTGACGAGGCCGATCGGATGTGTCAAGACCTCAGGCGGCAGGTTGAGTTAGCGAAACGCAACCAATCACAAAGAGCCGGTGACCTCGGAGCGCAGTTAGAAGAAGCGAATCGGGTATCGGAAGACCTCAGAAAACAGCTCGAAGAGGCGAACCGGAAACTGCGTGACGTCGAACGCCAATGCGAGCGTCTAAAGCAGCAGGCAGAACGGGCATCTCGGCACGAATCTAAACAAGCAGACCGGCAATTAGAGCAAGCGAACCGCGTTGCCGAAGGACTCAGGCGAGATCTCAACCGCGCGACTAGGGAGTCGGAGAAGGCGAATCTCTTGTGCGAAGAGCTACGAGGGCAGCTCGAAGTGGCTAAGCAAGACTTGGATTATGCCAGCCCGCTGTGCAGAGAACTCCGGCAGAAACTCGACCGAGCCCGGAGCGAACGCGCCGCGTACAAGGCATCAGCCGAGAAGCTGCAGGCGGACTGCGAGCGGCTGCAGGAGGGGGCGCGGGAGGCGCTAGCCTGGATCGAGGCGAAGAACGCGGAACCCGACGCTGCGCGGGAGTCGCAGTACACGCCGCATATCGTCAAGAGGGGCACCAAGGCGAGCTTCCGGTACGGCGACATCGTCATGGACGTGGTGGACCAGCGGGACCACGAGGCGGTGATCCGCGCGGCGGACTCGGCGGAGAAGCGGCACGTCAAGGAGATACGCGGCATGGCGCTGCAGATGCAGTGGATGCAGGCGCGGTGGGAGCGCGAGGCCAAGCTGCGCAACGACGCCGCCTTCGCCAAGAAGTTTCTGGCGCTGCAGCTCGAGATTGCTGAAGCTTGGTACGTTTTTTTTTTTTTTCTTTTTTCTTTCTTATCCTCCCCCTTTTTCTCGTCTGTCTATAACTAACACGCAAAAACAGCAACAAGGCGGACCTCCGCATCCTGAGGAGCATACACAAGCAGCTAGGCATCAAGTCGCCCGACGCCCTCCTGTCGTCGCGGAAGCGCGAGCAGGCGTCCAAGAAGTCGTCGTCGCCGAAGACGACATCGAACAAGCTCCGCGTGTTCGCGGGCGTGCTAAGGGCCGTGGCGCGTATGCGCATCAGCGCGAGGCAGTGGGGCGAGCACGAGCGCACGCGGAAGCGGCTCGTCGAGGCGTGGGAGGAGGGCCAGAGGCGGGAGGTTGCCGAGCTGACCTGAGTTAAGGTAGTCTGACTGCACTACACTACATTCGCAAGGTGAAATGGCAGGGTTTCTTGTTTTCTCGTACAAATTGTCGACCTTCCCGGGCTTCAAAGGGGGGAGGGTTCTTTTTATTCGTTTTGGCATTGCAATGAATACCTAAAAGCCTGTACGCAGGTTCTGGTTCTGGTTCTGGAGTTTGTGTATAAGGGGTGTTTTTTTTTCTCTTTCTCTCTTTTTCATCCTATTTTAGGATGCGGGCATAGGTCGTGGTCATGGTCATGGTCGTGGCTTGGTAGTGGCATAGGATACGAAATACTAGATGAAGATGAAGATGAAGATGAAGCATAAGTCTGTCTACAGCAACGAGATGCGTCGTAGGACCAGAATCAGAATGAATGTTTAAGACGACTTGCTCATTATGCTTACATGTGTGTCTACCTTGGTATGAGACGTTAAGTAACATATGGAGAGGCATTAAAATGGTCCGCCATCCTAGATCACGAAAACGACCTAGATTACCACGTTTGAAACCCGACACGGAGTTAAAACAAAATATAGCTTCATTAAAAAGGCATTAAATCAAGCGACGCTGCAAGATATATCCCAACTCGGTGTCGCTCTTTCTCCCTTTTTGTTTTCGCAAAAGCCTCATCAAAAGCGAATGCTCCCCCCCCCCCCTATTTTCCCCGAGAAGCCAGCCTGCCCGTTGCCCAAATAAAAAATGCTGTACCAGAAACCCGTAAACGCAACGCAACGCGAATCAAATCAATACATCCCGTCGCGCGGTACTAAGCAAGTCGAGGAGCCTCCGTGACATTAAGTTCATGCGCCGATAGCCAAAGGAGACGCGTAGCAAACCTACCACGTTACATCACAAACAGCAAGTTCGTGTCTTTGGAGAGGAGGCGAAGGGTTAGTAATCGGGGCGTCGATACCTAGAAGAGACGAGGAGGTCAACATACTAAGAGGGTGACTGCATGAGAGTTGAGGCTTCTGGGAGTACCGCGTAGCCAGTTCGTCTCGGATACTATTCAGCAGCTGGACGTAACTCTGTTGGGGATTTTTCTTGAGAGCCGTGATAAAGGCCCATGACATGGCGCCGGTGGCCTGAGAGGCGATTGTCGCGTCGGCCCTGTATTATAGTCAGTAAGGAAAGCTCTGGATCGCGCTATGGTCGCGAGATGAGAAGAGAAGAGACAGATCGAACGTAACCCGTCGCCCTAGATGCAAAGCCACAGCAAGATGGCTGTGCTTTGATCTAGAGCGTCCCAAAAATGAGAAATAGAAAATGAGTGTACAAATAGTCCCCCCTTTCTATCTCCAACGCCAACCATAGTATGCATACATCCCACCCCATGTTCTACTGCAAGCCAAACTGCAATGCGTCAAGACCATCGTACGGGATCTTGAAAGTTACACGCCACCCATGTCTCAAAACCGGTCCGAAATGTACCGCCTATATAAGCCAAACACAAGTAGAGAAGGGGTATCAACACGAGGAAACGGTAATGAAAGGGTAGACAAACGAGGTCTGGTCATCTTTGCTTCCGGAAAGCATTATGACATCTGCTGCAGAAGTCTTAGTGGCCATGGCTCTATGGTGTGCATCCTCGCCGCTAGTAGCCTTCTTGAAGAAGCCCATGATGTTGTTGGCCACGCCGCCAAGGTCACCCTGGCTGTACGAAGAAATGACACCCAGAAGACCTTGGCCGGCTTCTTTGGCCAGGTTGGGTTCTTTAAGAATGCCCTGGGTCGAGTAGATATAAGGAAGATCCAGTGCCGTACCGGAATGGCACGAGTCGAATATCGCTGTAAGTCGGACTCCACTCGACAGCGGCCGGACCATAATGCGGTGCATTTCATCATCCGTGATGTGACCGGTCTGGCGGAAGTCCACCGGGTATATGACTTCGTCGTAACCGTCAGGCTCGTCGCCATCTAGATCTTTCGTCTGGCCGCCGTGTCCTATACCAAATCAGCAGATAATTCCACGGCGATATCGGACTTCCGCCTTACCTGAATAATGGAAAAACAGCGAGTCGTTGGGCCGAGCATCCTTTACGAGCCAATGCATGGCTCGCAGGATATTCTGTTTCGTGGGCTGGCTCATAGGGTTCTGTTGGTCGTCGGTAAGAATGACCATATCCTCTCGCTTATAGCCAAAATGTTCCACGAGGTAGGCTGACATGTTTCTAACGTCGTTTATACATCCTCGAAGCTGGCCGCGCTGGCCAAAGTAGTTTATTCCGACAAGGAGAGCTTTCCTTCGGCCTGTGCAGTTACTATACTGAAATGCATATCCGTGGGGAGCTCCCTGACCGAAATGTTGGGGACCGGACGGTGGAGGGGGAGGGGCGCCGTAGTTGCCCTGAGTATAGGAGTTCGTATTCGCCGTGGGTAGACCTGTACTTTGTTAAACCTGGTGGTGAGAAACACGGGACGGGCGAGTGCCGTAGCAGCGCCACGAGTGTCTTACCAGGTCTACCATATTGGTTTGGGGGCTGACCGTAGTTGGGCTGCGGGGGAGGTCCCTGATGATCGTTGTCAGCGCGGGGCTCCAGATAGAAGCCGACACATGATAATATTCACCTGTTGGTAGCCGTAGGACTGAGGAGGTTGTTGGTTATATCCGTACGGAGATGGAGCTGGAGCTGGTGATATCCCTTGATGAGGATATCCGTTGTATTGCTGGGGTGGACTGGAACTATGTCAGCGGCGCATTCTATATTACTCGTACAAGGCGCATAGGGCTGTCATACGTTGGTTGATAATAGTTTCCGTGATACTGCTGTTGCGGCGGACCGTAACCCCCTGGGTAGCCGTAACCCGACATATCAAAGTATATGGTATCGATGTCGTCGAGTAATGGTATCCGATAGGTAAGAGGACGTGACGCGGGCGATGGGAAATGTGTTGCAAGGTTCGTAGGAGGTAAACCCGGACTCGAGCTCGAACTCGTGGGGGGGGAAGGCGGGGTTTATCGGCGTCAGACGGGGTGGACAAGGCGTCGAGTTCTTGTGGACGAAAAGGGTCGTGGAGAGCCCCCGATGATATATAGTCGTTCACGGTGTATCGTCCTCGCGTGTCAAGGTACAGGTTATGATGTATGTTTGAAGTCGGCTAAGACTAAGGTAATATGTAAGCCCAGCCCCATGCTACGGCTGCAAAAATGAAGTCGATAACAAACTAAATACTACAAAGAAAAATAAAATAATAAAAAATAATGATGCCAAGCATTTCCTGAAGGGGTTATAAAAGTACACGCTAGCAAGGAACAATCCCAGCAGAGCGGTCAAGCGATGCGGGCGCAAGGCTCCTTGACAGGTGCCCATGCGCTGGGTGATGGGATGGTGATGGGATGGTGATGGGTACAGGGTACATCACAACTCACCTGCAGGCAGGGGTGCGGTGTGGACGTGACAAGCCATCCAATATCAGAATTCTCATCCGGGTATGTCGTGATGATACCGAGCCGTATCTATCTTTATTTTTTTCTAGTAATAACGTAAGGGAGGTAACAATCGGTCAAGAAGAAAAAGTTGGGCACTGGTTGTACCTGGGACATGAAAGCAGCACTGAAGCCCAAAGGTCCCTTTTCGTGCCCAGGTATGTACAGTAGTAGGCTAGGGTGCCCGAGGTAGGGAGAAAAGAATACCTAGCGAGTTATCTTCTGTTTCTAGAGGTAGGTTAGGTACTGGGTCCAGGTCTAAGTCATGGCTGGTCATGGCTCAAGTTCGATTCCGGCTCCGACGAGGCAAGCGATTGTAGTGCGAATGTGGAGGTTTCTAGATCTGTGGCCAATGATAAATTTCATACACGGTCGTAGTAACCGCAAAGAGTAATGAGCTAAAGCTAAAGTCATCTTAAGCTCATGCCATTCTAGCCGCCGGCCGTCTGTAGCGGAATAAACGTTAATCTAAACCAACGATTACACTAACCAGACTAGACCTAAACAAGGAATAAGGAAAACAACAACCCCAGTCGGCGAATGAACCGTGGCTTTCGAAAGAGATTCGTCAATTACGCGTGTTTCTTCCCACCCCCATGTACCTCACGGATGTATCAGGAACTATTCCAATAGTCTAGCAATGGTCTACGATCCTATAGATACTTTTCGTATCCTCCCCCAGTCTTGGACCACGAGCACGGTCGCTTCTTGTTATAGGATCGACACTTATACCCATTAGCGAAGACAAATACCCTCGACATCCAACCTCGAGCTGGAAAGAGCTGGAAGAGCTGGACAAGAGCTGATATACCCGGTCACTTCCAACCGACCTTCCCAGTACATGGTATTAGGCACTACATGGTATCTACCGTAAACATTATAAGCTATCCACTATGGCTGTGCGGTCATTCTCCAGCCGAGCACAACACGTCAGTCTTGTTGCAGTGTAATTTCTCTACAGCGTCTCCCTCGGACGAATGAGCGGCGAGGGTAGCCTTGTTACCACAAGCCCGATCGGCGACCTAATAACCGCAAACCCAAAGCACTTTCGTTATGCACTTCCCATCTCGAGCTTGGCCTCTCTCATGTCCGGGTCCTTAGCTTCCTTAGCTTAGGGGCTTGAAGAAGGAAAAAAAAAAAAAATTGGGTTGCCGGCGAACCCGGCAATCTACGGCACGCCTTACACGTTTTTGTCTAAACGTCCGGCGGGTCGCTTTAAAGACGTATCCGGCGCCTCGTAGACGAGCTCGCAGATCAGAGAAACATTAGCCGGCGTGCTCTAGCCTCAAAGGTACCCCATAAGCCACCTTTAGAAGTATGCATGGCGGGTGGGTGTTATTCTTGGGACATGCCCACTGGAATAGATCCGTCTAGAGCATATCAACGGCCGGGAACAATGAATTATCCGCCGTGCCAGTCAACTCGGGATAACCGAACGTGGGTGGCTGACCTGCAGCAATTCGTCTGATCTTGCTTCTCCGGCAGACCCCTATTCCCCTTTGAGGCGCCTGTACTTTCCCACCAGGGTTACGGTGCATAGGTACCGCATGCTGATTCTATTTAGATTCTGCAATATCTGGAGATCTTATCCCCTCGGAAATCTGGGCCGTGTCTCACCGCGGCATGCGTTAGAGACATTGTGGCGGTGATTTTGAATGCTATCATGTCTGCATGTTTCGAATCTCTATCAGTATGGCATGGCATTGACCGATATTTTATCTCCTCGGAGATCGAAAGTCGCCTTAAGCCGTGTCACTCGAGCGGTTATTGCTTGCATCTCCAGGTCACGAGATTTCCGCGGTATGGAGTCGGTGAGGTAGAACCACCGGCTCGCGGCGAGAGGTAACCGACAAATCCACCGAAGCTCATCTCCACGGACCGTGCCCTCGGAGACTTCCCTCTATTCGAGTAGGATCATCAGGTACAGATGACGAACATTCCGTCTCATCTTCCGTACAGACGCCACATGCATCGTCCCTAGACACTCCCAGGTGCTTGGGAAGGAAATAGTGTGGAGGAGCCAATCGAGGTGATGCCGACTAGCATAGCCGCAAACCCACAGCGCTTCATCTGCATGGGAAAAAATTTTTCGGGATAGCATGGGTTGCAAGACACCAGCCCTATCTAGATGTAAACCCGCGCTCTCTATACTTGCATCTACGACTCACTCAACGGTCCAATACCGTCATTTGTTCCACCAAGTCCTCCGTCACGACGGGGCCGTCCGCTCACGACTATACCCGCGCGTACCCCCTAATGCACACGTTTTGCTGCCGGCAAGTCTGCCATGCAACTCTTGCCAGGCTATGCTCTGCCGATAATTATCCACCGGGGTGACAACGGTATTTCTCCTTAGGGCCAAGTGACATCAGATATCAGCTCGAGATGTGTCCCACGCTATGCCGTTTCCATCTCTTCACTTTGGCGAGAACCGCAGACGTCGGCCTATAATATCCCGCCACGGCTCAGCTGCCCAAACGGGGCTGTCGAGGCAATACAGCTGTCCCCATATTTTATGCTGCATCACCAAGCCCTATTTTCTATTTCGATCCTCTAGCACACGAGGCTACGGTAGTGCGGGCTGGATACGTAGAGAAGACGAGGCTTGCGAGTTAACGTTACGAAGAAGTAAACATTGTCTCTTCACACGGTCGCAAAGAGGGTTGGCTATACCGCAGTCAGCACTAAGCTTGTGGATCGACGGGTGCTCCCGTGGTTGCGAGAACGTTGGAATAGATCAGGTCGAGTTGATCTAAGACTCGTCTATGCCAAGTTCTGCATGTCTTAAAACTACGCGGAAATTCTTCGATTCGTGTTTCTGTTGTATGTAATTATGATATCAGGCCTCGGCACGCCCCGTTCCTGATTATAAAGCTCTACTCGTGAGGGAGCCGATATGAGGTAGCATCTGGCATCATTACGAATATCTTCTGTATGAAGATTCCTCGACCTTCGGCTAATGAATGCTAACTTGATACCTAACACGTACATAGGTCTAGGTGCTCTTCCATGAAGCTCTACTCTCCAAATGTAACGGAGTCTAAGCCATGAAGCATGAGCGCCCAATGCTGCTACGTTAAGGCTTTTCCCCCTACCCTTAGTCATCCGTGCATGATATGCATGCACTACTTTCGCTTACATTTTTATTGAAGCATGTGCTTCAAGGCCGCAGCGGATGAGACCACGATACTTCGCCCTGCTAACATGCGCGCAAATATCTGCGAATCGCATCTCGTCGCTAGTCCTTGAGGCTCTTTCGAAGACATGCTAAGTTGGGTATACGAATACAGACTAAACACAGTTTCACTCTGGTCTCACATACCTACAGCCTTACCTGCCTAACTCGCTCAGGGATACCTAACATACCTACCTAACACTGACTTTCCACACCAGCCTAATAACCACACCGATGGCCGAGCAGGCTCTATGTATGTCCTAACTACCTTGCTTTGTCCTCACGAGTTGCATTATCCTAACCCCAAGTGCATACCTACTCAGACCGATAAGCACCGGTCTACCTTTTTAGAAGCTAACAACGACAGCTTGCTTCGCTACAGCAAACCGCTACCGGAGTTTCCTCATCCGGACGAGAATGCTACCTACCCCCCTCCTCTGCCCGTCGTGAGACAAGCGGTCGGGCCCAACATATGTATCTGCCGGTTTTGGTCTTGCAAATCTAGACCGCTCGCGATAGCTATCTGGTATAGCGGTGTTCTCGTGCTACTAGCTGCTGTGTGTGTGTGTGTGTGTGTGTGTGTGTGTGTATCGCATCTATCAACGTTGCCAATGCGGTCATTGGTCATTGGATCAAGCTCGACTGGGCCAGAACAGTTGATCTGCGTGTGGGAGATGGTAGTACGATATATATCATTTTTTTTCTAAACCACCGGCAATGTAGATTGATAGAGATAGAAAAGCAAGCACGGGTATCTCTCCTGTAAGCTTAGTATTACCAACTATCGGTCAACTCACCTCCTTACCGCTCCTCACAAATGCGAGAAGCTCAGAGTGAATGGTTAGAAACAAGGTTATTGTCGGAATACATAGATAAGCAGTAGCAAGACCGAAAAAGAGGCAAAATCATTTGTATAGTTTCATCAATGCGTCATTCATGTCTATCGAAGGGAGCTGTAGTTAAAAATCCCCATGCGCGAAGCGAAGTCTAGAATCGTAGATCAAACGGGGGCGACCGCCCTTTCCCCCCTTATCATCGCGGCCCAAGACCGTTGTTCTCGGCGGTCAAGTCATATCGCGTGCCATACTGCCTCTCTCCCTTCTAGGCCAGCGAATCCTCCATGAAACTCACCTTCAAGCCGTCAAATCTAGCGCGGTGAGATACTCCATCAAACATCCTTCATAGCAACATCCCCATCACCCCCCTCACCCTTACCCTTACCCTCACCCTCGCCTTCACCCTCACCCTCGCCCTCCTTCCGCATAGTCCAAGCCATAACGCCCCAGAGCAGCCTCATAGCCTCGAGCCTCTCGTCCACAACGAACAGATCGAACCACCGACTCCGCCACATCTCGAGCTTACCCCAGCTCCTGTTCTCGTCGGGCTCGCCGCCCAGCACGTCGAGCAGACGCCCGGGGACGCGCACGCGCAGCACGCACAGGTGGTGGAACAGGCTGCTCAGCACGAAAACGTCGTCGTAGCCCGCGCCGCGCGCCTTGCCGATCGCCTGGTACCGCGTCTTGCGGTCCCACGTCGACGCGGGGAGCCGCACCATCCGGTACATGTCGTAGATGCTCATGTTCTTGCGCGGCTTCTTGCTCGCCGGCTGCCCGCGCAGCGCCATCTGCGCCTGCTTGACCACCGGTGGCGGCTGCGCTGATGAAGTGCTGGGTTTCGGCGCGCTGCCACTACTACTGCTGCTCGCCGGGCCGTCCGGGTTTCCGGGGGGTGTGGTTGTGGCGTCCTTATCGCCGACCACAGAATCACCGTCGACTTCGCGACCGATGGGTCCGCCTTCCCCACCACCCCAGCGCTTCTCCGTCGCCCACCACTTGCCCTCGCCGAAGCGCTTCTCGGGCTGGCCCTCGCGCGCGCGGTGCTGGGCCGTGATCAGAGCCGCCACCAGCTCGCGCCCGAAGTCGATGTTGGACTCGGCAGGCGTGTTGAAGTTGGTCGTGTTGCGCGCCGACACCGCCGCCACGGGGCCGAAGGCGAGGCCCGCGCGACCGTCTTCGCGCGTCGTCGGTAGCTTGCACATAAATACGCACCCCGACGGGAAGTACGAGGCGATCTGCGGTTGGTGTTGACTAGCTGGCGCCTTGGTGGATGCGTTGCACGGCGGCGAGAGCAGCTGCAGACGAGGCTCGACGCGAGGGGCGATCACGTTGCAGGCGAAGTCGTAGGCCACGAGCTTGACGAACGCCGTGATGAAGTTGTGGCGGTACTCGGGCGGCATCTGATAGCCGGCGCTGGTGCGGTAGGTCACGCGTTCAGGTTGCCCGGACTTGGTTTCGGAATCTCCCTCGGAACGAGTGTTGGACTCGGGGGCCGTAGCAACGCCGGCCTGGCCAGGTTTCTCGGAACTCGCGTCCATGGGACGCGGCGGCAACGGCGGCGGCTCTTCATTTTCAGTGGAGAGCGGTGGTAACGACGTGTCGTCCCAGTACGCGGCCATAATCTCCATCTGTTTGAAAAACTCGTAGGAGCTTCCAAGACGTGCCGGCTGCTCTCCCGGTTCGGGCTTGATGCGACGGACGGTCCTGAAGGCGGCCTGATTTGGCACGGAGAGCTCAGCACGGCGCTCCAAGTAAACACGGGCTTCGGGAGATTTGCCCCCATGAGAGAGAAGGCGACGGAAGGTATCGTCTCTACGACGAGCCTCGTCCAAGTCTATACCATCCCATCCCGAAGCCGAAGGGAGGTATGAAGGATTCGGAACGACGTCCTCGGCAGGAGCATCGGTGTGCACATGCACGCCAAGTGCGGCGAAATGAGACTCGCTGAGCTCCGTAGGACGGTGAAGTTTCTGTAGAAGGCGGACCACAGACGGTTCAGATCCTCCGTCAGCTGTGTCCGCTAACTGCGGGTTACATTGCGGCAACCTGATAGGGGTAGGAGGTGGAACGTCCTTTGGCGGCGGGCCAATGTTTTGTGAGTGAGCTAGTAAGTTGATGAGATGAGGTCCATAATGATGTAGATACAGAGAGTATGCAACTTGTTTTCCAGGTCAAGCTTGCTTATCGAGATGTACGTGTATAAAGTGCATATACTTATACAACACACCTATCCAATGACAATACAAGGCCTCTCGAATCAGGTATCGTAACTAATCATGTCTCACCTACGAAGAAGGCAAAGACGAAGGTAACTGGACTTACCAAAGTTGGCTAGACTCCCAAACATTGTCGAGTATGTCCTGCTTTGCAAACAACAGTTTCAACTTAATTTATCTTTTTTGAAAAAAAAAAAGCAGATAGAAGCACGCAACGAGCTGAGCTCACAACTGCAACCGGTATTGGTACTGGTGGATGGTAAGGTGCAATGTGTCACAACGTCACAACGACACTCGCCAAAGCAGTGGCTTGGCTCTTAATCGGATACACTAGATCTTGTAGCCTTGTAGACCGTTGGTGAACTGATTTCCTAAAATGGAATGATTTGTGGTAGGTCTTGATGCTCGCGATTCGTGTCTTCCTTAGAGGATCTAGAAGCCAAACAGCCGGAAAGAAGGTCAAGGGAAGACCCTGGTTGAGGATTGATAGAGGGACCGTGAATCGAACCGAAGACCGTAGGCGGCGGACAGGGCTGAAAAGGTATAAAGTATAAAGTATAAAGTATAGGAGCATACAAAAGCGGGCGATGGGTTTTAGTCCAGGGGACTTTAGAGACCGGGGTGTGCTGAGTCGCTGGGAGACGGGGGCACTTGGGGGACCGACCCGACTGGGGAAGAAGCGAAACCACCTGACGTTGCATCTTTGTACCTTTTAAGTCGTGTCTACGTGGTCCGTGTCAATTGATATCGTCCACTGTACGGATGTGCACGGAGCAGTAAGAGGTGTCACCATCTGTTGGAGCGCATAACAAAATGGACATGTTAGATGCAAGATAGGTCGGCTATTTAGAGTCCTATGTGTTTGCATTAGGTAAAGAAATAGCAAATTGATACCATCGTGATGTTGCAATGTTATATTTTCTAAGATGCGGGTGTTCACGTTTCTTAACAAGTGCATATTAACGAGTGTATTGGAGGACTCGGTGTTGGAACTGTGAATCGGAGATGCGTGCTTAAGATATGCTTTTTAGTTGCTTTGGAATGACCCAGAAAAACACTCGGATAAGCTGATAAGATATAAGATAACCTCTCGGCTTCCACAAATGCTGAATCCTTCCTGTTTGATGCCCTGTAGATCTACCATATCCAGTGGATATATGCGCAACAATGTGGCGAGGATACCACTATATATCGTAGCATAATCCCCTTCGGCAGCTCGGAAGAGCACGACATCCGATCGCTACGAGTGTTGGAACTTCATCGTGACAAATTCCAAGACTCTTCCTTGAAACTCGGGGGTCATGCGATGGCTTTGGTCTTTATTTTCTGATATAAACTAGGGATGGGAAAACATCAAACTTATACCCTGTACCACTACAACCATCGTTACGTGGCTGGTAAGATAGGAATAGGAAAAGGGAGACTTCAAAAAATGGCCGATGCCGACTATGACCTTCAAAGTTAAGGCCTTCACGATGAGTTACCTCCCTTGGCCTACCGAAATGGTGTGGCGTTTTAATGCGGTGCGGCTGAAGGGGGGTACCTATTGCTTCAGGTGTGTCACAGGTCAGGGGTCAAAGTGTTTTACCCCACAGCCGCTAGAAGGAATCCTGAGGCTCCCGTCTCTCCTCAGGGGGGCGCTATTGGACTCATTGGGGGCCACCCCTGTCTGTCGTTGCCGGTCGCTTCGTTTCTTTCCAGGGCACAGCAGCCAATCCCGTCATCTCGAATCCTTTCTATAAAACACACCAGGCAGGGTACACGACGTCTTGCGACGGCACCTAAAGTGACCGTGCCAAACATGAGCCATTGGCTTGTAGTAACACATCCTAGGAACCTAGGTTGAGGTAGTATCACAGCGTCTCTCTCGGATATTCAGATCTCGCTGGGGGCTGCTTGACTAGCCTCTCACCATCTATCATGCCCCGTGAAGCCACTGCTTCTCTATTCTCTCCTCCACCAAGCCTATTCTCCATCCTCTCCCAAGCCTTCTCGCCGGTAACGATTTCGTAGAGCATTTGATTGCTTTCACCTTCTACTAGTCATCTTCATTAACCTCGTTGATGATCTTCTGATCGTAGTCCGGCCGAAACGGCCGTTTACTTTTCTTTCGTCTATCTTACTTTCGTCTTAACTAGTTTTGCCCAAGTGGCCGTAATAGCTTTTTCGATTCTACATTTGCGACTGGTATCGCTTATCGCCTTGGGCTGATAGTATACGACTATGGCCTCAATTACAACTCGCAACGGCAAAAGGTGTACAGCAGTGCCGAAGATAGCGAACTTCCAACTATCTACGTCGGCTGCGACTTCAACAAGCTCGACGTCAACATCGACATCGACATCGACATCCTCCTCCTCATCGTCGACTTCGACTTTGACTTCAACTTCAACTTCGTCTACATCTTCATCATCTTCACCTTCATCTTCACCTTCATCTACATCATCATCTACATCCACATCCACATCCACGTTCACATCCACGTCTACATCCTCGTCCTCGTCTAGTACGTCAATATCGGCTACTGCTGATCAAGGGGGATTCCCAGTTGCAAACCCAGCCAAGTCAGACCCTCCGGCTGAACTGTCTTCGAGTATCTCGACAACGTCGACGTCCTTACCTGTCACTCCACCAGGTACCTTCTTAAATGTCGGGACCGTCATCTCAACATCGTTGACACCTACTATTACTGATAATGCTTCCACTTCAGAGACCAGTCCTGTTAATTCTTCACCAACTGAGTCTCCTAATCAGTCTGATAATCAGGTGCCAAGTTCGGATGGAGGGGTGGATAGCATTTCAACGACGACAGCATCTCCTGTTAGCCCATCGGTGGATTCAAGTTCATTAACCACTCCAGTTGGAGATACCGGATTAGTACCAACAGGGGGCAGCCAATCTACTAGTTCACCATTGGAATCAGGGATGAACGGAGCGGGGTTGTCTAACAGTGAAGCAGCAGTAACTGGTAATTTCATCACCACACAACAGACAATAGCGATATCAGTTGGGGTGGTCGGTGGAGTTGTGCTCATCTCACTCATAGCCTTCGCTTTCTGGCTCTGGAGGAAGAGAAAGATGGAGGAGCGGAAGACTACACTGTTAACACCGCTGACCCCAGATGCGACTTTCCGGGGCGACGAAAAGGGACCATACCTTATCAGTCGCACATCTGTAGGGCCAACGCCCTTCTCCGAGAAACTCTGGGCGGTCGCGGGTACGAAGTACAAAAGATTACGCGGGCGCGTCAACAATATCGTTGCCCGAAGTAGCAGTCCAAGTCCAAGCGTCAATCTTAACCGAGGGCCTTCGCAGTTTGGCCCGTCCGAGACGATGCATAGCCGGAACAATTCGAGTATCGGAGCAGGGACAGAGGAAGCATCGACCTCTAAGGGGCGCTTCGTCGACTGGTGGGGTCGGTTGGCCGAGGATGCGAATTTCAACTGGCGTATACGACGCGAGTCAAAGGTGAATCCTGTAGCGAATGATTCGTTCGCAGCACGGCGCTCCACGACCGAGGGAAATGGGCCTAGGGTCGGCTCACAACCGGACTTCCTCACGCTCCTTAATATGGATGACAAGCAACTTGAAAGACAAGCAGCTACAAGGGGGCGGACTAGTGTGAGTGGCAATCAACGCCGCTCCGTATCCATGGGCGGCGAACAGCATTTCCTCGGCGGCCTGGGATTGGACTTCGACATGGCCGACCCCTTTTCGGACGTGAACGCCATAAGCGGCAACACCGCTAGAGCGAAACCCTTGATTGTTTCGGCAGCAAACAATCCATTTTCGGATACAAACGCCATAAAGGCTCCACCAGCCTCGGCGGCAAATGGCGAGCTTACGACCTACGTACAGAACATCCGGCGCTCGCGTGGTCGTAGCATGCACGGGAGCATCAGTCGCCAGCCGAGCAACGCCGGCACCTTCTATCGGGAATCCAATGTGAGCGTGGACACGGTAGGAACTCGTCGGACTAAGTTCCGCTCCGATCCCTTCGACCTCGACCGCCCGGATTTTCTCCAGAGCGCCAATTCCAGCACAGACGCCCTTGCTGGAGGGTCCAGCAGAGCTAGTCGCGGCAGTAGGAGCGTCGTAGGACTACCAAATACACCGCGGCAGGCGCACATAAGGACCGAGAGCTTCACTTCGAAGTACTCGAGCGGTGTGAGCGGTGTCACCAGCATGGCCCAGTGGAGCGATCCCGGACCGGACGTCGGACCAGCTACGCGGTTCACGCCGAGTCCCGACAGCGGGGTCGGGAGGCGAGACTCGGACACGAGGAGAAGGAGTGGTAGCAGCCAGGGGAGCGTGGGCAAAGCTCTGTGACCGTCCTCGATCGTAAGGCAGGAGACTGCATGGCCCGCGAAGTAGTGCATGAGACGAAGAAAAGCATCGAATGACGAGGCATGTTGCGAAGAGCATTGACTTATGATTTTTTTTTTCGGCATCGCACCGAAAGGGGGTAGCTCGGCGTTCCGTTAGGTGCATTGCTTTTTTTTAATGTCATGGGGTTTTGTGATACCTGGCAGCTACACACGCTCGCTTTATGATACCAGCCAGGGGAAAAAAAGGGGGCCAATATACGCCATGCTCCCTTAACTTACGTGTATATATAACCTGTTCTTTTTATGTTGTTCAACATGGGGTCGTTATACCCCGTTCCCAATACCCAAGCGAGGGAAACCAGAGACGGATACAAGATAGGCCGTGGCCTTACGAGGCAAGAGAAAGAGATGGCTAGGTGGATATGGCACCGAAACGTGTGCGAGAACATCTATAGCAGAATATAGTAACAACAAACGTTCCAAAATCCAATTAGCTGTGTGATACATATAACACTTGTTGGAGTTGTCCGAATCGCTTGAACCTTTAATAGGGGCTCGGAGACATCAGCTCTCTCGATGCTAGATCTAGTAAGGATGAAATCATAGACGAACACGGCTACTCTTCTTTTTGCATGAGGATAATATATATTTTCCACACGGCACCATATTTATGTACGATGACTCTTCATTTTAATCACAGTGGCCCAGCTGTAAACTAACAAATCATGGCCTCGTAGTCGAATCTACACAGTCTGCCCTCCTACTCGGGTGGACGATTTGGCTTGACTGTCTAGGTCTCATCGGGTAGTTTCTCCCCTTATCCATGAGGGTATCAGCGTCTTGCTTAGAGCCATCACGCAGGCCAAGAGATCTACGGGATCTAGAAATCGTAAAAAAAGGGGTTAGAAATCCGCTTAACCTTTGTTCGTCCGAAGTCAAAAAAGAGAGAAGGGTTATTAGAGCATTTCTTTTCAGCTCGAGTCAAGCTAATTATGCACCCAACGAACTTGGCCTCGCTAGGTATCTCATGATGAGGTTGACGACTCTCCTTTGGTACACGTTGGAGATAGCATGTACTTGTACATCGACCCAGTCTTGATCGGTGACATCAGCCCTCGGCAGAAGATGTGGTAGCAACCCCTGTCGCCTAGAAGCCAATCAATTGGCCAATCGTCGCCAACTCAACACGAAAACGCGAAAATTCCCGTCGCGGGTTATTATTAATGAGGCGTCTTAGCGTGTCATTTTGCAGATCCCCGACGCGTAAATTAAACAAAAGCCGCCAAATTCTTTTTCATAGTCACATGCCACCTCACACTTTCGAACAACAACATGACTCTTATCAGGCTGTCAGTCATTGTTGTCACTGCCATCACCAATGAAAACGGACGCACACGAATATCAAGGTTTTGCTGATGTGCAAAGTCCAGGAAAAAAACAAAGAGACTTGTTTGTTTTGGGGGGTTTATGTACACATCCCCATTCTCCTTGGCCCATCCTATCAGGCTATACTTGGCGCAAGCTATGCAAATCATCGATTTTCCTACCTCGCGACGAAGCCTAACGCAGGTGGAGGTTAAAGAGCCACATCATGCGGCAATAGGTGAAAAAAAAAAAAAACAATAAAAACAAAGCGATGTCGTGACCATAGACGCCGTGCATTTCCGCATTATCGACCTCAGTGTCATGTCGTCTGTGTGTTGTACAACCTCTGTGGTCCATCCGTTCATCCATCCATCCATCCATCGCAGTAAGAAAACCCTAGGTAAGTGATCATGGCGACAGCCGGGTATTGCTAATGTGTGTCTATACACACCAATAGAGAAAATGAGTAGGGGAAGGTGTCGAGAAAAAGAGCGGCGCAATAGTCAGACCATTTGCACTTAGTATTGCCACTGGTAAAGAAATCAGGCACCCCATCCCTTAGTAGATCCGTCCAACCACGTATCTTCGGTGAATTGAGTTTGTAGATTGTCCCCGATGAATTGGGGATCCCACTGCTCACTAGATTCGGCTAGCCACTGCTGTGTCATGGCGTGCCACTGTTCGTCAAGAGACTTCTTCTGTGTCTCCCCACTAGTCTGCCACGGCTCCCCAGTAGATCCGGCTTGCCCTTCCTATAGCCCATGTAGAGGTTCGTCAAATGTCAATCGCCGTCTCGTCACGCTCATGGGTGTTCTCGCTGTTGGCGTCCTAAGCGACAGCGGAGTCTTCCACGGCTTCTGTGCCGGGCTGGGCGTGATGTTGACGAAATCCGAAATGTCGAACAACTGGCCAGGAGTAGTAGGGATTAAGTTACTTCCTCCAGGCGTCGTCATCATTGACGAGGGCAAGGCAAGATCCTTCTTCGGCGGGGGTGTGGAGGGGGGATCCATTCGAGTCTTGGTCGAACGAACAGCGGGGGAGGGAGATTGTGCTAGATAGAGCAACAAACCTGCGCCTTCTTCACCTGTCTTCTGTTCACCATCGGTATGTTTATCCTTAGTTCGACGGTTGATTGATCTGTTGCGCATGGGTGGTGTTGAAGGTGGGGATGCCTGACTGTGGTTCATCGCAAACGAGTGTGCAGGTAAGAGGTCGTCGTCATCGTCCGAGAATGCCGCAAAATTGGGCGAGGTTAGGTCCACCGAGGGGCGACGGGAGCTCTGGAAGAAGGAGACGTCAGGTCCAGTAGATGTTGTAAAATGTTGTTGTCTTCGTGGCTTGAGAGGGGAGGACTGTGCTAAATGGCGCTGTCCTCTCCAGGAGCCATGCGACGGGTTGAAGGACTTGTGGTGCGGTGCGGGTGAAGTACGGAACCGCTTTGTCGGACTTGACATGGTCATGTCGAATGATGCCATATTATACGTGCGCTTGCGGTGGCCGGAGCTCCCATTGCTAGATCCAATGGCGTCCGAAAAGAAAGGTGCCTTGAGCGGGGAGCTCATCAGGGCTCTACTGCTAGGGTAGGGCAGTTCCGAGGTGCTGGATGATGAGTCGGACATGACGTCGCCTTCGACGAGACGCTTTAGTCTCATCTCTTCTTCAACCCTTGGCTCGATCTTATCGAGCGTCAAGTCTTCCCAGCCATGCTTCGTCTTGAACTGTGCGAGAGCAAGTCGACCCTGTAGTCTGCGGGCGATCTGCAACAAGGGAAGTATTAGCTTGGACGTTTGCTCTATTACCTTGTTGGGAGGTGCGATTTGCTATCATACCTTGCTAACTTCCACTCGCTTAAGGACTCTATCTGCAACAGCCTGAGGCTGTTTCTTCAATGGCGACGACATCCTCTTTTGCTTGGACCAGAGGTAAGGATTTATTTTTCCTGCCAATATTCTCCCAGGAGTCTAGAGTGACGTTTGTCGAATGGTTATCAGAAAAAATATTGCGGGGAGAGAGTGATTGGGTCGACTTGTAGGCCGGGCGCTTGCTGGTATAAGCGAAAGGGGGTCTGATGGTTGCTCTGCAGGATCGAGGATATGATGGGTTACGGAGGGACAGAATTAGGTATTAGGACGGTCGAATTTTAGGTCGGTAAAGGTGGTCTACTGTATAGGCTGGTAGTGACCTGAAATAGTTAAGAAAACGAAAGAAAGGCACAACTGTACTAATGTGAAGTGATGTGATAATGAACGACGACAGTGAGGTGGATGTGTGTAGTATGTGGTAGTATGTAGGAAAAAAAGTCAATTAGTGATCTTTCGATCCGGCAAGGAAAATAGTATAGCATGCATGTCTGCTAGCGAGTTAGGTAGTGGTACCTATTAAATTCCGGCGTTAGGGCCATCCCAAGTCCTAAAGGTGTCCCCTGTTGGACCTAGGCTAACCCTGTCAGGGCTTAAACTACTGCATTCCTCACCATGGAAACTGGGTGATGCAATAAATTGGCTGTTTAAACCCCGAGCTCAGCTCCCTTGTCCCCCTGTCCCCCTCATTAACTGCACGGGCCAAGTCCTAGGACCACTAATTCTCACTAATCCTCACTGTACAATCCAATTCTAGATCTCATAGGGCCAAACTGCAGAGCCCACGGGCGGTATTGTACATGGCATATTCAGGGGTGAGAATATACGCTGTCCACTAATTTACCGGCTAGATACTAGGAGCCAATACCATCGATTCACTGAGACTGGGGATGCACTTCTACAACCAATTGTTTGTTCGACGACTGGTAGGCTGTATAACGACCTAGACGACCTGTGAGCAAGGCAAGTCTCCCCCTTGCAAAGAATTATTCTCATAGGCTGGCGTCTATGCTGAAAGCCACAAGCGAAGCTTACTGGCGCAATCCCCCCCTTTTATCGTGCTAGCATCATCGCATTTTACAGACTGGGACACAATGGGCTGAGATCTTTGGTTGGCCTCTACCGATTGGAACTCAAAAGGGTGAGAAAGACATTCCAAGGTGAACACGGACTGGCAAGGAGTGTCCTTTTGTCAACTGCTGTACAACTCCTATATCAAGCTGGAATGCGAATAAAAGGGATCTTATATAGCCCAGGGGCAGACCAGATACAGTAACATGCTCAAATATCGCATTGCTTATCTGGATCCCTATTCGCTTCATTAGTCGCCCTTGGAGTTAACATACCAACCAGACACCAACAGACTCGATCTGGCGAGATCTACGATATTGTCTCGGCGGACGGCTATGTTTCCTCTACGCAGTTGGGACGGAAATTCCGAGGAAGCAAGAAGCATGAATCAGACGGAACTATATCCCAACAGGAACGATCACTGACCACTGACCTTACTAACCAACAGATGAGATCGGATGAAGATGCGAAAAGCTTTATTAAGTCCATGGCCAAATAACATCAAACTTTGCCCTTGGATTGCTGAGATCAGTCCGGACGCTATAAACAAGGAATTCGAAGAGGGTCATATCCAAGCTTTTATCATTCTTCCGCAAGAAATAGACGGCAAACAAGCAAGCTTCGTGGTATGTGACCGTCGACACGAAAATGGCAACCAATTTAAACCCATGTCAAGCGAATGCAAGGTTAAATGTTATCAAAACGTACCAAACCCGCTTATTTCTGCAAGCACTTTAAAGCAAGGAAAGCTTTACTTCTCAACTCTTTTTCTTTGTTTCATGTCGACTTATGCCGTGTAGTAGCATGGCAGCATTGATACTAGAATGTATCGCCAAAAGCTTGGCTGTGTTACCAAAGTCAGCTAGCCTTATCAGCGACAGCGATCTGAAAGGAGTTCGGACACACAATCAGGAATTTGCTGCACTACACGAGTTCCATACACGAATATCTACCTACTTATCTAAAGCCACTTAGCAGAGAAAGACGTAAATGAATTCGAAGTGGTTTTCATACCATCTCGTATCATACGTTTCTATTGAATCGCAGGTGTAGGACGCGGCAGCGTCGCTTGGAGGTATGGGGAATACGAGATGTGGTTATCCAACGAGCACTTCTCGGTCTGAACTGATTGGTCCCAACACATGGCCGATAGATACACGAGCCGCTAGGATATGCAATGGTGTCGATCATGGAGAGCGTACAGTCTCTACTCCGCGGACAGTGCTTGCAACACCGGCGGTTCGGCCTCAGCGATCAGGCGGATATCCGGGTTTCTGCTTTCCCGATCCTTGGTACACCGAAGTTCATGTCGCCTTACCAATGAAAGGACCCCTTTAAGGAGACTTCCTTGTATTGCTTTTCCATACCGACTACCAACTGCCAACTACCAACTACCAACTACCAACTTCATATTTCACAATGCCATTCAACACATGTGTTGGTCGTTTACTAGAATTGGCGTTTCAAATAAGAATGGCAAGGCTAGGTAGCTGAGTCACGACAAGTCGAATATGCAGTCATCAGTCAGCACACGGCTCCTGTCTTTGATTCCTCGAAATCGAACTTGTCCACCTCTTCATACAGCCGCCTAATATGTGATGGGCAGTTCGCAACTGCAGCCTATTGGCATCAATCACCGGCTAGCTGCATGTTTTGACAGTGTCAAAGTTGCGCTTGTACAAGACATTCAACACACAAGTTAGTTTTCATTTCGATCTTGAGATCTGTGATACTCTAGCGTATACCAATAGCCCGAGAACTGCCAACCGGACTCGATGTTACTCTCTTTACGTTTGATACTTGAAATGTTCTAAGAGGTTACCCATCATTCAAGTTGGTATCTTGAAAATTCAAGAAAAGAGTGCTGCCCTGCCACCCCAATTTATAGAACATACATATCAAGATCCTTGCGAAGCGCAGATAGCAGCATTGCAACGTTGGCCTGCTTCTCTTGGCGCAGTCCCTGGCCGTCGCTACCATATCAGCGATATTACTGTATCACCTGCCTGTATCTGCCGGTGACCTAGTACAACCCGACAGGTTCCGGGAAGTCGACTTCATTCGTATCCTCGTGAAAAATGCATGTTCTTATAAGTATGGATTCGAGCAGATGCGCTCGCCGACGCTCCTTTCTCACATAGCAATGAAAGCATCAAATAATAGAATGCATTCATGTATGAAATGGAGGTACGCGCATAATGTGGGCGCCATTACGAAAGTGAGCCTCTCCGCCGGGTTACGGGCCCTTCCTCTAGCGACGGGACTTCGTATCCAAGTTTTTGAACTGCCAAAATAGGTCCAATAGGTCCAACTTGAGTCGTCTTCCCTGGACAGGCCCTGGCAGATGGGCTAGGTTCATGCAATTTTAGTGAGCTTGGGGAGCCAAAGGAATCCCACTAGTTTCATCCATCTACCCACTTTGCCAGTACTAGTCAGCTAGTCTGCTAGTACATACATACTGTACATAAGGTATTACCTAGCACCTACCCACTTATCAGCCGCGACGTCATCGTCATTCGCCAATTCGTCAACCCATTCAACCCCCGTTCTTCAAAAACGTCCCGCTCAACACATGTCAATCCGCTTAACACCATCCCCATCCCGATACTAGCTGACTTTCTTGTACAGCAGCCCGCGTGTACTCTAGGATACGGCTGAACAATCGGCCCTTTGCCAATCCTATTTCATTCTGTCAAAAGAGTTGGCAGAGGACATTCTACTTCATTCGCAAGGCATACTTCATTCGCAAGGCAATCATTCGCAACGCAACGCAACGCAACGCCGGAGTAACATGATAGGTGGACGGGTATCAGACAACTAAAGCCCAGGGCACCAGCTGCATGCAGTACCTACTTCTAGTCTATCGTTGATCGTCTATCTACAACTCCAACCATCGTTCTATCTCTCCCAACCCCCAACCACGCAACGCAACGTCTCTCGCTTTTGCAACCTGTCAATTACTGAGCGAATCCTCCTGCTTCCTTTCTTTTTTCCTCGTCCAACCCACTCGATTGATTCGTTCGTTTCAGGGAAGCTCACTAGCCACGTTAGTCAGATCGACTGTGGCTATCTGTTTTCCTTTCCTAAAATAGTCCCCGAGTCTAGATACTTCCTAGACTAGGCCGTCCGACGCGAAGAAGCAAATACGTCTCGATCGCTTTAGTTAATCATACGCCTCATTGGTTTCCTTCAACCAGATTTCCTCGAATAGCCAACTTCTACAGAGGTTGAGCTATCATGGCGCCTTCGTTTCTAAACTTCAAAGAACTTCGTAGAAGGTCACGAGCTAGCTTTCGTACCGATCGATCTACTGATACCTCGAGTAATGATGACCACCATAGCCAGCACACAACGCCCACCAACGGGTCAATTACGCCTCCTTCTCTCACAGCCCAGTCCGATCCAGCGCTTCACTCCCAGTTGAAAGACCAGGCGCCAACTCCTCCAGTTCCCGGGAACAGGCCACCACCTCAACCCAACTCTAACCGATATAGTGTGTCAGGTATGACTGGGTTGGGATCTCCTCTGCTTAATGGCAAATCCTCGTTGCCCGTGTCGCAATATGCTCCTCGAATTACCAATGTCACGGAAAATACTTGGGTATGGAACTTTTCTTCGTGTATACGATACGGGAGCTTGTAAACGGTAGCAGCTTTTTGTTACCACATGGGTCAACACAATTGGATACACCTACATGTTATCGTAAACGGATACTAATTGCTTGATAGGTATCGCAAAAGATTCTTCTTGTCCATGGAACAATTGGGGAAGCTGGACAGCGGTCGTTAGATGGAAACGTTACGGTTTGTAGGCTAGACGATGGATTTCCACCTACGCACTGGCCAGTTTGCGAATCGCAGTTCAAAGCTATGGTCTACCTTATGCCTGGAGCAAACAGATTACGTTTCGACTTTTCAAGCCCGAAGCTCGCCAACAGCGGCTCTTCGAACCCGATCCACTCGACATACATAACAGTACATATGGTCCCGCCTATGAATGCCCCGCCGCTACAACTTGCCATCGTGGTCGCGAAGGACTCTCCTTGCACTTTCGATGCGGTTCCCGCTCGAGTAGAAAGAGAGGGAAATGGGCTAGAAACTGCCATTCGCAAGTTTAGAATGGCTGCTTACATGTGGCAAGCATTTACCGCGGAACAGATGTGGAGGAACAAGTTCGGGCGACGAGTCTTTCGATTCGAGGAAGAATGGACCACGGGTACCTGCAACTACCGGGACAGGGAGATAGGCACAATGCGATCCGAGGCGCGAATTCACGTCATTCGATCGGACAAGACGTTGGCTGAGATTAGAGACCTTGAAGTGGCACAGCAAAACTCGAAGGCGACGAGGAAGGGTGATCTATATGGTATTGCTGCTGAGGCGGTCAAGAACTACTTCAAGCCACTTCCGGGACAGACACAATACGTTTCGGTCTTGCTACTAGACGCGCACTGGGATACGGCCGCAAAAACGATCACTGGACACGCAGCTCTCGGGGGCAATGCTGGTGATCTGCATTTGGCCATCTTTGGGTCCCACTGCATGCAGAGCTACCCTACGAGCTTCGAAGAGGTTGTGCCAGCATTCAGCGACTGTACCCCTACCGATACCAACTTTGTGGCCAACGACTGCAACGAATCTGGAAGCTCATGGGAGGCTGCAAACATCGGAATTGGCGCTCATCTCCATGAAACTGGGCATCTGTTGGGATGTCCGCATCAGGAAAGCGGTGTCATGCTAAGAGACTATGTTAAGCTGAATCGTTCATTCGTGGCCCGGGAGGCTTACTCTACACGAACCAAGTCGAAGGGAGGGCCCGTCTCCCAGGAGGACGAATGTACCTGGCATCGACTGGACTGCCTGCGATTCCGCAGTCATCCCTGCTTTAGGCTACCTAACGATCCGATCCTAAACCCCGATGGGAGCGTTCACGCCTGGCCAGTCGAAAGTGGGCAAGTCCAGATAACGGCTGCCACAGGAGTTTCTTTCATAGAGATCTATCCGGAAGGTGACGATGTTTGCCACACGTGGATCGAATACCCGTCGGAGAATGGTTGCGTACTGCGGAATCTGAGCCTCACGGAACAAGAGCTGCGGGACAAGCTGCCGGATAACAAGCGGCGATCGAAGATGAAGGTTTGCATTAAATCGCACGGCGGTGGAAACCTCGAGATCGATGATTTTCACAAGCTGTGCTCAAAAGCTTCGTTGAAGTTGTCTTTCGGCAAGTCAGCCTATCGAAGCGAGAAGCTCGGCTTTTCGCAAATGGAAGGTAGCGAGCCGCAAGAGTTCATCTTCATGAGCACCAAGGAGAAAACGCGGGTGATGTCCCGCATTGTATTCTATCATGGCTTTGCGCTCGATGGGATGGAGTTCTTCTACGACGACGAATCCAGCCAGTTGTTTGGAAAACGCGGCGGCAAGCCTGGTGGTGAAACGTTCGATATAGGTGAGTACTTGATAGTACGATTTCAGTGGCATTGGGCTAACATTTTTAGATGTTCGTCGTGGCGAATATATTACGGGATTTTTTGTAAGGTCGGGGCAGTGGATAGATGCCGTCCAGGTCCTAACGAGCATGGGGAGGAAATCCCCCATGTATGGAAACGTGCATGGTGGCTCTCCGTACGTGCCGACTGTGCCCCTTTTCTGATAGGTCATCACTAACAATATTGCTTAGTCATACTCTCCTACCACCACGCGGGTTTACGATATGCGGTGTATCTGGCTCATGCGGAGGCTGGGTTGACGGCTTCTCGGTTATCATCGCTCGGTAAGCACGGAAGCGAGAAAAAATCATGGCCAACAGAGGGGAAATCGGGCTGCGGTCTGTTGGTGGAATACCCACGGCATTCTCAGGAGGTTAGAAGGATTCTTGCATCTGCATACTCGTTTTTGTCACGGCATCATATTCCCGAGCATGCACTGGATCGACTTCGATACTATTTCGTTTCTTCACTTCGCATCTGGCATACAATAATTGGCGCATCCCACACGCGTTGGTCCATAAGAACTTGAGGGGGGAAAGGGAATTGGTCTGATTTGGTGAGCTCAACATAGCAAGGGACGGACGGGGTAGTCCACTATCATTCTCATACGTGGAACACGGTTCACTGTGGGGAAACACGGACTGCGCGGGTTGTCATTTGGACAACATACAGAAACGAAAGATGGAGAGTGAGACATGGGAGATGTCTTCCCTCAGAAAGTAATAATCATTTGTCGTGCCGACTGTTGGTCGAAGGCCTAAGAGATAGCTGTGTGGAAAAAGGCGATGTTGCTGCCCAAAATCGACTGTACGTAGGTAGTCAGCAGCATCGAGGAACTAATAATCTCTTTTTGAAAGAGAGAGTCAGGTTGTTTGAAACATATTTGTCGTGTTATTCTGTGAATGGTTTGATCATGGTGACAAGCAAGTATGTATTTGAATTGTAACTTATACCAGCTGGGATATTATACATGTAGATATTGTATTGTACGGATTGAAGGTACATTATGTAATGACCCAATAGAACAAGAGCCGGTCCGCCGTTGTCTGTCCCAACGGTATTCCGCTTACCCCAAGGCGGCCTAGCGGACCCTGGGACGTGTCCAAATGACGGCATCAATGATGCTTGTGCCTACCTCTGTGGCCAAAAACGATTCAAAATTCCTTGCCGTGCCAAGGTAACGGACTTTCCGTGATTGCTATATCTTTCTTCAGCAGCCACTACCCGCCGCATTTGATCTGGGGATCACCTCTGACTGCGAGAAGTTGAACATTCGCATAAATATCTACGTTTTCCGATTTTCTACCACCTGACTCGCTTTTGGACGATCGTGAACGGAAAACAAAAAACCCGGTATCAGTGAAGAAAGAGAAGTACAAGGTGCAAAAGCAAAA
Organism: Hypoxylon cercidicola; assembly: GCA_022578845.1. Taxonomy (NCBI): domain Eukaryota; kingdom Fungi; phylum Ascomycota; class Sordariomycetes; order Xylariales; family Hypoxylaceae; genus Hypoxylon; species Hypoxylon cercidicola. The sequence goes on from MU399508.1 coordinate 545,731, forward strand.
CTCGCTACTACGTTCTACCCGGCTTTCTACGAGACGAGGCAGAGCGAACGGACGGCATCTGAAGTCGATCGAACTGCGCTATATCCGGAACAGACGTCATCATGTCGAGACGAACGGGCGGTGCGGGTAACGGCGTCGCGGCCAAGACGAGCGTCGCGGAAGAGCCTTGTACGTGGTACCTTAGTCCCAGCTCCAGCTCCAGCTCTACAGAAACCGAGAATAATTTGGCTGGCTATCTGGGAATGAGAGGGATGGAGATAATATGACGAGGTGCTAATGGTGTGTTGTGTACAGCGTACAACAAGCAGAAGGACCTCCTCTCCTCGACAGAGGGACACTTCTCCCTCCTCAGGGCTCTGCACATGGCGGACTACATCACGGAGCTAAACGGTACTACTTCCTACCTACCTTGCATTCCCTTTCCCAAAGACGATTAGGTGTATCTTTACGTCGAGGCTAACGAGTTTCGGGTGCAGGTTTCTGCGGCATCATGTCCATCTTCTCGTCCCTGCGCTACTGTCTCGGCGACCCCGCCGAGAAGACCAACCTCTACCTCGCCCTCGCCTTCCTGCCGTTCGGCCTGTTCTTCGACTTCATGGACGGGAGGGTCGCGCGCTGGCGCAAGAAGAGCAGCATGATGGGGCAGGAGCTGGATTCGTTGGCTGATTTGGTAATTGTTACCCGCCCCTTTGCCTGTTTCTCTGCATATCTTGTTACCCGACCCGGAATTATCCTCGTTTTTATTATTATTACTCCTGTTGCTTCTACAGAAGGGAACGGCGTAAAGAGTAAAATCAGTCGGCTAACCTAGACCCGAATAACAGATCTCTTTCGGCCTAGCCCCCGCGTGCGTAGCGTTCAGCCTAGGCATGCGCACGACCGTGGACCACGCGCTACTGGCGGTGTTCGTGCTGTGCGGGCTGACGCGGCTGGCGCGCTTCAACGTGACGGCCGCGAGCGGTGACATCCCCAAGGACGCCTCGGGCAAGGCCAGCTACTTCGAGGGCACGCCCATCCCGACGACTCTCGGCCTCGACGCCCTCATGGCCTACTGGGTTTCCCAGGGCTGGGTCATCGACCAGGTGCCTTTGGGTGTCTGGTTCCAGGACACCATCTTCGAGGTCCACCCCGTCGTCGCCTTGTTCCTTGTGCATGGTTGCTTGATGTGCAGTAAGACTCTGCACGTGCCCAAGCCTTAATTAGGGGGTTATGGGTTATGGGTTATGGGTTATGGGGAATTTGCTGCGACGGACGGTCATCGTGTACTGTTTTGTTCGGAGGAGAGTATGGTTTATTTCCCGGATCTTGCATGCGCAGCGGAGAGGAATATACCTACCCATCTTTGGGCTGATGACAAGGCATGCGTGAGGAAGATGAAAAGAGAAGAAAACAGGGTAACGACGATACACGTACGGGACGAGATGGCATGGGATGAACATAGCATGCACATAGACTGGACGAATGAATACCGCAGCATATGTGTTGGTTTCTCTTGACCGTGGAACGCTGATATATGTGGTGACTTGTGCGTGACAGGGGAGTGAGAGACTATGGAGTCTGGGGCACGGCTCACATGCGTGAAAGGAGATAGGAGATCGAGAACTAGAAGAGTCCTGCCAGGGAACATCCTGCCCCTATTCCCCCTCTTGGCTCGTACTAAAGGGTGGTGTTGAGTAGTGGGAACGTACGGGATAGCTCGAGATACAATAACGCTCGGCTTTGCTTGTAACTTCCAGGATTTGGGGGAAGATAGGTATTTATAACGTACCTAATCTGAGGAAAAAAGATCCCAGTGCACCCGGGCCAGTAAAGGTCATAAGGTATATAAAATAGAAGTGTCTACACCGACGTTACAAAAAACCCATTCCGAGGTAGTCTTATCCTTGCTCGCTAGCCCATCGACCGAGGCTTCTTTTTGTCTCCTTCTTTTGCTGCCTCCCCCTTTAGACTCTTTTAGCCTTGCCCACCCTCTCAACAACGTTGCTACATACAAAGCCTTGCTAACCCATTCGTTTGGCAGATGAGAATTCCAGAACGCTTCTTCCTATCACATGAGGATATGAACGAAACACGCACGGACAGACATCTAGAAACATCTACAACCTCATCCTAGAATTTACGGCATGTAAATATCGACCCGAGGTACCTACACGAACGAACTGGGCATCGAATCAACATAACAAACCACTACGAAGCCCTGCTGACGGAAAATACGGGCCGTGGAATCAGATATGTTTTAAGATATAAGCGAATAGCTAGAAACCACTTTGCCATGTATTTCGTGTTCTATCGTCAAGCCGGAGATGAAAGGAGTTCCTGGCGCTTGAGATTAGGAACCGACACAGATAAGAAGGATACGGAGGAAGAAGCTGATCGTATCTGGGCATGAGGCGCATGAATAATAAATGTCGGTTGCTTGTACGAGGGAACTGCATATTTACCTACGTTCATAATAGCAGTGGCAACAGCAATACAAGTCATAAAAGTCATTCCTGATAGTGTTGTAGATTTTATTCAGACTACGGGCCGCAACGCAGGACTTGGTATCGTCATCAAGCACCAACCATACTCGTTTTCAAACACGCACATCGCTATAGACAGACGCGTCGATTCCACCACCACCCCCTCAAGCAAGAAAACCCATACCCACACCCCAAATAGCTCTCCCTATTACCATCTAGCTTAGATATCCATCAACACCCGATTAAGCATCCCTAACCTCGATCTTCTCGATAAGATCCCCCCCGACGCGCGCGATCTCGGCGAGCACGGCGACCTTATTCACCTCGTAGAGCTCCTCTCCGCCATCGCCAGCAGCGTCGGGGGACCGCATGAGCGAGCAGGGCGCGCGCACCGAGAAGGCGCGGCGGTGCAGCAGCGGGTTCCACAGCGCGCCGATCACCGCGTCCTCGGGTCCGCCGTGGAAGAAGAGCAGCGGGCTCCCGTACGCCGTCTTGAGCCGGCGGAGCAGCGTCCGGACCGCCGGTTCCGCGAGCGGCAGCGCGTTCTTTCCGGACGCGGCGTGGTCGTCTAGGTTCTTGTACTGCGAGTGCCTGACCGCGTCCTCGTCGCGCGAGATGCTCTTAAGGACCTTTTGCGACAGGTGCAGCAGGACGTCGTAGTCGCGCAGTGCTGGTTGGAAGAGGTTTCGGATGTTGGTGTCGACCCCTTTCTCCTTGACCACCCTGCACGCCGACCTCGCCAGGCTGGTCATCCGCGAGGCGACTACCTTGGACGGCCCGTGCTGCGTGTACGCGACGCCCGTAACGTCGTGAGATGTTGCCACGAATAGGACTGTTCGGTTCATGTTGGGGTCGATCTTTCGCCACGCCTGCAGCCGAGTACTGATCTCGAGTCGTTGCGAGGTAGAAAGGGAGTCTGAGGAGTCGACAACAAAGGGCTCGTCACGCCAATCCCATCTAGATAACAACAAGAGCGTCCTGAGAAACCCAGTAGTTGCGCTGCAAGGAGTTTGCCACGGGTATGGCTTAAGGAACGCCTGCAGAACAAACAGCTCTATGAGCTCTTCGTTGAAATGGCATGATAGCTTATGGGAGTTGAACCAGTGCTTGGTGAGTCGCATGGAAGCTGATAATGCAGGGAATCGCGTGCAAAACGTAGATACGCTTTGGTTGTGGAGCGGCAGGTTCGCATACATCCGTCTATATGAGGCAAGCAAGTCGGCCGACTCGGTACGGATATGGCGCTCGACTGTCTGGTCCTTCGTTTGCCTGTCGAGGAGGGACTCCTCGAGGTCGCTGTGTACGCGAAGCCTGAAAGAAGCACCGTTCTCGTAGACGACATCCAAGAATGCCAAGTTCTCATCGTCACGGGTCGCGTTCTCCAATCCGAGATGTGTTTTGATTTCTTCCTCCTTAGCTTCCTCTAACGAACTGCCGACCTTAAGTAAGAAGGCAATCTTGGCTCTCTGGATAGCTGCTAGATTTTCCGGCCATTTGCCCGAGACCTCGAAAGAGATCACGACTTCCATAGGCTGAAGGAGAGGTTTTCTGAAGTTGAATTCCGGTATGCGTAAAGATGCGCGTCGCAGATCCGGGCCGATCGGAGCTATTTGCTTCACATGTAGGGGTAGACCTTCGAGGTTACGGATATCTCGCTCGAGAATCTCGAATGCTTGTCTGGCCGTATCGAAAGCCATCTTATCGGACGGCGCGAGTGGGAGGATTTTGGAAATCTCCCGCCCGTGGAACTCAAGGTCGGCATCGGTCACCGTAAGTCGCAGTTTGAGGATATACCGTATGATAGCTTCGCATATGCCTGGAAAGCCCAGATAAGAGTATTCCGTCCAGTCGAGGCTCTCGACGATATTTCCATCCGGAAATTGCCACAGGTCTGCCTTTTCACCCCAGAACTCGCGAAACCTAGTCGCTTCTTTCTTCTGTTCGTAGGGAGGCCCATAATCACGGCCTTGTGATGCTTTCGAGGGATCTATTATAATCCCCACGAGAAGGCTACTTCTCTTTCCCTTCGAGGGCGCTGATGAAACCGGCCATGCTGTTGTCTCTGGTACTCCTATGTGGATTAATTGCGCCCGCTCGTCCAGCGCTCTTTTTAACGTGTTGTATAGCTTGGCACTGAAGTCCCAAACGAACCCTTTACGATCAGCCACCTCAAACCCTTCTTTGGAAGCAGGGAGATTGACGTTAAGTAACAAGTCGAAAATCTGTAGATGCTGGTCGGCTCTGGTGATGAACAGAGTCTCGAATTGGTCCTGCGGGTTGTCATTTATTGCGGAAACCGACCATTTTGCCTGCTCGGTCAGCAATGCGATAGACCACGGGGTCATTTTGTAGAGAACGTTTATTCCGCGAGCGGTATCATATAAAATCGGCATGCTCTGACGAAGAGTATCCAAGTTCGGGGGGTCACCGCCGATGATGGACGGCTTCTTCTGTAGGTTTGCTGAGACGATGTATTGTAGGGTCGCCTTAAACAGCTGAGTGCTATGCAGGGAAGGCGAAAGTACGGCTTCTCCTTTTCGGCCACCGCCCTGCAACAGAAGTGCCATCATAACAGCCCACTCGAAGTGACCGAAGCCGCCACCGTGGATGCTACTGCTGAATCCTCGTTGCTGCAGCCATATACGACCTAGAACACACGCATCCTGAAAAGCGACACAAGACTTCACAGTTTTGTAGAGAAGTCGCAGGTAGGATGAAAATTGGCTCTCGGCCTTTAGAGTCGTGTTGTAGAAAGGTGTGGGTGCTTTTGCGTCTTCTGTTTCTTCGGACTTTCCCTGTCGAATAGCGTTGCTTATTGCCGTCAGTTTTGTCGTCGGGAAATATCCTTCCGGGGCGCATGGGATTATACGGATCGCAGGAGATGGATTTTGTCGGGGACTCGCATTATTCGAAACGCCTTTCTTGTCTGAACTGTCCTTTGACCGAGCAACAAGTACCGGTAGAAGATTATTTCCGTGTAAGTGATCGAAAGTAAAATCCATGGTAGTGGCCGTCGATTTGCGAAGTTGGGCGGTGATGTACGCCAGATAGTACGCCCTTTTGTAGAAGTATCTCATGTTCAAGTAGTCCTTCTCCTGAAAGATAGATTCAGGCATGACGACAATCATGTCGACAGCCAAATCTGGTTGGGACTTGACATTGGTCTGCAAAGCCCAGCTTCCGACAACATTGATCTGAGTTGGCTTTGCGAATGATAGTTTGTACGGTGAATCTCTCGCTGGTTTCGGATCGGGATAAGGGATCGTGATTCGGTTTGCCTTTTCAAATTCGACCGATACATGGTTAATCTACAAGAAAGATGGATTAGATATTGGAGAACTACAGTCAGAGCAGGGCTAATGGGCAAACTTACGGGAAGGGGTTCGTGTGGTTCTGAAGCTTCGATTATATCCTTGAACTGTTTCAGGCTGTCTACAAAGCTGCTGGGAACTCTGCCATAATCCAATTTCACCTCTTTCAATAGCTCCTCTGTTTCTAAGACGAAAGCGCTTGCGCCGGAGGCGCCCATCGACGAAAGGGTGGAACTGGCAACTTCATAACCATTCGAATGGTCTAGCTTCCGTCGTTTCGCTGTGTTTGAGTCCATGATGCGATGCCTGCTAAAGGTCGAAAGACGACAAAATACTTCGTATTAGTTGTTGACGCTGAGTCCGGCAGCTTTTTCAATCAATGTGGTGAAAGTCAATTCGATAACCCTGAATTCGAACTTGGACTTCAAAAAAATTCCAGGACTTAAGGTATCGATAAGGGTACCCTGTCTGTGGCTTAAGATTGCGTGGCTAAGGAGCTGAGTGAGCAAGCCAATCATATCCTACCATCAAGTGTGCCCCTCATTTTAGTGGGAAGCTGGACAATCCCTGTTTATAACATGTTTACCTAAGCTCTCAGTAAGCCCGCTACTTTCCGAGCAGAAAGTAAACAATGCGGCAGTTCCCCAGGCACTGTCTAACTCTGCTAAACCAATACCGTCAGGTACAAGAATATGCTCCTATTTCTCGATACCACTCACCACATATTTCCTTTGCGGGCTTTTGAACTGCCGCTCGTTGGGTAGAATGGTAGCCGCTAATGTACCCCGTGGTTCAATGGTCAACTCGAACTATGCCTCTTTTTCTCCAAAGCCGCCTGTAATTGTAGCTTAGCCTGCCTATTCCATCGGACAGTTGAGCCCATTCATAGCCGAAGAACGCATCCGTGCCGAGCGCGGAGAAGCACTGGGCCACTGGCACCTAGACAGCTCCTACCACAACAGAGCATGCATTTTTCCAGAATAGTAAAGGGTCGTTTCAATTCTTCTTTTGTAATGTCTATAATAAACCATGCTGTGCGTCTCCCTTTAATAACGACATAGCAATCATTGCCACATCTGTTACGAACCATACCCGAGGTTGGAGATTTGATTGTCTGTACCGCATAGAACGTCCAAGTACCGTCGCAATGCCTTCCGCAGCCGTGTGCATGAGAACTCTGAGAACATATTCTCGCTACGGTTCGAATGTAGGTAAAAATCTGGCTATATAAGATTTTTTTAGTATGAGTACACAAGTTTATTAACTCGGGGTTCGCCACTGTAGCATGCTAGAATACTTGCGAGGGCATTCTCGGCGACGTCGAGGCGTGCCGAGATTAACAAGGTGTACCCATCCGCCACCGAGGCTCTGAAGGACATGAAATCAGACTCTACCCTCCTATGCGGAGGTTTCGGTCTTTGTGGTGTTCCGGATACACTCATCAACGAAGTGCTGAAGAAGCCCGAGATCACAGGGATAACAGCAGTCTCCAATAATGCCGGCACGGACTCCTCCGGCCTGGGCCAGCTACTAAAGACCAAGCAGATCAAGAAGATGATCGCCAGCTACATCGGCGAGAACAAGACTTTCGAGACCATGTATCTGACAGGCGAGGTGGAGCTGGAACTCACACCCCAAGGCACGCTGGCCGAACGCTGTGCTGCTGGCGGCAAAGGCGTCCCGGCTTTCTACACCCCTGCGGCTTTCGGCACCGTAGTGCAGACCGGCGAGCTCCCCCTGAAAAACAAAAGCGACGGAACCCCTGACGTATTCTCGTACCCCAAGGACGTCAAAGTTTTTAACGGCAAGTCGTACCTTTTGGAGCATGCCATCGCTGGAGACTACGCTTTCGTCAAGGCCTACAAGGCGGACAAGCTTGGCAACTGCCAGTTCCGCCTTGCCGCTAACAACTTCAACGGCGCCATGGGTCGGAATGCCAAGATGACCATCGTGGAAGCCGAACACATCGTGGAGCCCGGCGAGATCCCACCCGAGGCCGTCCACCTGCCGGGTATCTACGTCAAGAGGGTCATCCAGAGCACGGCGGAGAAGAACATCGAGAAATTCACCTGGACGAAAGACGACAGCGGCGCGGACGCGAAGAAGGTGCTAGGATCCGGCGACACGGCAGCGAAGCGAGAAAGGATCGTGCGCCGGGCGGCCAAGGAGTTCAAGAACGGTATGTACGCCAACCTCGGCATCGGCATGCCGATGCTCGCGCCGGGGTTCGTCGGCCCCGAGGTCGAGGTGCAGCTGCAGTCGGAAAACGGCATCCTGGGCCTCGGGCCCTACCCGCGGCAGGGCGAGGAGGACGCCGACCTCATCAACGCCGGCAAGGAGACGGTGACGCTCAAGCCGGGCGCGGCGGTGTTCGGCAGCGAGGAGAGCTTCGGCATGATCCGCAGCGGCCGCATCAACCTGACCATCCTGGGCGCCATGCAGGTCAGCGGCACGGGCGACCTCGCCAACTGGATGCTGCCCGGGAAGGTCAAGGGCTTCGGCGGCGCGATGGACCTGGTCAGCAACCCGAGCGCGACGAAGGTCGTCGTGACGATGGAGCACACGGACAAGAAGGGCAACCCGAAGATCGTCAAGCAGTGCGCCTTCCCCCTGACGGGACGGGCCTGCGTGTCTAGAATCATCACGGAGCTTGGCGTGTTCGATGTCGATTTCGCTCACGGGCTCACCTTGATCGAGATTGCCGACGGCGTGACCGTGGACGAGATCAAGAGCAAGACGGAGGCGCCGTTCCGCGTCGCGGAGGATCTGAAGCCAATGCTATGATTTGTCGTGTAGCATATGTTTGGCTCTTTGCAGTTGTATATATTCATGCTTCGAATCGCTTTACAACGAGAGTAGGCTCTCCACAAGGATTCCTTCAGGTGTGGTTGATTTTAAGAAGCTTGTGCATCTGTTCGGTCTAACCCAGTCTCGGTTACATGCAGCGTAGAGGTAGTTTATATTCCGTCGGTTTGCTTCGTCACACGTACCAGTGGGCATAGTGAAGCTATTTGGCGATTTAGACCTGTATATCTCGATGACTTTCTAACGACGGAACGCTTCAGCTCCCACCCCGAATTTAAACCCCTAGAATGTCCTGAAGTGCCCTCCTAGCCCTGGTACGAAAGTGCTTCAATATCTAGAATCAATCAAAGCAAGTCCTCGGAAACACCGTTGTTGTTTTCTAGAATTCGATTGGTATCTCATACTGTGGAACAGGTAATGCAAGGCACCCTAAGCACCTGAGAGGTAGTTCGATTAGTGCGATTAGGGGGGGATCAAGGCGGCTGTGCCTGGCACTTACAGTGGACCACACTTAAAAAGATAGGTACAAAAAATCCCACTCCAGCCGAGCTAGGTACTAACCTAACGGTCAACTCTTTTTATAAGAGTACCAAGTCGGATTCTTGTCCTCGGACTACCCCCAAGTTACATGTATTCATATTCATAGGCGTCAAGATGTCTGGCCATCATAACTACGACAAAAATACTGGACAGACCTTCAAGGAATGGCTGGTGCGTCCCAGCAAACCGGACCAGGTAGAATGGTTTCGTATCCCTGCTGAAGTTCCCCCATACAAGGAACCGTACCCTAGAAAGAAGGGCGTCTCCAGTCTTGTTGATATCGCAATACGGGTTGTCGCCAGAAACCTGAGCTTGCTCGAGGTAGACGATCTTGAACACGTCCCTACTACTCTCATGTGTCGCATTTGGGAGTACCTGGCAAAACGCAATAGTATGTCGCTGCAATCGTTCAAGATCATTGCGAGATACGTCACTAAAGAACTTCGGGAACACCGCAAATCGAAGTCGATAGATGTCGATTTATACAAGAGTTATTATGACGTACCATGCACGACTGGCCCGTTGAGCACATACACGAGCCCGCTCATATCGACTTCTTTCGACTTCATTGTCCATCTGACGCTCGCGGGCCATCATGCTTCATTCGATACCCATCAACTTTTAACTTTAACTGAACTCAAGAACCTCGGAGTCCTTGAGATACTCCAACCACTTCCTTCTTCTACCGGAACAGATGGCTTCCCTCGAATGACTGACGCCATCATCAGACAGTGGTCCGAGGAACCAGATCCATTTCCTATGCTTAGGGTCATGAGAATTTGGGGAGATCATTTCACGACGGTCCACTCACTGCAGTACCTATCCAAGTTTCCGGCCCTTGCAGTCTACGACGTTGCCGGTTTAGAAAGAGACTGGGGAAAGATTCCTCAAGTCCCCGGGTGGACATATAAAAGACGGGCGTGGCGTCCCGAGGGCATCCTCCAGATACTACACAACTGCATCTCTCTCCTCCGCCCGGATGTTGTCTACCATCCAGATTGGCACATAGACGTCGGAATCTTGGAATCTTGGAGCCAATTCGCAGGTATTATGGATCCGAAGCCTGAAGAAATCGCAGATAGTATTACAGATTCAAGGCTTGAAGAAATCACAGTCAGTATTCTGGATAGAGACGACATACCCAAACCGCACATCCATGTGGATAACTCCCTCAAGCAATCCTCTTCCAAGAAGAAAGAGACAATATTTACCAGATGGAGGACGCTGATCGGTCAGCTAGAAGGGAGCATCGAGCTACAATTTTGGGGCTACTTACTCTATTGCCACATCGGTCAACTACGATCAGATGAGGATCTCGTTGCACAAGGGATCATCCAAGATGCCAGTCAAGCATTTTTCGTCAGACCTTTCCAGGTCATTCCGCCTCGCCCCTACGTCACCCTACAGCTTGGCAAGTGTTGTCGAAACTCTCGTCAATGGGATTCAGTATGGTCGGAGAGAAGACCTTGTTGCAACCATGGTACTGAGCGTACCTTCGAAGAGTACCACACCTTCGCACGGCCGGAATACCACCCAAAGGGCCATGAGACTCCTTCTGCCTCGGATGTCCAAGGTTCCAACAGTGCTAAGAGGCACCAGGAATCGTCTTCCCTTCCTCGACTGCGCAAGAAACCCAAGGCTTTCCCTACCGAGGACATCATGCGATAGGGGTTTACGACGCAGGAGATGAGATGGGTATAAGTGAGGCAGACTTCCTCTCGACCCTTGTGTGGATATAGTAGCCGAGTCCACCAACATCCATCCAGCGAGAGGAATCATCGCGACAGGCGACGCGCAGTTTAGACCACGCATATGAGCATATCCCCGCCGACGATACCAATACCTACTGATCTTAATCAAAGTTTGGAGATTTCGTCCGGATTCGCAACGAGTCGATGATAGGGACCTAGCAGGCTAGGTGGATAAAGTATCTACAACGCCGTATGCAGTTAGCAATGTCCGCAGACTCTAGAGAAAGCGACTTCGCGAAGAATAATGAAGCCATACAAGACTCCCGAGTGAGGTTCCCACCGGCCGTTCACTTGCTGGATCCTCGTGAACATAAATATCCTCGTGTTTCCTTGATCAATTTCGTTACGACTTCGCCTTTTCGAGAGGCAAGTAGAGACTGCAGATTTCCGCTCCTGATTGAAGTTAGGTACACCACATGATTGCAAGTTAATCGGTGCAGTAAGTACGACTTTTGACACCATCTTTCTCTCTCTCTCCAGGAGAATATATATAACACCCCGAGGAATCGTTCCTACAGGAATAGTTAGAGAAACTGAGAATCAATAAGGACTTACGAACCAAGTCACCTTTGGTATACTCCGTGGACCCCTTTGCAGGAGCCCGTGTTCAATATAAAATCCAATTCATTTCATTGCTTACGTAGAAACATCTTAACTGCACAACCGTCCATCTCAGGACGAATACACAATCGACAGCGTGATCGCGGTACAGTTCCACCCATCCACCACCGCCACGCCGTCCCCGTCGCTCGTGATGTCGAGGCCCAGCCCGCACCCGACCCAGTACTCCTTGCCGCCCTGCTCGCACGCCAACGTCGCGTTCCCCGTCGCGTTCCCCGTCCCGTTCGTCCCGCCGCCGCTGCTGCTGCTACACTCCAGCGGCGCGTACCACCCCTGCCTGTCGTTCTCGATGTTCTCCAGCAGCCGCGGCTCCACGAAGTACACGGCGCTGCCGGCCGCGTCCGTGCGGTTCTCGGCGATGGCCACCACGGCGCTCGCGTTGGCCGCGAGGCCCGCGCCGTGCAGCGAGCACAGGTGCGATTGCCCGTCGCTGCTGCCGTCCGCCTCGTCGAAGCTGAACCGGGATGCCTGCGCTAGCGAGGGGTTGAACAGCGCTTGGTCCCCGCTGAGTCGCAGGTACCACCCGTCGAAGAGGCCGCCCGGCTGCCCGACCTGCACCGCGAAGGGCGCGGATGTCGTGACGCAGGTTGCCGTGGGCGTTGCGGCCGAGGTCGCCGTGGTGCTGTTCGCGAAGCGGACGGAGCTGGTTGTGTTGGCGAAGGGGAAGGGGGCTGTGGTTGTTGCGTTGAGGGACGTGGCGTTGAGGGACGTGGCGTTGAGGGATGTAGTGTTGAGGAACGGGGCTAGTGTGGTATTGAGGAATGGTGCATGTGTGCTGTTGAGCAGGACAGCTGCCGTGCTGTTTAGGAAGGGCGCGCTTGTGATGTTCATGAATGGGGCCGAAACTGTAGTGTTTGGAAACAGTTGAGCCGTGCTGCTCGTGCTGTTGTCTGCTGCAACTTGCGTGAGGTTCAGGAACGGCGCTAGTGTGCTGTTCAGAAATGGGGTGCTTGTGGCATTTACGGACAGAGCTGGAGTCGTCAAACCTGATAGACCGGTCGTGCTAACTGTCGCATTGGCTATGACGGCTTGTGTGGAGTTTAAGAACGGTGCTAGCGTGCTGTTGAGAAAAGGGGTACTCGTGGTATTCACAGACAGAGCCGAGGTGGTTGTGTCTAATAAACCGGTCGTGCTGGCTGTCGCATTAGATACGCCGGCCTGTGTGGAATTGAGGAATGGCGAGGAATTGGTAGCGCTCAGAACGCCAACAGTGCCAGTGGTGTCATTCTGTAAACCAGTTGCGCTTGCCGAAGTTCTAGTCGAGTTCAAGAATTTGCCAGCACTCGTTGCATTAAAGGCTGACAAGAAGTCTGTCATGTTACTAAATCCAGTCGCACCGCCAGTATAGCTGATGGTGCTTGAAACCGTAACAAGTACCGAGTCAACTTTGGTACTCGACGTGGTCTCTGCTATCGATGGACTCTTCAGTTTATATTTATCGGAAGATGCAGTCGAACTGCTTATAATCAGAGAGGAACTCGAGCTCGATGAGATCGCCGAGCTTGAGGATACACCTGAGCTTGTCGTATTCAGATACACACCGGTAGAATTGCCGAATTTGTTGCTTGTTGAGTTACCAAGTAATGAAGAGGCGTTGACGTAGCTAGTGATGGTGTGAATACTCGCAACTGTCGTGGTTTCTACGACCTGAATCATTTGTGTAATGCTAGGTGTTGGTGCCGTCATTGTGGTCGGAGAGATACCGAGACAAGAGCAAGCAGACTCGTATGCTGTGGAAGACGCGCATAGAGAAGCATAGGACGGAATCGCTGTAGCTCTCACGGTCACTGGATCACCGCTGCTTACGGCTCTGCCCATTAACAAGTCGACGACTTCATGTCGTTCAAGCCATCGTTTCGACGGCTCTGAAGCAGCACTAGTAATAGTCTGCGTAGTTGTTCGAGTAGTGGTCCCAGTTGTGATAACTGAAGTAGTGCTGAAGATAGTGCTATGTCTATATGTTAATCATGCTCTCAGTTCAAATATAGACAAGTGCAATACCTCGTAGCAGGAGTAATTATGACTTTTAAAAACGATTCACAGTCCTCTCCTCTTAGCGAAGGGGCTGCATCTTGAATAGCTGGTTTACAAATTAATATCGCGTGAAGACATGTAGAGTTGTAGGTACTTACCCTCGAGACAATCGTCAACCGCGCAATCTGCAGCCACCCCCGTCGCTAACAATGTCGCAACGAGTATACGACTATATACACGCATCTCGTAGCATCACCATTTACGGGTTATGAATCCATGGTCGATAGATGGTCAATAGATCTTAAAGATCTTCGATCCGGCACCAACCGAGAGAATTGGAGAGATGCCCGTCTCTTTATCAGCACGATCTAAAACGTTGGAAAACTTGGAATGACGACGTCGCATTTTTCATGCTGCAAAGCGTCATGATGTCGCTAGGTGTCGTAGGACCAATGGTGTGAGGCCTTACCCCTGAAAAGCTGGGGTTAACCCCTGTCTGAGACTTAAGAAACCCTGGCGACTTAATAGAGAATATTATAGTCGCTGTTGAGATTGAATCACGATGCTATCTTAACATCTTGGGAGAGAATTGCAACACCAATGTTAATGAGTTCGTGACTCTGTGTAACGCTTCCTCTCGGTCAAGTCATGAAATATTCAACTTTACCAAGTCTAAAAGAATCTAACCATTTACCATGAAAAAACTTAAAATGCTATCTGGCTACCTCCTAGTTGAATAATACTAAGCCACCACAGTTGTAGCCAACCACGATAAGTACTAATATGGATTTATTCTCATAAAAGAGTCACGAACACTCAGAATATGAAAATGCAAACACCGTAAATGACAACTACCTCTTTATGTCTTTATGTACCTAGATGCATCTGATGTAATATATACACACTTGTTAAGCCTAGATGAGAATCAAATCATGCCTTCAATCCCATCCCATCGTCTTTTTCTATCTCACATCATATCCTACGAATGCTTTCTCCTCACCACCACTAAATCTTGACCTTCCACCCGGTCCCCGACCTCCTCATCCGCACCACGCGCGCCGCGAAGATGAAGCCCATGCCCACGAGCAGACACGCGCCGGTGAACCCCTGCGCGCCCTCGTACCGGCCGCCCATCGAGCTGATGATGGCCCCCGCGATCGGGTTGCCCGTCAGCACGGAGAAGCTGACGATGGTGAACACCATGCCCATGCGCGTGCCCTGCTTGCGCAGGTCCGTCGTCAGGCTGCTCAGCCCGGCCGGGAACAGGCTCTGCAGCGCCCCCGCGACGATGCCGTACACGACCGCCCACCCGTACAGCTGCCGCGGCGTGCGCACCGCCATCCACGCCAGCATCGCGATGCCGCACACCAGGCACGTCGGAATCATCATGTTCAGGGGCCCCACGCGGTCCGCCAGGTAGTTTGGTAGTAGTCTGCCGACGATGCCGATGCCGTTGAGCAGCAGCAGCATGTTGAGCGAGTCCGTGTACGACATGACCGGCGTTATGGCCGCGCGGCTGTACGCCGACAGGTAGTAAAACGCAAAGTACACGCCCCAGAAGTTAAAGAACATGCCCGCCGCGTAGAACGTGTACTCGAGCTCGCGGAAGGCGCCCCACTCGACGAGCGACCCCGACCGTCGGGGCGGGAGTCGCGATTTCATGAAGGCGACGGCGAAGAGCAGCGTGGCGAGCTGCACGAAGCCGATCGCCCGGACCGCCCAGCCGAAGCCGACGGTCGGCAAAAGCTGGCGCGCCATGGCCGGGAAGACCAGACCCCCCGTGACGGACCCGCAGGCCGTGATGCCGATGGCGAGGGACCGCTTCTTGCTGAAGTAGGTCGAGACGGTGGAGATGGCCGGACAGAAGATACAACCGCTACCGATACCCATGCACAGGCCCTGCGACAGGATGAGCTGCCAGTACTGCGTAGCGGCCGACGTGCAGAAGATGCCGACGGTCATGAACACCGTGCCGCAGGCGAGGACCGGCCGGAAGAAGCCCGCGTCCGTCATGCGCCCCGTGAAGGTGCCGATGAAGAAGGTCAAGAAGACCTGGATCGACCCGATCCAGCTGATGTCCGCCGGCGGCCGGTTGAGCTGCGTCGCGTAGTAGCTCTGGAACACCCCGAACGAGTTGATGAAGCCCCACGTGTTCATGATGGCGAAGTGCGCGCAGAGACCTGTTTTCCTCGTTTGTCAGAAATTACCTACTCTCGAGATGAGGAAGTTGGGTGATTAGGAAAAGAAAGGGTGGCTTACAGGCCAGCCACGCGACTCGGCCCCCGTCCGGAGGCGGCCCGGGGTTCCAACTTGATTTCGTCGATATCCTGCTCAGCACCCGGCTTACGGCTCCGGCCATGCCGTCGGCCTCCGTGTTGAGGATATCGGGTTCGGGCTGTATCCGCCAGTCCTCCGCCGGGTCTACGGGACTGCTGCCATCGTCGTGCTCCTCATCTTTTCTACTCTGGTGTGGAGCCTCGTGCTCTGGGACAGCTGGATCCACTCGCTTCTCGACATCTACTGGAAGGTCGCCGTCACTGGAACTGTGCGAGGGAGAAGACGGCATTATCTCGGGAGACCAATTGGTATGTTGAGCAGCACGAATAGGCACTTTTTGCTTTGCTTTGCTTTGTTCTGCTCTGTCCCCTAAACGACCTAGACACGGAATACTAGAGGCGAATGGTTTCTTTATCGGCTTCCACTCAACGTAGCAAACCTCCTCTTTAAGAACCTAGGTAGGTTAACACAGTTAAGTTATCAAACTAGTGAAGAGTCACAGCGCTTGGACATTCGGGCTCCTATCACGGGCTGCTGGAGACTTGTACACAGGAAATACCCATAGCCGGGGAAGAGACAGGGTCTTTTCACTAGTCAAAACAAAGCGGAGAAACCAACCTCGTTAAATAAGAAAAGAAGAAAAAAAAAATTAAGTCCCTTGGCCTAAATAGGGTTCTCGTTACATTTCAACCCGGAGCCCGTCGGTTATCGGCCAACCCACCTCACGAGTGGGGGCAAGAAAGAATCAGTTACCGACGTTGTAGATACTAGGGCGTCGCATTCTTACGTCGTGGCCGTTCTCTGCGCCCGGGTAAGGGAAGAGACACGGGAGCGGAAGTATCATCAAAACTATCTTCTCCCCCTTCCCGCGAGGTGACCTTGACAAAGTGTCATCTCGATCGATTCGCCACGGCTGCCCATTGCCGACTGCATCTGGCCACTTACAGTATCTCCTAGGTGTAGTATTGCATATCCGAACATGGGCCTTGATCTTACTAGACATCCGTAGATCTAATTCGTAGTTTACATACTTGCACATGTCTCGTGAAACATAACGTTATTACATGCTTCAGCTATGTAAGTAGGTTTATTTCCCTGGGCGGAAATGCATCTGCGTGTTATTCCCGAAACTCAACCAACGTGGCTCCACTTCCGCCGCTTCAGTCTTTACCGACGACAGCCACGGCAGAGTTTGACGAGACGTCTGGTATAACGTCGCTTGGTAACAAGCTTATAAAGAAGCATAAACATCATGTGGCTCATGTCCTACCTGCACGTTTCTTTGCACGCGAATACCGGTAGAGACCTATCTACCTTTCCGATGTCGCTATCACTAGTCGCCAGTTCGGCTATTTGCTATCTTGCCTAAGGTAAGGGACCGGCCATTCACCGCCATCTATCTTCACGAGTCGAGGCAAACTGCCAAGTAATTAGATATCAGGTTCAGGTACTACACCTTAGAATGCGCCATGTCCGCCCTCAATGCTGTACATACGTCACGAGGAATGGGCCTAGTCTGGTGACAATGTATCATTTCTCTGATCTAAGGTAAATGATTACGATAGTACATGAAGGCAGACCATCGAGCCAAAATTGTCACCATGTCCGATCTCATCTCTTGCAATTCCTCCCACTTACGTATTAGTCCGTAGAACGAGGCGATAACCTTGTCCACAATCTCAATCTCCTTGGCAGCACAGCAAATTAAGTCATATCGTGAGCTCAAAATTCCCACCCACAGCACGTCAGCCCTGCAGCTCAACCGCGGAACAAGGCGAAGTCCAAGGCTCTCGATGCCGCCTTGCGGCTTCCAGGAGTCTCCGCACGCTTGGAAACGGAATCGCGCACCTTGGATCGACAGATAGCCTTCTCGCATTGGTTGTCGGACCAGCCAAGAGCGAGATCATCCGCCCACCACATTCTGGGTTTGCCATTCACCTTCAGCGTGACTTGGAACGACGTCAGCTTCTCAAACCCGATCAGTTCGGCCGGAACCAGCTTGCAATGGCTCGCCTCGGGGCACGCCTCGACTTCGGCTGTCTCCCAAGCCACCTCTGTCTCCTGCTGGGACCGTTCATTGTATCGCAACCCGGTGAAATTGAAAACGCAAGGAGCATCTATTGAGTCGCATCCAAGGCTGATGCTGTACAAGTTGAATGGGAAGCAGGCTGACGATGTCTGTGGTCCGACACTGATTGTTGCTGAATCCATGCTTGTCTCAGATTGGTTCAGAAGCGATCCCGGTGTGAATTGAACCATGAGACTTCCAGAAGATGGGTCATAGGGAGCGGGAGGCGGGGGGAGGACGTTAAACCCTTGCGAGAAGTAGAATCGATGATAGGGGCTGAACAATGGCATCGGCCCAACATTTGGGTCTGCACCCGATCCGCCAAGGGGTGGAAGATCGTCAAACTAATGACGACGTTAGCCATCATCTGCAGCATTTCATGGGAGGAGCATCGCTACTTACACCGAAGGTGAAATCGCCCAAGTCAGCAACACTCCCACATGCACTCGGTGCGGGACCAACACTGGCGGTGGATGAACTGGGGACCGAGCCAAGCGATCGCACAACAATAGTCGATAGGGTAGACGGAACGGGAAGCTCGGCATTGTCTCGAGCAGAAAATGCATATCCGCCGTCGGAAGGATTGGCAAGGAAGACAGTTTGAGTGGGAACCGCGTACACACTTTCGGTCTGATCGGTAAATGTTGCGACCTGAGCACACCAAGAGAAAGTTCTCGACGCCATTGCCAGCGTGGTCATCTGCACACAAGCAACAGAATCTCCAGTCGGAAGCTGTGATTGTTGCTCAGAGCCAACTGGTGGAGTTAGACTAAGAGGCATTATAGATCCCTCAGGGGTAGATTCGGTGGTGTCGGGACATGGTGTGGAAGTCGTCATAGGGGACCCAGCTCCAGATGCGCTCGCATTCCAACCACTGGTGGGTACAGCAGACCACGGGGCCTTCGAAGTGAAAGTGTTGGTTGGCAGAGCTCCCGACTCACCCTCAGGAATAGTGACAGTGCGTGTTGGGACGTCTGATCTGGTGGCTACTACCGTGACGGTTTCGGGAGACTCACCGCCTTGTCCGCCGGGACTGGCAGAGACACCAGGGAAGCCGCCCGACTCACTGACCGTTGGATGACCAGCCCCATATCCGCCAAGTGGAGGTACGTCAGTAAGGGTAGCAGCGTTGGAGTTGCTGCTTTGATCGCCGCCAGGGTTACCTGCACCAGAGCCACCTGCGCCAGAGCCGGCTGAGGGGCTTCCGTAGCCTCCTGGGTTTGAGACGGTGACGGTGACCTCGCCAGACTCAGCGGGGTTGGAAGTGAGACCTTGCCCTCCTGCGCCGCCATTCGGTCCGGTCGTCACACCTGGAGCGGTCAGAGTGATTGTTGGAAGCGCGACACTACCTTCACCGTTGCCTCCAGACCCTCCGGAAGGATTCTCAGGGCCGGACCCACTGGAAAATGGCGATGAGCCATCACCTCCGTTGCCGCTGCCGGCCCCCCCCGATGGGTTTCCAGGTTCAGTCACAGTGATCGTTGGTAGCGGTGAGTTTCCCCCGTTGCCACCGGATCCACCAGATGGGGTTCCAAGAACAGTGACAGTTACTGCTGTTGGCGATGAGCCACTCCCTCCATTACCTCCATTACTTCCAGCTTGACCAGCGTCGGTGCCGGTGACGGCGACAGTGTTGGGCTGAGAGGCTGAAGCGAGTCCACTATCCGTGCAAGGTGTTGTGCCCTGGCCTTGCGACTCTCCAGGGTTGCCTGCTGATCCGTCTGGTGCTGTCACTGTGATAGTCTGAGGACCAGTCGAACCACCTGCACCTCCAGGACCGCCCGCAGAATTACTTGGTGATCCACCTGGTGTTGTTAGTCTGATGATACAAAAGACCTGAGAGTATTCTTACCTCCAGAGCCTCCTGGACCTCCAGCAGGGTTGCTTGGGGACCCGCCTGGTGCTGTCACAGTGATGGTCTGCGGGACATTCTGGCCACTCAGCCCACCGGGACCGCCAGCAGAGCTGCTTGGCGATATGTCTGGAACTGTCAGAGTTATGGTCTCGGGGATGACTTGACCACCTGGTTCAGTAATCGAGACGGTGATGATAGTCGGCGTGGAAGTCACCTGTGGCCATGGTGAACCGTTAGGGCTGCTTGGCGATATTGCTGGAACTGTCAGAGTTATGGTTTCGGGGATGACTTGACCACCTGGCTCAGTAATCGAGACGGTGATGACAGTTGGTGTGGAAGTCACTTGTGGCCATGGTGACCCGTTGGGGTTGCTTGGCGATATTCCTGCAACTGTCAGAGTCAGAGTCTCGGGGATAACTTGACCACCTGGCTCAGTAATAGAGACGGTGATGACAGTTGTCTCTTCTGGACAAGGTGAGCCATTGGAGTTGCTTGGGGACTCTCCGGGTTCCGTGAGGGTAATGGTCTGAATGGAGTTGTCGCCGCCTGGACCTCCTGATCCGCCAGCGCCCGATCCGCCAGCAGGATTGCTCGGAGACCCTTCTGGTGCTGTTATGGTGATGGTCTGAGGGACACTCTGCGCACCTGAACCCCCGGCACCGCCTCCAGGATTGTTGCCAAGATCGGTACCAGTGACTGTGATGACGTTGGGACCTGACGAACCGGCTCCGGTCTCCTCTGGGCGTGGCGAAGTTTCGGTGTTACCAGGTGATCCTCCAGGGGCTGTCACGGTGATAGTTAGCGGAACGCTTTGCCCACCTCCATTTCCAGGACCTCCAGGAATTCCAGAGCCTCCAGGAATGCCAGAGCCTCCAGGATTTCCAGAAGCTCCAGAGCCACCAGGACCACCTGCCGAATTGCTTGGTGAACCTTCAGGTATAGTCAGAGTGATGGTTTGAGGGACACCTTGACCAGATAGACCTCCAGGACCAGTACCAGTCTCGGACCCTGCAGGGGCTGTCCAGATGGTAGTCGCAGAGATTCCCTGACCGCTTAGGCCGCCCGGTGATCCCGATTCTCCAGCACCGCCGGTGGGTTCACAAGGAGTTGTTGCAGGGGAGTTTCCTGGGCCGCCTGGTCCACCTTGGGAACCTGAACCTTCGGGGTTGCCGGCAGATGATGAAGGCCAGATGATGACAATTGTCTCAGAACCTTCAGCACCGTCTGGACCTCCTTGGCCGGCTCCAGCAGCTGTGATGGTGATGGTAGCTTCCGGAGGATACCCTCCATTCTCTCCACCAGGGATGGTCTCGGTGTAGGTGGGGGGATATTGACCAGGTGAAGAAGAGATGCCAAATGGGCCAGGAGGGACGGTTGAGGCACCTTGGCCACCTTGGCCACCTCCACCCGGCGCACCGGACGAGCCTGCACCACCGGGGCTGACAATGGTGTAAGTAAAGAGGGCGGTTGAAGATCCAGCACCTTCAGGGGAAGGGGGCAGAGTGAGAGTCAAGAAATCAGTAGACCAGGGAACACTGCCGGATGATATAGTGGAGGCTGCGATGGTGATGGTCCTAGACGGAGACCAACCAACGAGCGAAGTAGAAGGCTGGAAACCATCGGTGCCGGAGTTCGAACCAGAGCCGCCAGAGCCGCCGGAGCCACCAGAGCCAGGAACCGAAGCAACAGTGGAAATGACAGTAGAGATGACAGTAGACACGGTTGGCGTGAGAGTTACGAAGACAGTAGTAGGTTGGGCAGCGGGACAGGTTCCGACACCACTGGCGCCGGTGCCACCGTTGCCGCCACCGTTTCCGTTTCCGTTGCCGCCTCCGTTGGTTGAAGGACTACTGGGTCAAGTCAGCTTTCCGAGCGAGGATCTGTGGATTAGCTAGTCAATCAATCGAGCACTTACCCATTGCCATACTCTTGGCCAGTGGTTAATCCCACGAGCCCGATGGCCCCCAGGACGCCCCAAAGGGCGTTTGCTCGCATTGTTGATGTGAACTACAGTCCAGTCTATGCTTGATAGGTGGTGATCAATTGCTAATGAATGACGATAGTTGGTTGGAGCACGATGTGGTCGATGAGGGTTATGCGGGTGGTGAGAGAGATGCGGATTGTGGCAGAGGTGGTAGGGTGTGAGAAGAATGAAGAATAGAAGATGGAGAGGTTGAGAGACTAGAGAGAACCAAGTTGGGAAAACTGGAAGAGACAGAAGACAAAGTTTTTCTCGAAACACTGCTTCTGTTGCTCCTTCTCAACTGAATAGGGACGTTCTGTCCCGTGAAGATAGAGAAGGTAAGGACGGGTTGAAGCATTAGCTTTGTGCTATTTGTCATAGAATCTGTGAAATGGCAGTCTCGATGGTTATCTACCAGACATTCAGCCATTGCACATACCTAACGAGGTAGGTATCCAACAGGCCAACTTCTAAATATTTTGCACTTACACGGTTACTTCCTTCGTAGGAGTAGCACTCGAGGAGGTAGGGTGTTGATGCTGTTGATGGCAACCTCCTACGTAAAGAACCTACCTAGGTAGGAGGTAGGTATAGCTTCTGTGAAATGGCTTGTATTAACTTTTCACATTGCATAACAGAAGCCGGGTTCCCAGATGGCCACAGCCCCCAGTTCCTGTGCTTGTCTACTTTTCGATATGAATAGAAGGCTGCTTCTGTTTACCTACCTAGGTACCTTACCTCCTACAAGAGCCAGACAGGGTGTAGCTCCTCATTCTACTATTCGAGTAGGCAACATAAATAATGGATGCGGGTAGGTGCCTGTGTGTTTTATGAGGGGGGGTACTGCTGTGAGCTCATATTTGCATGATACGATGGTGGCATACGGGGACCAGCAGTTACCTGCCAAATACATGTAGGTGGAAGTCGAAGTGAACAACTCCACATTTGACATCACCACCTATTAATTCGCTTACTGAAAAAAAGGTAGATCTCAACAAAGATGGCAAAAGCTGGTGCAACCCAGATGGCTACCTATAATGCAGAAGGTGGGTGCTGTTGGAAGGGAAAGGGGTAGGCCCTTTGAAGCTCGACAGTATTGGACTGTCTTCCAATCTCATCCGTGATGATGCATTGCCTATCAGTCCCCTTGACAGCCCATTTCCAAGCCTTCATGTTGTGACAGATTAGACGGAGAATAGGCTTCCTCACGAGGTAGTAACTCTGGAAAAAGGGGTAGAACTATTCATCAAGTAAATCTAGAGCAGTGATATGTGCTCTTCCATCATGCTCGTATTTTGTGATTTGAAGAGGATATCAGTGCAGATAGTGTTAGACCGGTTAGAGATCTTTCATGTTTTGAACTTTTCAACCATACGATACCAAGCCTCGAACGTCATTTTCCCTATAATGAGATTTTGTATAGGCAATATGCGCTTGAATAGCAAATGTTTCTTGCTCTAGGTGCTGCATTGGAGTATTTTCTTCTAGGTAGTTTACGAAGATAGATACGTCGCCTGTGTAAAATCCCAAAGAATCGGAGCCAACCAGACTCGACTTAGGACCATCACCATAGCAGAATACCTGCTCGTGGGAACAGAAAACTCAGATCTTTACTTCGAGGAATTGGCGATAGGTGATGTTAGGCAGAAGGCAATAAAAACAAATATTATGGTGAAAACGGGGAAATAAAACACGCAAGGCATATGGCAGGGTGTCTTGGGCTATGAGTTAGTGTCTTAATCAGTTGAATGGGACTACACGTCTACTGGGTGTCTTAGGTTGCATCGACAACCCCGTTTCAGTATGCAGACTTTAGTTAGAGTCGACCTATTAGTTACACGAAGACATGTTGCAGTTGATGTTCAACACATAAGCTAGACCGTGTCATTAATATAACCGCAAAACTAACCAAACTAAACTGATCCAACTGTACATGGTCATACGGGGTTGTCCACGTATGGCGGAGGCGGCTCGTCTGGATCGTGCACCTGCCCATCTCTCGGCGCAGCAGCAGGAGCAGCGGGTACAGGCGGACCTTTAGCCTGGAGCTCGAGCTTTGCGGTCCAGAGCGCGGCGCCCGTCGTCGAGGTCAGAAGGAAGAACAGAGACAAGATGGGTACGAGTTCGAGGATCATGGCGATAGTGCCAAACCAGGTGTACTCCCACATCCTGCCGCGGATCTCCTTCTTGCGCTCCTTCTTCGTCAGGCCCCTCAGCATATACCACCTGTACTGCGAAAACGTCCCCAGCCGCGCGCCCGTGATTATGATAAAGGCCGGCGTGCCTACGTAGGGGATGAGGTTCAGCGGCAGGAACACGATCAGCTCGACGATTTGAATCAGGCTCCACGGCTGGTAGACGGCGGCGCTGGTCGGCTTGCCGAGCTTCTTGACCGAGTTGGGGGCGTCTGGGAAGAGGAGTCGGTGCGGCGCAACGAGGCTGTCGAGGCCTTTGTCGAGGAGGGTTGCCTGGAGGTTGTTAGCAAACTAGCCTAACCCTATCAAAGGAAAGGCGAGACCTACATCGAAAACGTCTACTCGGCATTCATCCACGAAGAAGCCCTCGAACAAACCCTGAATAATGACTAGCCCTTCACCTAGAACTAGCACTACAGCATTGACCCATGCACCCCAGCCGTGGAATAGGGCCAAGAAGGCATACTGAGGTAGGAATGCGAATGTAAAGAGGATTGCGTATACCAGGAACGAGATGATCGAGAGAGGGAGGAGTCGGCTGAGAAATAGAGGGTAATATACTGGATGACGTAAGAAGTACCAGATGCCCCGTAGAGGATACGAGGCTGCGACCAAACCTCGGAAGATATAGTTTATAGGTCGCCCTAGGAGTCGCATAGGTTGTGAAAGGCGGTGTTGGGACTCCATGTCATCGTAAATTAACTAGAAGGTGAGTGATGTGTGAGGGAGTGAGAGAGAGTTGTCGAATTGTCGACTTGATCTCGGGATGTCTTGTAGTAACCAGGCTGCATGCAATAAAGCGAGAGCTGATGACGATGATCGCCTTATCGATTATCGATAAATGGTTCCAACAGTGATGCCTAAAGGCTTAGTCACAGACCTTAATCTGCAGGTACAGCTGCATTACGGCATTTGTCTTACATTATTACGTCAGCTGTTTGAGGCTCAGACAGCATCGTCAAAATGAACTGGGGTCATGCACATCAAAATATTCATATGTTAAACGCAGCGGTTCTTTAATGAAATTCCACCTAACGCCGATTAGGAGGACGGCAATACTATCTTTAGGTACCTAGTCGAACTATGTCCTTTTCCTTCCACTGAAGAATTCGCTTTCCGAGACCTGATATGTTCTTCCCATGTCATGTCTCAAACGCCCTAATATCAAATCGCAAATTAAACCACGGCGTGCTCGAAAGAACCGAACCAATGACAAAGCATCGCGATGCATACCCTCAGATTCCGACCCCTAAATCGAATGAGGGTTCGAGAAGACGTTGTCCGGGTCCCAAGTCTCTTTCGCCTGCTTCAGTTTCGCGTAAACCTCCTGGCCGTAGTACTGCTCGTGCGCCTCCTCCCGAGTCAAGCTTGCGTCGGTGTAGTTGGCGTAGGCTCCAGATCGCTCGAGGTGTTGGGTCATCGAGTTCACAAGCCCGTTGACATACTCGATACCCCGTTTTGGGAGTGGCTGGTCGCCAGACACGGATCCGTATACCTGCGTAACCCAGCACGCGTCGCGATGCGCGAAGGCAGAGAAATTGCAATCTTTCGTGTTGATCTGGCTGTCGGCACCGCCCCATAAATCGATCAAGATAAAGCTGCTGATCGGTGATTCTATGTTCAACAGGTATGTGAAGAAGCTCGTTAATGTCTCCTTATTGAAACCCGGCTCGGGTAATACGACGCTCTTGGCGAAGAAATTGTCATGCTTGTCATATGTCTTAGGGTCCTTAGGGTCGATGCGAATGCTCTGACCCTGGTTGAGTATCTTAAGGGAGTCGAGCCAGCTCATCTGCTTGATTTCGGTTTCGACTTTTGGGGGTCCCGGGACCGTTGCGGGTGTTTTGATCATTGAGGCTTCCACGAGATCTTGCAGCAGCTTAGAAAGAATTACCCCAAGGCGGTCACTGGATCCCAAGTAGGTGCCGTCAATGGCAAAATAATCCCTTGCGAGGGACAAGTTGAGTCCCAACTCTCGGTTGACAATAGTCTCATTATGAACGAAATCTTGGATATACTGAAAAGCCTTCACAGAGCTTTGAACGTGTCCGACCACCCCTGGAATTTTGACGCTCCAGTGCACCACGGACTGGGGGGCTGGTGTTGGCGAGAGGTAAAAAAGGTGGACGATCCCAAAGGAGTCGGCAGCACCTCGCATTGCCTTTTGGTTTAAAATTTAGCATGATTCTTTTCAAGATGGGCAACAGCCTGGAGACTTACGTAATACAGATCTGGATGATCCGTCTCGCTGACATGGACGTCTTCGCCCTCTGCCGTTATGACGTCCAGTCCTGTGATCCGATCCATAGCAAGACCCCACGCACGGGAGAAGAATCCAAATCCGCCATGTGTGAAGTGCCCGCCGACTCCCACTCCAGCACAGGTACCGTGGGGAAGGGCATGGCCAGATCGCTCGTAAATAGTTTGAGCCATATTACCCAGCCGCGTACCAGCTTGAACATGTGCGCTAGCACCGAAGTCATTGACGCCGTTGAGTTGCCTGAGGTCTATAACCATGGCGCCGTCTACTCCTCCGTTGCTGTGGGAGGCGTACGAGTGGCCGCCGGATCTAGCTTGGACCTTCATCCCATATTTGCGTGCGAGGGTAACTGCAGCACAAATTTGGACTGTGTTATCGGGGCAGACAACAACGGCTGGCGTGACGGGAACATGGCGATTGTAGGTCGTTGACCACTCTCCCCAGTCCAAATCTCCATACACTTTGGTTGTTATATTCTTCGTGGTTAGCTCATGAACGAGAGAGCCGAAGGTAGTAGGATCCATCTTTACTGATAAAGATCAAGGTTGATTGTTGAGAATGTTGAGAAAAAGGAGGAAAGGAGAGAAGAGTGGCACGAGTGAGTAGGAGAGTTGTGTATGTGGATAAGTAGGAGAGAATGGTGCGGATGAGTAGAAGAGAAGAGTTGTGTGAATGTGTAGAAGAGAAATATTTGAGAAAGCAAGGCAAGGCAGGTAGAAGTAGGGGAAGAAGACTTATCTTAGGTACTTGATTTGATATAGTGTCAATGCGTCCTACTATGCTTTGTCATTTGGTCAGGGCCGTAGCAAACTTTGGGCGCCTGAAAGCTTGTAACTGGCTATGATCCGTAGTCGAACAGGCCAGATGACTTGACCTGTTGTTAGACTGGGCATCCAGATAATCTCTACCAAGCTGCCGCCATCCCAGTGAGCAACACCAGCAGTTGACCCGGGGAACCCTTTAAGGTTTCACGCCGCCTGGTCTCAGATAAGAGCCAGTACCTATCTGATCCACTAACGCACCGTCAATTTGGAATCCGAAGCATCCCAAACTGTTATTTTAGCTTATCCCTATAAAGCCTTTTCTCTTTTTCCTTCTTTGGACTTGACTTGACTTGACTTGACTTGGATGTATAGCCGAGACCACCTCCCATCACGGCGATAGACACTAAGAAAAATGCTGGAGCTCCTTTGATGAGATACGACGTCTGCAACTTGCAGTATGACTTGAATAAAATTAATTTATCCTAGTTTGTAACTACGAGTCACATGTCCCCATGATATCACCGGCGGTCACCTGAAAGATTGCCTCACAGTCTGTTAAGCAGACCCTGGGCGGCGGAGTCAATATTCGTTCCCCAAGTCTTGCTTGTGCACTGCCGAATCATTAGCTGCTCTGCTCTTCTTAACGTAACGGTCAAACTGTGACCAGCATAGCAAGGGAAGCTGAGGGTGTATTCTCACCTGCAGGTACAAAACACCATCCTCGATCTCGCACTCGCAGTAGGATTCATACTTGAGTTTTTCCACGATCCGAAACGCAATTTCCCCCTTTTCGATCATTTCGTGGAAGCCCTCGCGCAGCAGATCATCTTCGTCGAACTTCTGGTACTTGAGCTGGTTCGCGAAACCCTCAAAGTACAGCCGCGTGAAAAAGCCCAGCACGCTATCCCAATCGCTGCGGATCTCGGTCTTATTGGCCTTGCTTTCCTCCTGGAGCTTCGCAAAGGTGTCTTCAAAGTTGGGAGTTAGCTTGATGTCAGGCTTTGCCAACGCCTCCACGATCTGCGACCGGATCTCTTCCACCTTAGGTTCGTATTCCTTGCGAATATCCGACCGTGCTGCGAAGCTAAGAGTTGCCGCTGCGGAGTCGTCCGAAGGAGGAGCAGGGGCGTCATTGAGAGCCTGAAGCAGGACCGTCCGGTTAAGAGCATCATCAATGTTGGTACCTAGGTGACCTGGGGCAAACAGAATACGCAGCTTTCCCTCGTGGATGTCTGCACCACAGTACGAAAAGCGCTTGGCATCGTCCAAGTCAATGGTCATGACATGGGCGTAACAGATGGCGTTCAGTTCCTTCAAACCATCTTCTCCAGAACTATCCGTGTAGTCCCTGAGTCTATATATCGCGCCGTTGATGTAGCTAGCTGAAAATTAGCATAGCACGAGACAAGTTGCCAACCCACTATCTACCTAGCGATGCAACTGCCAAGAGATTCTTTTGCGTAGCCGTCTGTTGCATAGGGATATAGCTGGTTGGGGTTCACATCTACGGTCCAAGGTGTGGTAAGGGCATCTGAGAGCTGTTTCTCGATGTCTGACTTCTTGTTATCCCATTCATCACGAACTGCCACAATTAGCTCCCGTAGCATGACGGTAGTTTGTTGAACTTACTGTTCTTGCGAAGGGCAAGCGGTAGTTTTTCGACAGGGGGCAATCTAGGCATTTTGAGTGGGCTAGTTGATGGTAGGGAAATTATAATATGAAATATGAGACGACGACTTGCGCGTATTCTAAGAGACGCATTATCGACTGGGAACTAGGGGGCCTTTAAATACCTGGACAGGTAGTAACATCGTGGTAGCCTATCTCTACTTACCTCTTGTTAGTCAATGTTCTAATACACTGCTATCCTCGTTGAGACGGATGCCTTGTGCTAGCGCTTTCTTTACGCTGTTAATAGGGGGGCTTACATCACGGGTGTAATGTCAACCTCGCATTCAGCCCTGCCTACGCCTTCTGATACGGAAATGAAGGCCGGGGTCCAAACACCCTTAGTTGCTTTGCCAAGCGCACTATTGAACCTCTTGTAGGCCACCGCTACTCAGCCGCAACTGTTGGATACGCTATATAGGGTGCCTAGGCGGAGAACGTACGCTGAATTGCTGCACCTTGTGGACCATGCCAGACTGGGACTGTCAGCTCGGCTTGGCGACGTCGTTGATCTGTTTCTTACCTCCACTTATATCCCTTCCATCCGCATATAATTCTCAAACGAACTTGTAGGCTGCCACTTAGCTCATGACGCCCGAAACGCCTTGTGACCAGCCTTGATTATCAGACAATTATGATAGTAGAAAAACACATGGAACAATCCCCCCTTTTTTCTTTGTATTATGTAAATACTACTAAAACTCCCCTTCCGCCATTAGACCATGGCATTGCAAGCGCTTTAAGTAAGATCACACCCGGGCGTACCTCAATGGTTGAGACAGATGCCTAGATACCTTACTTACAGATGACTCAATAAATGACAGGCTCGTCGACCTACAGAAAGCCGTATGTAAACCACCAGTGGCAACGTCTTGTCGTTTCAACAGCTCAAGAAATCGTGAACAAGCACCTAGGTCCCAATGTGTCGACTGATTTTAACTGGCAATCACTCATCGCATCTCACGACGGTGATTGTCCAGACACTTACACGCTATTGAACTGTTTTCGGCCTTTCTCGATATGCTCTTAGCCGGCGTGGATAGCGGAGCTCTCACATGGGCCTCAGCTTTCCTCTACAGCCACCCAGCCTGGGATCTCTACGATGCCGGTCCTCAATCTGCCGGTACTAGAAAAGCATATTCATAATTCACCATACCACTTCGTGGTTTATGAGGAATACAAGACTACCTAAGGTATAATTGAGGTCCAATGTAACCACAGCCCAACACTAGAATTACTCGCGGCTTATCCAAGAAAACACTGCAAGAGAAAGAATCAGGTTTTGAAACGTCTAAGCACAGCCCAAGGTCGTAATTCCTAACAACATATGGGATTCTAACAAACTATAAACAAGGCGCTGTCTCTTATTATTGACCTCATGTTATATTGATCGATGTTCGGGGCTGCCACCTTGTACGAGTCTAACAATGACGATGAGGAGTCGCGACTCAGACCGCCTCCTGTCGCCTATGATAGTTCTGTCCTTTGCAGAAGGGGTGCTGGGTTACTAAAACATCTCAACCGACGGAAAGTGTTGGATCTTCCGAAGGGATATTGGGTTCATAAGCCCTGCACCGTCTCGCTGTTCGTCAATCTCATGAGTGACGATGGCCCATCAAGGGAGTAGGAACCGAATTTAGATGATAACCATCCACAGCAACCAACAATATACCTACCTCCTTAGGTAGGTTAGTCGGTAGTTACAATGGGTATACCCCTTTACTGCATGCACATGCGTGTTAAAAGGTTAACAGCCCCTCGGGTAACTGGATTCTCGTTCTTTCTTTACCAGTTGATTTGAGTTGTCACATCTACCTTACTCACATGTACTTACCTCATGTAGGTAGGTATTTACAGGTAGTTAGGTACTTACCATTTTCCAACCATAAAAAGGGGGCAAGGACACTTTAGGAAAGCACTCGTAAAATAGCAAGTATACCTGGTAGTTTTGGAAAGTACCTATCCTTCGGCTACCAGGTAGTTTAGGTACTCTTAAGTTTGAAATTTTTCATTCTGTTTCTCTTTCACATCAACTACCTACAGTAACCTAGAATTTCATTTGAAACAACAAACACTCTTCTAATAGGTTTGAGACTGTCCCGAGGCCAATCGAAAGTTCACAGGACCTAGAAACCTCCAGTCCTGGTATATTACAGCAACGACAAGAATCTAGGTATCTCATCTCCTATTGACTAACAGTCCCACCCGCACGCCCTACAAGCGTGTATCATCATTAACTCTAACATAGTCGTATAGACTCCCGCCACATGCCCCTATGGAAGCCTGCCACAGTATTACAATGCAATATCAACAAACAACAACAATCACCACCGTCCTACATACGGTCCTATTTCGAAAGTTCGGTCAACAATATGTTGGTCCATTTGCATTACAGTCATATCAATACGCACGCATCGCACCAACTACACGACGAACAGATTCAACACTTGGCTTCACATGGCAATTATGTTGGCGCTCCCACATTCATATATCAACACATTTTCCGGACGACAACTTGAGCCACGTTCTAGGCGGAAGACATCCAACGGCAATTAGCGTCGATGCGATATTCCCTCTCGATCTCGAGCATGAAGGACAACCCGTTATACACACCGCAAGCAATCTCGAGTCAGGGGCTTGGTGGAATACATTGTACTAGATCGTATTCTATGCGCCAACTGGGAGAAGGCGGAGAAGAGTGAGTATCATGTAGTTTGTACCCTCCAGCTACATCACGATAACTAATAAATATGTGAAATAGGGGGAGCGGGACTTCGGCGACCGGGCATGTGTGGAGGATAGTATGGGGGGTGGTAACAAGGAAGGAAGAAGTACGCCGGAGGATGAGCTTTGGGGCCAGGTTGAGTGCTTGATTTCTCGTTGTCAACGTGGCAACTCTGTTTGTCATTGACCTTGGACTTATTCAGATTACCAAGAAGTTCGAGATGGAGTTGCAAAGTGCCGGGATCCACAACGTGGACTGGTGTTACCATTACTATATTAATATTAGGAGGCAAAGCTGTTAAGGTCTTAGCTCTTGGCTACCTTTGGCTACCCGATTAGGACCTTAGGCTCGATGGTCGATGGTCGATAGGATGGGCCTCTTTATTCTCACCTCTTATGTATAGTATGAGCTGTTCGATGTTAGGTTTCATAGCTCTTCGCGCAACAATATAGGTAGTTATTTTCCTCATTGCATGGTTGGCCTCGTGACAATCGTTTAAATAGGGGTTAAAATCCATCATTGTTCACTGTCTTGGTGCCTGTGCGCTCACACGTTTTTATCCCTCCCGCCGATGCTGTATGCCGCGCGGACGTACCGCGTCGAGAGGCAAAATACAACCCTCTGAAAGTCTTTCTTTTTCTGGTCCCCAATGATTCACGGATGGTGGAACAACATACTCACGCCCACTCGGTCTCACGACCCACCACCACTTGATATTCTCAGGCCCAGGGAACTCGAACCATTTTTCGGGTTTGTCTGATGCGATCATATCCCTCGAAGGGATCTTGAACGTCATTTCTGCCCGCCACTCGGGCTTGTCCCCAACGTCCTCCATGACGGCAGTCATCTTCCATACGTTGCCGTCATTCTTCCTTTCCTGTCGCCATTCCCTGAAGTCATCATAGGCCTGCTTCAGACGACCCAGGGGCTCCATCGGTCCGAATTCAAGCACGTGGTCCACCGCTCGCCGGCATCTGGAACGCGCCAACGTGTTTTCCTTGTCGACATATCCTTGCTTGATTTTCCTCGAAATCTCGGCTTGCCGTCGAGCTCTCCTGTCTCTGATATATCGTTTGGTGCGTCCGTCCTCGCGACGATGTCGCATGCCGTACGTGTATGCTTTGCGGTATTCCTTGGTGATCGCTTCGTTCCACCAGTCCATGTTCCATCGATTTTGCCACGACTCCAGGTCGTTGGGCCATCTTGGGGGTGGTTCTCTCTAGGCGAGCGGAAACGAAGGGCTCCTGAATGTGTTGGTTCCTGGGGGTAACACGTGGCCTCCCCCCTTTTGGGATCGCAACCAAATTTTATAACCACCTCCTTGGAAGCTCACTGTTTCAAGGTACAGTAAGAGGTGTACACTGAACGGTGCAAACACACTGTGCTATGTAATCAATTTTCATACTATGTCATCCTTTTTCAGGGGTATTTCAGGGTATTGGCGGTTTGGCGGCATATGGCCAGCCGTCAATATCGACGCTCCTGTCCTGATTTTCATGAAAGAAAGCAAATATCCTTGCCCTGTAATTCTATCCGTCTGACCACATTTGATCGGTCGATAGGGAATTGATAGAAATTCATGAAAATAAACATCACGGGTCTTCCAACCTCTTTACGTAGTATCTACCCGGTGAATATCAAGCAATTGGCGTTGCTTCTTCCCTCCAGATTCGGTAGAGACGCTATCATTATCATTATGACTTCGCGGACGAACAAGTGGTAGTGTAGCAATGTTTACAAGCGGGCGGAAAAATCGGTTGTATACGATGAAGGTGTCTCCGTCTCCCGTGAAAGCATTAACCGGAGTGGGCACGTAAATACTTCTGCGTCTAATCTCGACTGCATCCTCGGTGATTGGCTGGACTTCGCGGTATCTATAGATGGCGCTCAATATGGGAATTGAGAGGCCGTGTACTAGAATTGAGAAGAGCACCAGGAAATATACCACTAGCGGAAGGACTTGTCAGTGGGGAGTCAAAAGGGGTGCGTATATGGATCCTACGAACCTGGGCATATCGCATCGAGCAGTTCCCGTTCTCTAGAACTGGCAGCGTGTTCTTTGGGGAAGAGGAGTCTGGTGTGTTGGAGGTAGTACACTGCTCCGACCCCTATCGGACCGAAATATCCCATAAATACTGCTTCCCTCCAGTTCTTGACCACGGCGGGCATCATTTTGTACGTGATGAGCATAGCCGGAATTCGTCGAAACAGGATAACGAGCACGCCCAGAGCGAACAGCCGAGGAAAGGTGATTCCGGTTGTGTCGGGCTGGTGAAATTCCTGCCAGGGTATGGCTGTTCCGAGGTACATGAAGCCGCCAAAGTTGAGCAGCACATCGATGCACGAGTTCACTTCATCGTGGCGGCGTTCCGTCTCTGCGAGGAACTGCCCGTCCCAGTTAAGTGCGCAACCCGCGACAAAGCAGGCGAGAAGATCGCTCGTGCCAATAGCTCCGCAGGTCCCAACGATAAACAGCTACCGTACTCCATTAGTGATGGTCCTCAGGTGAAACGGGTATAAGTTAGATGGAGTGCACCTACACCGAGTGCAGTTGGGAACAGGAGATAGCTTTCCGTGTCGATCCATCTCCGCGATAGAGAGAACCGGACTCCCACCCTGGCGCAGTACCCCGTGACGGCTCCATAAGCGATGGCCAGCAGGACAATGTATAGCAGTGTTTCGATAACCCAGTTTCCCAAAGCAATCCCAACATCGCTGGTGTCTTCGCCGATTCCTCGGCCGCGCTCTACTAGATTCTGAGTACCATCTACGATGGTTTCTCGTCGGTTCTCCGTCAGGCGCAGGAGGTTGACGGCAAGCATGAGAAACGGCGACGCGAAGCCATCGTTAGCGCCAGCCTCGGCGGAAATGATCTCTCGAAGTGGGCGAGCCACGTATTTGTCGGCGAAGGGTCCCTTCGCGACGGCTTGCGAGAGAATCGGATCCGTGGATGTGACGCAAGCCCCGATAACCAGGGTTGCAAGCAGCGAGACCTTGGGGATCGTTGCAAGCACACAGACGGACGTTGCCAGCCACATCAGTGCCATGATGGGAACGAGGCAGACTATCAACGGTTTATAATGTAGCAGAAGATACCTGGCGGGTAGTTGATAACCAGCAATAACGCTGCGAATAGTAAGAATCTCGTTAGCTGCTGTTGTTATATTCAAACATTCCTCGAGTCAAACTCACAGTTGGATACCAATCATCACCCGCATCACGCCAAGAGTTATTGCATCTTGCTGGTCTGCAACCGCCGAACCCCATCGCTTTGGATCTAGGAGCTTTGCCGCAATAGGTCCTAGTATCATACCAATAAGGACAGCCGGCACTATGAAACCGAGGTGAGCAGGCGGTCATGATATTCACTATGCAGAATAGTTCTTACATGCTTCACCGATATACCAAACTCCTTTTATTTTGACGGCAACCAGGCCGTATATCACCGTGAAAGCACCTAGAAAATGTCAGAATCACACCTGCCTTGGCGAGAATGTCGTGTGTTCAAGCTTACCAAGGACTGAAACGACAATATTCAAGTCGCTAGCATCTAGAGTCGGCATCGTGAGTGAGGCTGGAAAGAGAGAAGAAACATTAGATCTAGGTTTAGACTCGAGTGCTCGAATTGCGGGAGCATGCCAAGGATATTCATAAAATAGAAAACCATAATCTACAGCGAGATGACGATGAACGCGCAGATCGATCTATGTCGACATAGATAACGTATGTGTAAGTCATTCAAATCTCCGGCTTGGCAATTGTTGCTGCGATCCATTCCAAATCTAGGAATGCGTCCTCCCCTGATGGTAATTTTTCAGCCACAATGTCTCGTTACAACGCAGCTAAGCTTCTCCGCGAAGACCCGATGAACACATATCCGTGTGTCCCCTGCTCTAGTGTGAGACATTTGTCTAGGCCGCCTTTACCAAAGCAACAACATCCCTTGTCGTCGCTCTTAGTAGCTAGGGAAGCTCGTGCCGGCTACCCGTGTGACCCTTGAGCGACCATATTGTTTGTATCGGGCGGTTACATCACGCGGGATGAGTAGCAAAGGGGACAAGAATGACTCGCACAAGGCGGGTAGGATTAAGGAATTGTCAGTCGTTGCACTCAGAAAACGGTATTCGAAGAAACAAATTTAGGATTGAGAGTTCGATGCCTCCAAAGTCGAACTGAGTCAAAATGCCGAACGTATCACAGCCCGCATGTAACAGAATAGCAGAGGGGATACCAGATTGCTGTGCACGTTTCAGACCGAATCAATATTCAGCAATACAGTGGGTGTTGTATGTGATATTTTACCCCAGACCATCCAGCCCGGACGCTGGGTCTGGACACCATCGATATGTGGTAAGAGACGAATATGGACTCGACAGCTCGCTAGAGAGTAGATTGTGATTTGTTAGCACTGTTTTCGAAGGTCCAGACCAGTATCTAGTAATACATATGCCCAAGATGGGAACCTGTAGATCATTTCACGGAACAATACGGTTGTAGAACATGATCGGCTTTCCCGTTCAAGATTCCACCATACCCAAATATGGCTAACGATTCGACATTGTCGCTGACAACCGTGCTGACCGTGAGTATGAAAGTAGGTAGTAGAGGGAGGACCATGTAAAATTCCTGTTCCGAGAACTACCGATTCCACGCGAGCCCCGAACGCAAGGCACAGACCTGGGTTCACGATATTTCCCGGTAACCGGGTGAGGTCAGTGAGACGAGGTTGAGATGCTTATATGCTCTTAGGTTAGGTGATATTTCGCACAATCCGGTCATCCTGTTTCATTAGATCACCCACCATAAATAGCTTCGAGAAATTACCATTGGTCTTCCTCTTAGAATCCGTTATAACCAGTCCGTACGATATTATTAAGTGATATACCATCAGTCAAGTCAACTGAGCTTGACAAGTCTGTAAAGGTAAAAGTTCACCCTCGGGTTTGATAAGTTTCACCTAAGGGTAAGGTACATGATATCTACCGTTCTCTATCGTCAACTACGGCTCAGCGACTTCGAGGACGAGGCTGTAAAGCGGCCCGAGATTCAGGCTTTCGTGGCCCAAGATCCGCATGATCACTCTCCAGGGAAATAAACACACCGACAAAACTTATTTGGAACAGCCGTGCTATACAAAGATCGTTCTCAATTCAGGGGTGTCTTACGACGATACTCGATTCGATAGACGAGGCGAATCGACACAGCCGTTAACGGACAAAGAGGAGGAAATGAAAAATTCTGGACTGCACTGCGAAGGCCATATCTCCATCGAAGGCACATGCTCTACTGAGTATTTTGTAGGTAGGTTGACGGAAATTTCCGACATGGGGGAGTTTATGGAATCACTCGGCTCATGACCAACACATCGTTTCTAGGTAGGCATACAAGTAGCAGTCTCTGCAAGTTGCAATCGTGAAAGCAAATGTAGAATCGACATATATCGAAATATTTATGCTGAGCTCGCATGCCATCTTATCTCATCAAAACTTGCCTCCCGTAGCTCGATTTAGTGAGGGCGGCGGCGATCCGACTCTGAATCTGCACTAGACCCCCCTGGATTTTCTAGAGCGATCTCGGGCTAGTTACGAACCCCCCCTTTTATCATCCAACCGCCTATTCTCGGTCTTAATATGGCGTATTCACTTTGACAAGTTACGTAGAATGCCCAAACCATTTGCATGAATAACAGTTCGAAATCAAGGTCATTTGTCTCGGTTATTAAGCTATCATAAAACGATATTGTGTTTTTCTTCTTCTTTTCTTTTTCTTTTTTTCAAGTTTCCATCAATCTTACAACATGAGCCCGCAGGCGCACAATTCGTTCCCCAGCACCGTAATTATCATCGGTGCGGGTGTGTTTGGACTCTCTACTGCGCTAGCTATTGCAGACAGACACCCTCGTACGAAGGTGACAGTCATCGACAGATTGCCGCCCCCTGTGCTCGACGGAACTAGTGTAGATACGACTAGATGCATTAGAGCTGGTGAGTTGCGTTAGCCTGTGCTCAGAATTGAGTGTTAACCTGGCAGATTATGCCGATCCCATATATGCGAAATTGGCCAAACAGGCCCAGAGCATACTCCGCGATGACCCGGACCTCAGCAAGCACATGTTCCAACAGGGGATGACGTTCGCATGCGACGGTCAGCCCAGCCGGTTCACAGATCTCTGGAAAGCGCTGCGGGCGCTGGCGGAGAGTCTCCACGATCCCAAAGATCTTGTGGCTATGCCCAACCGCGAGTCCGTATTCCAGCGTATTCACGGTAAGGACGCGCAACCTCCGGCCGCCGATACCTTGCCGGGCGGCAAATCAAGATGGAACACAGCCTACTGTAACCTCGACGACGCCTTTATCGATGCCGAAGCGAGCATCAAGATATACTATGAACGATGTTTGACAAAGCCGAGCATCAGCTTTGAGTGCGGCTCCCCCGTCGAGCGCATTCGGATCGAAGAGAGTGTCTCAAAAGGCATCGTCCTCGAGAATGGGAAGGAAATCCGTGCTGAACTTGTGCTGGTGGCAGCAGGTGCCTGGTCGGGCCGTCTGATCAATCTAGAACAGCGAATCTACCCCATCGGCCACGAGGTTGCTTGGATCAAGGTCACCCCGGAGGAAGAGCAACGCTGGAAGCACATGTCAATCACGACGAACCTAAGTACAGGGCTCAACATGTTTCCACCCTATAATTCGGAGATCAAGATCCTTCGTCGCTCGCCCGGATACAAGAATACCATC
Source organism: Hypoxylon cercidicola (assembly GCA_022578845.1). Taxonomy (NCBI): domain Eukaryota; kingdom Fungi; phylum Ascomycota; class Sordariomycetes; order Xylariales; family Hypoxylaceae; genus Hypoxylon; species Hypoxylon cercidicola. The sequence continues at coordinate 583,707 of MU399508.1, forward strand.
CAGGTCCCCGACCCGGAAGACCGGTCGAAAACACTAGAAATTTCTTATCCCCGGACTATCGTCAGCAACCCCACCGATGTCATCCCCCTCGACGCCGAGAAGGCCATGCGGGAGAACTTGAGAGAGATCATGCCTCCTCTAGCTGATCGCCCCTTTGATCGAACCAAAATCTGCTGGTGTGTTGCCCCCAACGCGTAGGTATCTCGTTTGTGACTCAAGGCTAACAGCGACGGGATAGGATCAACACTACCCCGACGGCGGACTTCCTAGTCGCGCCACACCCACGTGTCGCTGGAGTGCATCTGGCCACCGGAGGCTCGGCGCATGCTTGGAAGTTCCTGCCGGTGATTGGAGACCTGGTGGTGGACTCGATGGAGGGCACCTTGTCGCCCGAGCTGGCAGCAAAGTGGGCGTACGCGAAGGAGAAATCTGGAAAGGATGAAAACGCGCCACGGATGGACGGAAAGCCAGAAGAGCTGCGTGATGTTGTACGATCTAAACCATAGTGTGGGCTCGTAACCAATTCTAAGACTGGATATCTGGTAATCCGAAGTGCACATATCTCAAAAGCCGTATTACTACTAGTACCTTGTATGAATCAGGGTCATGAACATTACTTGTAAAGGATGCGAGACGCCGACGTCAGTGGCCTTGTCGGCGTGTCCGTTGCTAAAGCGTACATTAAGGGGGAAAAGGAGGGGCTTCGAGGAAAAAGGGGCTTCGAGGGAAACTTTGTGTGCCAATCCCATGAACAACTCCACAGTGAATGGATTATAATGTCATTTTCTATTATGTCGAAGCCTTCATATTGCAGGATGCGGAGATACAAGTTTCGGATTTAGGGATAGCTGAAAACCTCCGTCATGCATATAAATATACTTGAGCTACTGCAACGGGACCGACAAATTTCAGAGTGGAGAGCCACCGGGCCTATAAATGGGATAAGACTGCCAGTATCTAGCGTGACAGGCTGTCTATGCGGGCCGTAGCCGGTGGCGGCCCCGTATTAAATTATCAACCATATGCGGGTTTCGAGGCAAAAGGGGTATATACAACGGGGAGAATAAAGTAAAAAGGGGGCTTCTACTGGAATTCCATGGTTCATCCCGCATGATAAGACATATAATTCTGTGTTCCCCTCTTAAATGGAGTTCCATTATCATCTTCACTACGAATATCTCCATCCTCGAGGCATCGAGTCATACTAATTGAGATCATTAGATTTGGCCAGTCTCTTGGGTTGATACGCTAGGCGAACGTCATAGAAACCTCCTCTGGCCGTATTTGGCAGTGTATCCAGGGTGCAAGCAGCACGACGGCGAACTCTAAATGGCAATGGGCCATGGACCATGGACTATGGACACGAGAAGTCGTCGGCCGGTTCGGGAATACTTGCTCGACACGACAGTGCATGGGTTCAGGGTTGAGAACATAGCTTGAGGGGGGCATTTGGACCTCCTCTCATACTATTTCTCTGCTGTAAAGTGTCGTTAGAGTACCGAAGAACGAGAGAAGGCATCGAACTCATCGGGGTTGGACAGCATTTCCAAGGCTCATATTATAGGTGACTGTTAGACTCAGGAGAAGACTTCCCCTTACCTGCGAAATGCATCAAACTTGCACAATCATCTACGGCAATTAAGGAGCATACCTTCCAGCATATTCTCCTTATGCTATGCTCGTATACACGCAGATACCCCGTGAGGGATGACCCCGGCCTCTAGATCTCCGGTACCACGCATATGATTCTACTTTGTCACCAGAGGCAGCAGTTAACCAGCCAGAGGACGCTTGCACGACTCAGTCAACTAGATGGAGCTAGCCAACACCAACGTTAAAATACGAGCCTCCACATAACATATACATCACCTCTTTAATAGAATTGCGTCAAGATACCGAGTTCACCGGGCCTCAGGAAGCACAACGGCAATTATTCCCTCAATGCCCCCTGAACTACCAGAATTAGTCTGTGCTAAGTGGTATGGAACCGGAGGTCTTGGACCGCCTTGCTAGGCTCCCGTGGTCGTCTATCCTGCCCGGAAATGAACTTGGCAGGCTCATCGAGTCTCATCAACTGCAACGACAGGGCTCTGTAAGGTCATCGACTGTAATATCGCTTGCACTCAGACAAACTTTTCTCTCGTGTCTGGTGCATGACGTTGTACCTTGAGTGTCTCTAGAACAAGTTTTCGAGAGTTCGTCCGTTGCAAGGTCCCCCTTCCCGGCCAGCAACCGGAATATAAGCTGCATGATCTCTCTGCTCTCCAGCCCAGGCTTGCATTACCTTTTTTTTTCTTCCTCAGTCTATCGTTTTCGGGGCCAATCTGTCACTTTCTGACCCCAAGTAATCATCGAAAAGGAGCCTGAGTGTTCGACTAGGAGAACATAGTCAACATGAGACACACAAGGAAGCCTCTTGTTTTGCTTTCCATGGCGGGCGGCGCCTACTCTCTCGTCGCGCGCCAGAGTGGCTGTAGCTTCACCATCTCGACCGGCGGCTCATTCAGCGGCCAGGTCGGCCAGTACCCCAGTGGCCAGATTAACGCTGGACTCTCCGGAACCAGCGTCGTCCCGTCCACATTCGTTTTAAACGGGGACACCATCTCCGATTCCCAAGGCCGCGGCTGCTGGTGGACACCACCGACAACAGTCCTTCAATGCGACACCGGCCAGACTCCACCGGGCGGGTTCGCAATCGGCTGTAATGGCGAAGTGACCTACAACGGACAATCTACTTTCTGGGAGTGTGCTACCGGCGAAGAGGGCGTGGTGATGGTATACCTCGCACCCGGAGGGAGCAACTGTTCCCAGATTACCTTGACCGCAAGTGGGTGTTATCCTTCGTCATGCGGTACTGGTTCAAGCATCATGACCATGACCGACACCACGATGGTGTCGAACTCTGAGAGCGCCTCTACCGTTACCGTTACCGTCACCGAATCCGATTGCACAGGAACAGCTCCTCCGAGTGAAACGCCGCCAACGACAGTACTCCCCCCACCGATGACAATCCCTTCAGTGACCTCGCATCCTGTTGTACCGCCCCCGGAGACTACCCCCGCGACGTATCCGACGAGCCCTCCAGAGTTAACAACGGTTGTGCCGCCGCCGCCACCGCCGCCGCCGCCGGAGACGATTCCCACGTCAGCCCCTGAAACACCCCCGTCAGGCACGTCGGAAACCTCACCAGAGTATCCCACGACAGTGGTTCCCCCGCCAGTGACAACCCTTCCGGAAACACCTACACCGGAAATGCCGCCACCAATGACGATCCCTACAACCCCGGCGGCGACACCTACAACTGAAATGCCTCCGTCGGAAACATGCACTACAACCGTTGCGACTACTGTTGAGACTACAACTGTTGAGACTTCTCCACAGACTTCTCCAGAGACACCAACAGCTCCCCCGGAAACGCCTACCGTCCCTCCCACTACAGTAATCCCACCACCGGAGACGCCTACCGTTCCTCCCACTACAGTAGTCCCACCACCGGAGACGCCCACCATCCCTCCCACTACCGTAGTCCCGCCACCGGAAACATCCCCTACTACCATTGAGACTTCTCCACAGACCTCCCCAGAAACACCAACAGCTCCTCCGGAGACGCCTACCGTCCCTCCCACTGTAGTAATTCCACCACCAGAGACGCCTACCGTTCCTCCCACTACAATGGTCCCACCACCGGAAACATACCCTACAGCACCTCCAGAGACGCCTACTGTCCCACCCACTACAGTAGTCCCACCACCGGAGACGCCAACCGTTCCTCCCACTACAGTAGTCCCACCACCGGAGACGCCAACCGTTCCTCCCACTACAGTAGTCCCACCACCGGAAACATACCCTACAGCACCTCCAGAAACACCTACCATCCCTCCCACTACAGTAGTCCCACCACCGGAGACATACCCAACAGCACCTCCAGAGACGCCCACCATTCCACCTACTACGGTTGTCCCGCCGGGCACAAGTGAATCGGAGTCTTCTTGTAGTTCGGTAACCGCTTCGTTGACTACCACAATGACACAAAGCCCTACCTCGTCAAGCACAACTGAGGGGACTCCTGGTACAACAACAACTGTAGTGCCTGGTAAGCCGACAACGCCAACGGAGAGTAGTCCAATGTACCCAACTTCGCCACCGGCAGAAACGACCCCTGAGACGACTCCGGCTACTATCCCGGGAACTGCCCCCGCGACGACTCCCGCGACGACTCCCGCGACGACTCCCGAAACACCGCCGGCAGAAACAAGTGCTACAGGGTACCCCACCAGCCCAGCGCCTGTATATCCCACCATGTCTATGCCTGAGATGTCGAGCAGTGCCGCCGGCTATCCCACCGCACCGGCGCCAGCAGCGGGAGGAGCACACCAGGGTGCCGGACCCGAGCATCCCAACGGACCAGAAGCCGAGGCCAAGGGGCCAGAAGCGCAGCCACACAAAATCCCCCGACGGGCCCGCGCGACCGAGCCACGATCCGGAGCATGCCCCGGCGAGCTCACCGGGCAGTTTGCGTCGCCGCGCCTGGTCGTCCCCGTCGACAGCGCGAACCCGGACACGGCCTACGGGCCCTCTCCATTCGGCGAAGTCGAGGTGTCGTCTACGATCTCGACCGTCTTCGACTTCGCCATCCCGGCCAGCGCCGCCGGGAAGACGTGCACGCTGGTGTTCCTGTTCCCGGCGCGCGACGACGACGACGACGACGAAGACGTAGCCTCGTCTAACACGACGGGATCGGGGGCCGTCGAGTTCTCGCGCCTCGAGGGCGGCGGCGTGGACGAGAAGACGACGCAGAGCAGCCTGCCCGACGCGGCGCAGAGCTACCGCCGGCTCGCCGTGGCGCCCGGCCACGCGTACGCGGTCGACTCGTTCGCCTGCCCCGGCGGCCGCGACGTCGCCGTCGAGATGGCCGCCGTGCCCGGCACCGACACGCAGCTGCGCTTCCTCCAGGACGCCGACTCGGACGCCTGCCCGCTCGGCCTGTACATCCTCACGTCTGCCACCGGAGGCGTGGAGCTGTGATGTGATGTGATTTTGGAGGAATAACGGAATTAGATTGGAAACGTGTTATCGCATCTGAGTTTGTTTCGAAGTTGAAGTTGAATTGAGGGTTGAGGGCAAGCTTCGGCTGCCTGATAATGGAGAATGTCCTACATCGTGTACGAGCAGGAATAGGACATTATGTGTACGTTGTATTAACACAAAAGGCTTCAACGGAAGTACAAAAACCATGTAATAAGGAATAGCTATAGGGTACTGTCATTTAATTGGATCATTTCTTTTGTCGTCTATTTTGACACGGCTTCGATTTATTTTTGTTCGGTCGTGAGATGCAAATAAGATTCACTGGGTACCTAAGGTAGCCTAGCCGAGGTTTAGGTCCCGTATCCGAATGGCGGTCTCGTGACTTGTGGCTAGGTGGTTAGGCCTAGGTAGACGGTAAAACACATTCTTGGCACCATTTTGCAACTGATGACTCCTGACTTCTTTATCTTCTACAGGACTGAATCTCCAATCAATATCATGATATGAAGTTATCACAAATGCTTATCTATTGATGCTCACTTGTCCTAGGTCGAGATATGCCCATCACAAATTTTATTTCTTAATTCTTTGCGATCTTGGCTAGCACCGCCTAAGTGGGCTTGTTGTTGCAGTTATTGGCGCTCGTACGTCTTCGTTTGAGAAAGATGGCATACCCTTAACCGGACTTGGAAACTTTCATCCGTTCGTGGAACCTATTCTCTGGGCAAACTAGGATAGGTATCACAATCTGGACAAAATCCCAAGTCTGAAGACGTTATCACAACTTGACGCGTTAGTGGCGTTCGGAGATAACCGTTTCACATGGATCTCGTCCGAAGCAGACCCGTTGATTCGCTAGAGATTATCAACGCCAGTCGCACCGATTAGGTAACAAGATATCACTCAAGATGATGGCATTACCTCAAGAACAGGTGCCTCTGCTTCAGCCAGACCAGCCAGACCAGCCAGATCCTCCAGAGTCGAGTCACGATCAGAATCACCTCAACATGGCTGCCGCAGAAGATATTCCTGTCGATGTCACGCCAAATGGCGGCGATGCTGTCAGTCCCGATGAAGCTCGTCGCATCTTGCGCCGTATTGATTGGCACATTATGCCGCTGCTATTTCTGACATATTGCTTCAATTTCATGGACAAGACCATCATATCCAGCGCGTCGGTGTTCGGTCTGAGGCAGGACACGCACCTCCACGGCTCCAATTATTCCTGGGTGTCGAGCATCTTCTACTTTGGCTATTTCCTCTGGGCCTATCCTACCACCCTCTTGGTGGCTCGCTTGCCCGTCGCCAAGTACCTCGCCGTTACCACTTTGCTCTGGGGCACCGTGGTCGCCTTGACAGCAGCATGTTCCAACTACGGTGGCCTTCTTACCGTGAGATTCTTCCTCGGCGTATTTGAAGCCACCGTCACGCCTGCTTTGATGTTCATCACCTCTACCTGGTATACTCGAGACGAGATACCAACTAGAACTGGCATCTGGTTCGCTGGAAATTCCGTGGGCGGTGAGTAGAACTGCGCCGTCTTAAGCATCGACGTATTAATGATTTCTAGGCATCGTCTCGTCGCTCCTTGCTTATGGGATTGGTCATATCACCAACAGCCTAAGCCCGTGGCGTTGGATGTTTATAATCCTAGGCGTCGCCACGTTCTTGATGGGGTTTGCGGTACTCTTCTCATTACCTGACACAATTTCAAAGGCGAAGTTCTTAACGCCTGAAGAACGCCAGTGGGCAGGCGACCGAGTTGTGATCGCCGGTACGGGTAAGACCGAGAACACGACCTGGAATTGGGAGCAGATGCTGGAGTGCCTGCAGGATCCCAAGACATATCTGATCTGGTCCATTGCACTGCTTTGCCAGATTCCCAACGGTGGCACTCAGAGCTTCGCTAATCTAGTCATCACGTCGTTTGGATTCACATCGTTGCAGTCGACACTTATCAATATCCCTTATTCCGTGCTTTCTATCACGGCTATTGCTGGATCCGGTTGGTTGGCCGGACGCTTCCGGTCGATGAACTGCATTCTCATAGGCCTCGTCGTCATCCCACCGGTCGTTGGATCCGCGTTGATTGGGAGCCGTAGCTCGATTCCTCATGGTGTTTCCCTCTTCGGATATTTCCTCATATCTACTGGGCCAGCCGCTCTCCCATTACTCCTGTCCCTCGTACAATCCAATTATCGAGGCGTTACGAAAAAGATGACCATGACGGCCATGCTTTTTATCGCATATTGCACCGGAAAGTACGTATTGTCGCCTTGAGAAACACAGTTAACTTGTTACTCTTCCTCGAAAGATTGTCACTACCCGTTTCAAGATCTCGTACTAATCTACCTCTTAATCTAGTATTGTTGGACCTCAGTTATTCAAAGCGGCCGAGGAGCCCACCTATAGCACAGCGTTTCGCGCTATCATGATCTGTTACGCCTTAGTAGTCTGTCTCGTCGCCATCCTAAGGACCTATTTGCAGCTATTGAATAAGAAGAGGCAACAGACGGAGGGAATCGAAGGAAACTCTGGAACATCTGGTGCTGTGGGTGGGGGTAAAGTGGTCGATGTTACGGACCGCCGCGATGTTACTATTACCGAGATGGTCAATGAGGTCCAGCTCAGACCAGAGGACTACGAAGACGTCACGGACTGGAAAACATTTGGTTTTCGCTATAGGCTGTAACCTGCCTTGTCACATGAAATTCATAGGTTGTGGCTGCAGTTGTATTGCCTCGCGGCCTTGGTATTTTCTCGGACACCGGTCTCGAAGTCTGGGTTGCGCGATATTTACTTGGCGATGCTTGGGCTAACGTTCCAAATCACATACTCACAACGCATCACCGATAACCGTGGCGGAAGGGCTCAAGAGGAGGCTGATTCTCATTACATTGCTCTCGCGTTCCTGAGGGGTTAGTCTACGTCTCTTTTAGGATAGCACGGTATGGTAGACGGGACTGAGGCTCGACCATGTGGCCAATCAAGCAGCATTAGTTTACACTCAACCAACCATCACGAACAAGGGAGCTTGCTTTCCTGGGTGTCGGATCTAGCAATTTACAATGGCCTACGGAACCGACCCGGTGCTGCATGTCCCGCAATATCGAATAGCAACGCTGGCCATCGTCTAGACTCGGAAGCTAGAGTCTAGATTTAAAATCGTCGGCGTCGTCTGACCCTAGCTCGATCCCAAAATAGCCTACACAATATCAAGATGACCCTTCAAGGAACGGAATCATCGATAGCTCCACAAGCCCTCTTCTTTCGGATACTGTGATCGTGTTTTCCGGAGAACTTCACGATGCTACGACCTCACCTATGTAGTAACGAATTCGGGACGTTATCTTCACGAGCTTGGCGGCGCGGGCTTTTCGTCTTAGTCAACTATGAAAAATGCTACGATGTCGTGTGTGTAACGAAGATATTTGAAATATGACGCATCTGCTTGGTCCGTTGGCACGCCACCGAACCCTCCCTCTCGTGGAGCCGCTGCATCAAACGGCCTGCAGGCACGAGGTTATTCCTACTTCGAGTGGGCTCCCCACGTAAGCGACCCCTGATGTCCACGTAGGAGGGATGCCATTCGCTCTGCTATTATTAATAGGAGACGATACGGGTAGAAAGGGAAACGCTCCTCTTTTTTCTCCTATTTGATTTATCCCCGTCTCCCGTCTCTGCTGCACCCCCGGCACGTCCCCCAGCTAGCCAATATACGGCTAAATAGATGGTGCGCTCCCAACGTCACGTCTCTGCTACCCCAACCGTCATTCCCTCGGCCTTTGCTACTCCAATTGATACCTATTGCGGTCTTCCGTTTTCCGAACAAAGTGTTCTTCGCGAGGCGGAGGGCCTTCGTCAGTACGCTCGCGGATGTAGCCAAGACTTTAACTACTGTAGATGCTTCACGCGATGTTCGATGATCTATTCAGTTTGCACGGCTCAACATGCCCCTTCTTTTTCTTTCGCCATGCGGACCCCGGCCCGCGTTGCTTCTTGTGTATATCATTTTCATTCACCTTGGAAAAGCCCGTGGTTGGGAGTTCTGCTCGTACCGCCGCGAGCCCGCCCAATGGGTATTTAATTGCTAAGTTCCTGGGAAGCCCAACTCCTGCGCATGTGAACTTCGCCTCCCTACGTCTGTTTCTTTTAATAGCCCCCCCATACATTTGCCGTCTCCGTAGACCAGGAGAGCTGCTCGACAACCCACGTGCGACTTGTAAGCCTTCCCAATAAACACCGTACCTTAGTCAGGAGCTGCCTTTTTTTTTTCTGACACGCCCTCGAGCATAGTTGTAGTCTTTTGAGGTCGGATTGAAACTTCCACCATCCCACGTTACCAGTCCTCGGTCCAGAAGTCAGAATGCGTTGGAATTCTGGTCTAGCCAGCGTAGCAGCGCTGCTCGGTCTCGGTGTGTAACCTACCACGGAAAAGAAAAAAAAGGGGAGGGGGGGGACGATAAGGGACGGAAGAAGCCAAAGGGCTAACATATACTCGAAAGCGAACGGCGACGTGTTCAAGGATCCCGACACCGGGTTTTCGTTCTCGCAGTCCAACCTCCAGATCACGACGGGCAGCAGCTACATCACGGTCCGCGTCGCCATCCCCAGCCCCGCCCCCGCCGGCCAGCCCTACGATGCCGTCCTCCAGGTCGTCGCCCCAGTCTCTGCCGGCTGGATCGGTGTCGCCTGGGGCGGTTCCATGACGAACAACCCGCTGCTCGTCGGCTGGATGAACGGCGCCAGCGGCGTTTCGTCCATCCGCCGCGCCACGTAAGTTTTATTAATGAATTTCGTACCTCGACCAGTTTTTTTCCTTTTTTCTTCTTTCCCCGGCCCAAAACGACTTGCCCCCCTGAAAAAAAGGAGACAAGACTGACGGATACGCGATGCTAGGTCGCACACGGCCCCCGCGGTAGCCTCGGGCCCGACGGTGCAGGTGCTGTCCAAGGGCACCAAGAGCAACGGCACGCACTGGCAGATCACGGCCAAGTGCGCGGGGTGCACGTCGTTCCCGACGACGGGGTCCAGCACCAAGACGCTGAACCCGTCGGGCGCCAACCGCCTCGCCTTCGCCTACTCGCGCACCAAGCCCAGCCAGCCCGCCTCCGGGTCCTCCCCCATCAACGTCCACGACCTCTTCCTCTACTGGGACCACGACTTCGCCGCCGCCGGCAACGCCGACTTCCAGGGCCTCGTCGACCGGAATCTGTGAGTGAAAAAAAACTAAAAAAAAAAAAAAAGGTTTTCGAGGTGAGGATGTTGGCGGATTTCTTTTTTTCTTTTCTTTTTTTTTTCAAAAGTCTAAAAAGAAAAAGAAAAAAAAAAGAAGTTATATAATTTTGGAACGTGTTCTGACCAATCACTGTCTCTGAAGAAACACTTCGCTCGTCTACGAAGCGCCCTCGAGAGATCTGCGAAGGAAGGCGCGGGACGTGTAGGGAGTAAATGATGTTGTGTGCTTTTGAGTGTAATCACGTCTCGCTGTACCGTGAGAAAGGGGGAAGAATGAGGAAAGGGGGTGTCGGAAAAGAGTGAGGCGCTCTCAGCGATTCTTCGTCGTCGTTTTTTTCGATTGGGATACCGTACATACTGTATATAGATAGAGATTGCGTGTCCGGCTTTGCTTCTAAGGTAGATATGATTCGTATCTGAGAGAAACAAAGTTTTCCGTAATAGGAATGTCTCGTGATGTGACACTGGGTCTCTAATCCATATATCTCTGTGTACCTCTTACAACATCGGCGATTCGATTTAATATAATACGACTCAAAGCGTGAGATATCATAACAACTACACCACGCTCAAGGTTCCAGCTTATTACGTTCTCATAATCTTAATCAAACATCATCAGTATTTCACTCCAGAACTTCATCAAGCAACACAGTTTCTTAATACTTTAGAAAAAGGGAGTATAATTAAGTGAAAAGATGTCGATGACAACAGCTAACGTCTAACAAAAAAAACTTCAAAAAAAACAAACAGACATCGGCACCAACGCGCATGCAAATGAATGTTTTTTTTTCTGTTCCGCACGCATCTCACTAGTAATCGGAGGGAGGAAGACACACAAAACAAAAAGACCACACATTCCCGACCGAAGACGAGGTTTTTTTTCTATTGAGGAATCCAATTTTTCAAAACCTGCCCCCGATAAGGATATATATATATACCCCCCCTCTTCCTCCAACCTAGCTCAAGCCCCCTTTTCCGGGAGGGAAGACCGCTTAGGCCTTAATGGCCATCTCACCCATGGGCAGGGCGGCGAGCCAGCCGTCGACGGACTCGGGAGCCTGTTGCTCGATGGTGCAGGAGCTGTACTGGTCCGGGGTCTGGGCGTGGATGCCGGCGGTCGCGCAGTCCGTGTTGAGACCGCAGCTGCCGATGTTGTCCATGGCCTTCTGGAGAGTGTCGCCCTCCCAGCCGAAGAGGTAGTCACCGTGAGCGGCAGGGCCACTTGGAACACGTTAGCTTTCTGTGTCATCTCACGAAGAATGTCAAAAACAAACTTACCCGAGGTTCATGGAGTAGACGTAGGGGTTGGAGCCGTCGGCGGGGAAGTCGGCGCTGTTGGCGAACTCGGTCACGTTCCACATCAGCTCGTACATGATCTGGGGGAGCTTGACGGGGTGCGTCGACGGGCAAGCACCACCGCCGGTGGCGCCGGAGCCGGAGCTGTAGGCCGTGTGGCTCTGGTGGTCGGGGCTGTCCAAGTTCTTGCCGTCCCAGCAGCTAAGAGATCGTTCCGTCAGCAAGTTGGAAATGGAAAAAAAGAGAACGAAGAAACTTACGTAGGGAAGATGATGGTCTGTCGGATCATCTTGCAGCTCTTGGAGCTGGGGATGTCGACGGTGTCGGAACCGGTGCAGGGAGCACCACCGACGAAGGTGTTCTCGTTAGGCGACGTCCAGCATCGGTGGCAGATGTTCGACTTCTGGACTTTGCTGGGGTCGTTGTTGGCGGCGTTACCAGCCAACATACGGAAACCCTGGATATACAAGTTAGAATATGTTAGGAGGTAGGCAATGCTATTATCTTACCTTCTTGAAAGCGGTAACTCTGCCGCTGGGGATGTAGTACAGGTCGAGACCGCCCTTGTTGATGAGCTTTCCCTGCGGGCCACCGTTGCCGACCTGGGGAACGCGCTTGTAGGTTCCATTCTTGGCCTTGTAGAACATGACGGCGGTCCAGTAGTTGGACTTGTCCTCCTTGAACGTGCACGACGTGCAGGTGGAAGAGGCCAGGTCGTGCGTGGCCGGGTCCATGGTGACGTTGAGCGAGTTACCTCCGACCAGCTGGTGCAAGTGAGGAGTGTAGGTCATGCCCGGGTTCACCAAGGGGTCGATACGGTCGACGACCAGCTGGGAGCATGCGAATCGCAACATGCTGTTACCGAACTGGGCGACGGTGCCCTGCGCCAGGAGCGCGACGGCAGCAACGGAAGTCAGCTGCATCGTGACTGAGTACGGATCGAACAAGCCTTAGGAGATAGATGAGGACGTTTTGGACGAAGCTGTTTGAAAGACACGGTTGCAGGAGTAGAATCCGGGGAGCTGAAACTCTGGGGGGGGTTCGTGATGCCTGTCGTACTTGTATGATTTCCGTGGGAGGGCGCCTTCGCCGCTCTTCACTCCATGAACTGCCGAGCCCGAAGAAGTCCTTCGAAGGTTTCCTTCCCTTGGGCTTGCCAGAACGATTGGCCAGGATCATCTTGCACCTTGATTGATTCGATTTCCGCATTGGGGGTTCAGGGCTGCCATAGCTCCGAGCGTTGATTTGATCCTTGGGCCCCCCCTTCTGGCTGTATCGCATTTACCCGGTTATTTACATCTCCCAATTATAGATCCGAAATAAATGGCAGAGTAGCAATAAAGCCGCATCCAGCGCCCCGAAATATGGGGTATGGGGTGTATGGGAGTGTATGGGGTATTCGAAAAATTTGAACAGAGTATGGGATGCCATGTTTTTGCCACTGAAGGTGCGCCGTACTCTGGCATACCTCCACGTGTAGGGTAGGCTAGCAGATCTTCCAGATTTATCAAGCCTATGAGCCAAGCATGGTTCGAGACAACGGTCGAGACTCGAGAATTTTCGATATTGAAGTCGATCGTTTTATTTTCTTCTTTGCCCTCGGTATCTTGCTTGCCATATTGTCCCGATATCACGGCTCATGTTCGATCTTCTTCGCCCTTCTTCGTGACGCTTCTGGTAAAGATCGATCGACGACAGCAAGCGCAGCCTTATGGCCGAAGCGCGCGCAACGGATGACTACCAGGGTGCCGAAGGAGTGTCCGCCCTCACTATATCCGGGCCAAATCTCGGCCCTAATGTAGATAGGAGGAAGTAACGCCAAGAACGTGTATAGACCCTGGTCCGGCATGCCATACCACTGGCGTTATTAGCACACATGCTAGTGTCGTCATCAGGACGAGAACATAGAGACCGTTGCCTGTCTGATTCGTCTTGCTGGTAAGCCCAGGAATTAGCTAGAGGCATGCCTAGCGTTTCCTGTAGACCAACAACGGGGTTGTCAGCATCTTGTCAAGGGGTTGGCGAATGTAAGTGCGGCTTGTGAGACGACCTAGTAACCAACCATCTCATCGCTTCCATATTGCGGCTCGTGGCCTCAATATTTCCTCCCAGTCAAGTTCCCCCGCGACAGATCGGTTAAGTGTGCCGTAGGACACACAGGCACACTCTTGGGCGAGGGCCACATGGCCGAGAAAGACGAATTCCAAATAATTATCTTATACAGGGACAACGTAGTAACTCCTTTATTGACATTGCACCCATATCCTCGTAGGCGAGTATGCCAACGCGATGCAGAATGCGGCCCAAAGTAGGCCCGTTAGATTTTGATTGTCGATGAAAGGCTGTTAAGCAAGATAGATGGCGCCCTAGTCTATGGAGTCACGCTACAGCCCATCAGCAGGTCGAAGCCTTAGGTACCGGCCCATGAAAGTAGACTACTGCCAGTATTTGTCAGGACGAGATGCTCGGGATAACAGTCGTCGGTAAAGTGGAAAGTTTCGAATTCTAGTTACCTGTTATCAGCAACAGAGTTGTCACCTGATCATGAAGAATTTGTCATTTCATAAATGAAAGTCCACTTACCTAGCGGGTCGGTCGTCGGATGTGAAGGCATTTAGGAGCATAGCACACTCGGCTTGTTTTCATGTCTCCGGTGATGACGAATCGCCGAGATTGCCAATATGGCCTCGAACTTCAATACGAGGCAGAAAAGGTCTTCGCATTCGGGCGCTCCGAATCTATTGCCTTGCCTATCCGAACCTCTCCTTCGAAATTATCTGCGACCATACGATCCGAGTAGGATGACATCATCCGTTGACTCTTCAATCTTCAGGCTAGATATTCCAGTTTATGGCAATACTGTGTTGACGAGGGAGGTGTGTGGTTCGCAATAATGCCCAAAGCGATGTGTGCCATTAAAGCTAGCATATCGCCGTGAAAAGGGGTTGAGATTATATTGAGCTTGTGGTTGAAAAGGTTTAGAATGCTCCTTTAGCAATTGCCCTCAGGTAGGTAGCAATTAAGATCTGAAATACCTCCACAGTGTACGTCGTACCTTTCCAGCTTGCACCTTCCATCTCATCGTATGTATATGTCTCGACGTAATCGTATTATCATTGACCACACTCGGTCGGAAGCCCGTTGTGTATTAGATGTCTTCCGACGGAATATCATGGAACGACAGGAAGTAGTCTTAGATATATGACCCACCAAACAGTTCATACGCAATGTGCACCGTATAAATATAGGAACGTTATAATAAGCTCTGTCAAAGTAGCATTCCGTCAACATCGCAGGGGATTGACTTCACGAGCCTCAGCCGCAGATATGATTAGAGATCCTCAATTTAAGTCAATAATAAGTAGATGCACTGCAATCGATTAAACAGATATTGACAGATATAAATTGAAAGAGAGAGTGAAAAGAAAAACAATAATAACTCCACCTGCGTCCTAGCTTTCGATATACTAGACGGGAGTTAAACAAATCCTATAGTAATCGAAACCAGATAGTCTTGCGTAATCGCCTCGCGATATCGTGATAATGATCCAACCTCACGGGAGATCTTCCGCGGGGCTTCGCGAGATAAGCCGCCGAGAGTAGCTAAGCGCAGACGCCCCTTATCTACCTAGCCTAGGTCCTGCTCCAAGCCCGACGTTTACCGGGATGTGGCCCCGGTGCAAGTTGATGCTTGCAACAAGATCTCGGGAGATGCCTAATTCTGCTGGAACGTCACATCGTGACAATCGGTCGGGCGCCGATCAAAAGGCGGGTGAGATAGACCGCGGACCTGAGGGCCGGGCACGAGGGTAGAGATTTATTAATCTGCCTTTCGAAAATAAATGTAGGTATTCACGTACGTACCGCTTACGAAGCACCACGTCAGAAGCCGGCGAAAAGACAATTAACTGAGCGACAATGGTTGCGCAAAGAATTATCGCAGGCCTTATCTTCCAGGTTGCGGCAAGCTTGGCCGCAGCGCCTCCGGGGTCACAGGCTAAAGCGTCCACGTCGCAGGTAAGAATGTCATGAGATAATAGGAGAACATCCCTACCTAGGACGGGGTTGGACACCCATAAGATTTTAGGAGTGTATCCTGTGCCAATTAAAGGGGTTGGAAGTTGTATAGTGCTAACTCTGTAACAAGTCTGTCCCGGTTGACCTATCACCGTTCTACAACAATAAAGCGTTCGGCACTTATCCAGGCGAGGCCAACTTCGACACGCTCGGTCAATCCTATCCGGCGCCGGACCTAGAAACACCGGAGTACACCTCAGAATACACAGGCATATCGTATACCTTCCCGGGGTACACCGGAGCCGACAAATCGGACAATGTCATCTGCACCGGCCAGACGATCGCCGCACCAGTCGACTCCTATTTCTCCGCCTCGTTTCTGATCTCGGCGGACAAGGAGTCCGCGATCGTATCCGTCAACGTGACATTCACGTACACGGACAACAGCACGTCGCTCTACGAGCTGCGGTCTCTGGACTGGTTCAGCTTCCTGACCATCAACCGCGGCGAGCTGATCTTCCCGAGCCGCTTCACGCCCACAGGCGTCAACTACAACACCAGCCACATCTTCGAGCGCACCGCGCCCCTGGATCCCGGCAAGGAGCTGCGCGCTATCACTCTGCCGGATGCGTCCAGCGCGGACGACGGCAGGTTGCATGTATTTGCCATCTCGCTGCGGAACGGTGGCTCTGCTATCGTGGACGTGCAAGCGGTTCACCCGACCCAGAAGTGGCTTGACAGCGGCGCGCAGATCGTGGAAGTCACCGTGAACAATGCAGGGGCTGAATGTATTGCGGGAAGCGGTTTGACATTATCTCTTTCCGGAGACTGTGTCGAAACGGTAGATCCAGGACATATAAAACGCCTTTGCCCGGGCGATCAGAAAACCGTGATTGTCGGTGTAAAGGCAGCGTCTAATGAATCTGTGGACACATCAGTGATTATAGATGATGGAGCTACACAGCAATCATTTGATTTCGAGGACGTGCAGCTGGGATTCACCGAATGGACTACCGATCTAGACAGTCTTGCAAAGCACGAGAGTCCGGAATGGTTCAACGGGGGCAAGTACGGGATCTTCATCCACTGGGGACCGTATGCCGTAACGGGATGGGGTAACTCATCGCCGTACGAGAGTTATGCGGAATGGTTCTGGTACGTGATACCTAGGACTCAAACTGTTACTTTTGCCAGTTGCTAATCGTGATATGTACCATATAGGTGGTACTCAACCCACCACCCTCAAGCCGACAGGTCCGACTTCTACGACTACAGACTGCGCACATACGGCGAAGACTGGGCCTATGACGACACTTTCGAGGATTTCACAGCGTCCAGCTTCGACGCGAAGGCGTGGGTCGACCTAATCGCCGACGCAGGAGCGCAGTACTTCGTCATCACATCGAAGCACCACGACGGCTTCGCCTTGTTCGACGCGGGCGCTTCCTCCAACCGGTCGGCAGTGCACTACGGGCCGCACCGGGACGTGCTCGGCGAGCTCTTTGATGCGGCAGCCACGTATCAGCCATCCCTGAAACGCGGCACGTACTTTTCGCTGCCGGAGTGGTTCAATCCGGATTTCGGCCCGTACGGGTTCGATCAGGTGGACTCTCCGGGGACAAGCAGCTGGCCAGGCATCCCGGCCACGAATCCGTACACGGGCGTCGTGGAGCCGTACGTGGGGCGCGTGCCTGTGGAAGATTTTCTGACGGATCTCATGTTACCGCAGATGGAGACGCTGGCGTACACGTACGGCACCGATATTATGTGGTGCGACTGCGGCGCGGCCAACATAACGGCCGAGTTCGCGGCAGCGTGGTGGAATACCGCGCGTGCGCAGGACCGGCAGGTGGCGATCAACAGCCGATGCGGCGTGCCCGAGGCGGCCGACTTCGACACGCCGGAATACATGCGGTTCAGCTCGGCGCAGCGGCGCAAGTGGGAGTCGAACCAGGGCATGGACCCGTACAGCTACGGTTACAATCAAGCGACTCCGGAAGAGGCGTACATGAACGCGAGCACGGTCGTGTACACACTCATCGATATCGTGTCCAAAAACGGTAACTTATTGCTGGACATCGGACCGAAAGCCGACGGCAGCATCGTCCAGGCCGAAATCGACCACCTACTCGAGTCCGGGAGGTGGATCAAGAGCCACGGCGAGGCTGTCTTCAACACGACTTATTGGTTCGTGCAGAGCGAGATTGCCAGCGGCCCCGATGTGAGGTTCACGCAGACGGATGAAGCGTTTTATGTGCTGTTCTTGGAGCGGCCGGTGCCTCAGGGCGGCGTGGTCAACATTGCGGCGCCGGTTCCCGTGTTAGAAGGCGATGCGGTGAGTCTGGTGGCTGTCGAAGGTGGCGAGGATCTTGCGTGGACGGTGTCTGGACAGGGCAGCCAGAAGGTACTGAAGATCGAGGTTGACGATGCGTTGTTGGATAAAGACGAATATTGCTGGGTATTTAAGATCAAATACGCATGATGGAGTCCCTGCAGGGGATAGGTTAGAATATCTTATTCTTGAACATCTTGCTCTAAATGAAAATCAGTCAACTGAATAAAAAGCCGGCATATTCAATCAACACGTATATAAAAATTCTTAAATCGCATCTTATTACTCAGTCGTCATTCTCTGTAATTCTCTAGGAAGATCAGGTAACACTTCGTTTACGTAATCGTGACCTCTTGTTGAGCTTCGAGCTCTTATAATTCAAGGTTGTGCCTTCATCTTACCTAGTTCATGGAGACTTAGGGCCACACAACTTGATCGTCAACGATGAGATGGACGTTATCTGCATTTTAGACTGGGAATGGAGCCGAGCGGTACCTCGACAATTCTTTACACCACCCTAGTGGTTCGGTGATCACCATGCTCGTCTGTAAATTCGTCTATCAACAGTGCTTGGAGAGGTTCGATCAATTCCTTGCCGTTGCGAGAACGTCAGAAAAGGAAGGTAGGTATGCAAACGAGCTAAAGGCAGAAGCGGATGGCAAACGCCACCAAGAAGATCTTCGAGAGCGTATATGGGTGTTTGTGGATGACGATCAGATGTGCTACTTCTTCATTCAAAGAAAACCTGCGAGTGGAGAGCTAACAAGAAAGAACTGTTACACCTGTAATTCTCATCTTTGAAACAGAAAATAAAGGGATCTGGAGTAAGACAATGACCCAATAAAACCCCTGTCGGGTTACATTATACACTATACCTTGTCAGCTACGTCAGAGCAGCTTGTCAACTTCAACAACTTAAATCGACCTCCAGATTGTTCTACAGCTTGGGTTAGCCAGATTCAATCGCAGAAGTGAACCAAAGTATTGCGCATCGCCGTAGACACACCACGATGGAAGAACCGCATTTTACATCTACAGGGCCACCTGAATCGTCTACGAAGGTCTTGATCATGATGGCCGACTATGGCCACGATCCCACCGGTGGGCTACCCCTCCACTCTCGCAACCTGCGCATATCGCATATCTAACATATTACGCGCCGGACAGAAACAGCAGTCCCCTACACCGCATTCAAGGATGCCGGCTACGAGATCAAATTCGCGACCGAGAACGGAAACTCGCCTCGATGCGACAAGAAGATGTTGGAGGGGTTCACGCAGAAGCTGCTCGTACGCCAGAACGGCCCGGGAACTTCGAGCCGAGCAATTCCTAACCATCTAGCAGGGCGCCAAGAAAGAAGTCGTCGCCATGTACAAGAAGATGGTCGTAAGCGACGAGATGCGCCAGCCGCTTTCGTGGTCCGCCCCCGACTTCTCCCTCGACCCGTTCGACCTCGTCGTCTTCCCCGGCGGCCACGAGAAGGGCGTTAGGCAAATCATCGACTCGCCTATCGTGCACAAGCTTATGGTGGACTACTTCCCCAAGACCAAGAAGCCTGGTAAAAAGGTGGTCGGGGCTGTGTGCCACGGCGTGATGGTCCTGTCCGAGTCGAAAGATGCTAATGGCGTGAGCGTCATACGCGACTGCAACACGACGGCGCTTCCCGCGAGGTTCGAGCAGGTCGCATATTGGGGGACCCGAGCGTTTCTGTCCGATTACTACAAGACGTACGGTCATGGGAGCGAAGACGTTGAAGCGGCCGTAAGAAACAGTACCATCTTGCAAGGTTCTGAGTGCTGCCATCTAACCGAACGCCACAGGTCAAAAAGGTCCTTGCCAACCCGGCTCAGTTCAAAGCCAGTTTAAACCCCGGCGCGTAAGTTCGCTCTCCCATTTCTCACCGCGAGACTATATCGCATCGCGAGATAAAACGTCTCGTACTCACTGTTAAATCTAGCTTCATTGTCGAAGATGAGCAGTACAATTACATTAGCGCTCGGTATCCGGGCGACGCCGAGCCTTTCGCCGAGGAGATTATTAAGCTGTTTAACAGCTTTCGCAGAATCGTGTAGGTGTGATTCTGTCTGCGCCTTTATAAGCCGGTTCTACGACGCATTCAAGCACATACGACCATAGGATCCGGAAAACTCGGGATCCCGTCCGCTCTCCCATCGATAAACCGGATACCGCCGCATCAGTAGTTGGGTCGGTGACGACCAGCGAATCCGTGGTGTTGTATGTTCTTTTTTTTCCCTTTTTTTCCTTTTTTTTTTTTACTGTATCCACTTGGTGCAGGTTAGACGCTGAAGGGGCTTACATGTTTGTACGAGAAATCCAGATGATCTGTTTTGTTTTTTGGGCCGAGCTATCGCGGTGTTGCTTGATACCTAAATACCTAATACCCTTTATGTGATCTCAGTTTGCCTTGAACTGCGAGTGAGGGCCTAGCTACGATGTCTTTTAATATACTAACTCAGTAAAATTAACTTTATCGCTTCATCAACACCGGGAGCTACGACCGAAGGAGCTCGCTTTTCGTCTAACCGGTCGACCCAGCCTTTGCCGGTTCTGTCGATGAATGCCGCTCTTAGTCCTGCTGCCCTCGCGCCGACGACGTCAAATGGATTGGCGCTCACGACCCATACGTCGTTCGCATTCCCTTCCTTGCCGACCTGTTCCAGCAGATGTTCATATACTCTCCTGTCCGGTTTAAAACATTTGAGACTATGGACGGTAATTAAAGACTTAAACCTCTCCGCGTGGGGACCCAGATCTGGCGAGGTCTTTATCGAGTTCCCAACCATATCATCAGTGCCGTTCGAGAAGACGTAGGCATCAACCGAATCGCTATTCTGTTCCAAGAGCTTCAATGCTGATGGGATCTCTGGGAAGACGTGCAACGCATCGTATGATCTCATAAGAGCATCTGCGTCTTTCGCCGATAGCGTCAGTCCGTGCTCTGCCACGGCATGACTTGGAGCATTGCGCGTTATCTCGCTGAATGGTTTATATTCGCCTACCAACTCTAGTTAGCCAACGTTCTAGTGTGGTTGTCTTAGCCAGGGCCGGGGTGAAAACGGCACTGTAGTACCCATGCTGTTGATCCGCCATGTGTATTCCAATTGATACCGCCGCCACAACGCAGCCAAGGACTTGCCCTTCTCCTCATCGTACACCTTGGCTAGTTCATGAGCAATTGATTCGGTGGATAGTAGCGTTCCGTAGAGATCAAAGGCGATGACTTTCTTAGTCGCCATTAGGACTGCATCCGCTGTGGAGAATCCCGGGAATGAGTCAATCGGTAAACGAAACTGTATATATCTCGCGTCCTTCTGATTGATCGTCATGAGTTGTCATCGGTTATAGTGCATTAGCTGGACCATGCGGGGTAGCTGTATACTGCATTGGGATAGCCCTAGGATGTGGATAGCTTCAAGCTACGTTTGTCCCTACACCCTTATGGATAGCATGGCTCGGGAGCGAAGACTACAAATGGAACTTCCTTGCAAACCAGATCAGATCTACGATCAGATCAGGGGTCCTTTTACATCACTTACATATCACATTTTCACAAATAACCTACGGGTCAACAGGACGAACCATGGAGATGGAAACAATACCGGAGGACCAACAAAAGAACTACGACGTATTCAGAGACTGCCTCTCGACGGCGCTCATAGAGAAGATCTCGCAGCCGCAATCCAAGCCAAAGAGAAGGGCCAAATCCAAGAAACCATCTTCTGCAGCAAAACCCGAACCTGCATCTTCATCTTCGCCCAACGGGGAAGCGGAAGCTACCGCAGAGTCCGACCTCAGCAACGCGGACGATCTCGCCGAATTCGCGGACTACATCGCGGCCGAGACGTTCCAAGCGCTGCCGGGAGAGCTCAAGACAGTGGACTACCACGCCTACGTCAAGGATGCAGACCTACAAGCGCGCTACGCGCTCCCGCTCACGGGCTCCGACACACCAGCCATCCTGCCGGCGCTCCCCGCCTCCGTCGCCGACACCCTCGGCGCGTACGGCGTGACCCGCGAGCCAGCGCAAGGCGTCGACGAGTTCCTCGCGCCGGTCCTCACGGCGTACCTGACGGCGCTGCGCACGGCGCCGCCGCCGCCGCGCGCGACGCTCGCCGACGCCGACGGCTGCGAGCTGTGCGGGCGCGACTGGGTGCCGCTGTCGTACCACCACCTGGTCCCGCGGTTCGTGCACGGCAAGGCGGTTCGGCGCGGGTGGCACCGCGCCGAGGACCTACAAAACGTGGCGTGGCTGTGCGGCGCGTGCCACCGCTTCGTGCACCGCTTCGCCGGCCACGAGGAGCTGGCCAGAAGGTACTATACCGTCGAGCTGCTGATGGCGGAGGAGGCCGTGAGGAGGTGGGTGGATTGGGTTGGGCGGTTGCGGTGGAAGGGTCGGTGACGGGGTACGTAGTGAAGTGATTAGAATATCTTTACAGGATGTTTGCAATGAAAGTAATGACTTACGTTATGTATCTAGGCAGGCCGCTCGCTATGATAGAAAAGGAGATGGATTGGAGAAGAACAGGAGAAAAAAAAAGATAAGTTGGCCACCTGGGGAATCGAACCCCAGGGCCTAAGAATACTTATAAGCATACTCTTTAAGGATAGGTAGTCTTAACAGTATTTGCTAGGCCGAACCAACTCGGCCCTGATATACTGAAGTTTTCTGTACTGTTGTTGGATGATGGCAGTAATGTTACTTAGACTTATACGTCCTTCTGGGCTGTGGGTGTGTGTAGCCAACGTGGTAACTCTTATCTTACAACGAAATTACGAGGGGTGATGATTATACACCTCGACTTTAAACTGACTTATTTAAAGATACGAGGAACCCAGCTGGCCTTACTCGAGGCAAAGGACCTTGTTGGAGTGTATGGTGCTTGCAATAATATACTATTCATGCCATGCCCCAATGGATTCACTTAGACACTTACCGCACAATAATATTGGACCGAGAAGGAGGAATATTTACTGACTACCTCCTACCTAGGTATATTCCCATGAGCGGAAGACTAGGCGCAGGCCAATGTCTCCCGACGAACACATTATGCCTTATCTAAGAATAACGCAAACAGGGTGATGGCCAATATAGCTTCATATTTGCGTTCAAGGAAGTGAAACACCCACGGCACAGGCGAACGCAGAATAGGAGTAATGAGTCCGACCAGACTCGTAGATCAGATATGATTGATCACCACCTTTGCGGTGCCGACGCGCCACCTGAAGTGAACGTCCTACTCATAATAGTTGCTCTTGACCTCTCTTTCTCCAACTTGGCCAGCCCCACCCTATCTGTGATGGGAGTGGCGTCGATGATATTGTCAAAAGCATCGTCCTCGTCCTCGTCTTCCCCATTGTCCGAGTCTGGCTCTATGTCAGAGTCGACTTTGTACTTTTGCGGCTGGGGCGGAGGTATTGCTTGGGGCTTCGGCTTGCGGTCCATATCGTTGGAGTTGGCGAATGGCTTTGACGCAAGAATCTTGCGACGGATCTCCTCCATTTCGGCATCGTCATCCTCGTCGTCTGATATGTCAAAGGGGTCTTTGCTATGCTCTCCATTCGCCACTCCTGTGTCTTTCGTACCCTCGCCAAGTTTCGGCCAGTTAGTCGGCTTCTTGCCAAGATAAATTCCATCAACATCATCGTCGTCCTCACCCTCACCGCCGGCCTTCTCGCCTTCTTCGTCTTCCTCTTCATCATCCGTATCAATGATTTCTCTACGATTAACGTTACCACCTTTCCATAGATCATCATCGTCAGCGTTTTCTCTACTCTCGGCATGTTCGCGCTCTAATCGCTCTAGCCATTCCTTCTCGGTCTGCACGATCTCGTCTTCGTCGGCGCAAGCCGCATACTTCTTCAGAAGCTTCGAGTTGATGGCCAAGAAGGACGCGCCGTAGTTGAAAGGCTTCAAAACTTCCTCGGCCCAATCGGGGTGCCCGCATATGTAGAAGGCAGCCGCTAGAGCTTCGACGCAGTTCAGTCGCAACGGCTTGCCGTAGTTGACAGTATTCGCGGCGACTAGGTACGGGAGTAACCGCTCACACTTGCCTCCCACTTTGTTCCATTGGACTTCTTGTGTTCGCGCCCAGGAACACTCGACTACGGCGGCGCCATACTGGTCCATGAGCTCCTTGTCGGCAGGAGACAGCTTGTGTTTGCCATTGGGTGTGATGATGACGCCGTTATGTCTTTGGCCGAGGTGTAGGTCGCGCATGAGACCGAGTCTTATGAGCTTCTTTCCTGAGCATCGCTTCGGATCGCAGTGGTTCAGGTCCCAACATGCGGCTTTGAAGGTGGGCTTGGAGGGTGCATCTGCATCTTCCGAGTCGTTCTCGGCGCGCGCTCGGGGTCGGGGATTTCCATGACCCTTTCCTCCCCGAGATGAAAATTTGTCTTTCTTGTGGCGAACCATCGTGACTGACGGAAGCTGAAGATGATATTTCAAAGAAGAGTCTTTCAATTGCTACTGGGGTAAGACGATACCTCCGGATGATTGTATGAAAGGACCACGGACCTTGGGACTTTAGTATCGAATTCTTTTAAGACGTTGAATGACGCTATAAGTCAACGTGGGGCTATTCTGGATCTCAACACTGAACACTGAACCTTCCCGGTCGGCGGGCTGGGGCCACAAGGTTCCCATTTTCAATTCTAGGTTGGATCTTGCATTTATCGAGGCATTTATTTGGGTATCTAAATATTCGTAGCGGATGAACGGATGATCCGGCGACGCTTTTCGTCACCCTGCGATTTGATTGGTTCATAGTTGGGAATCGGGAATCTTCAGCGCTCTGGTTTGGCTCACTTCACGCTGCCACGCTGCCACCGCCTGTGCCACACATCAAAGTGGGATGCCTTATTAGTTAAGCTCGATAGGTTTTAGTGACAAGATAACACATAACACGACTCTGATCCTTTTCGAAGCTTCATCATCGTTATCTGCCAATGAATACGAAGATCAACCGACTTCGCATGACTAAATGTCTATGGATAAGTTAAACCCATAAAGCGCATTGCACCTCGCAATTAAATTGTCTTACCTCTCTGCCTCTCCCGCTTGTGACGGCCTGAAACTCGTCAGGATGGAGGCCGCCTCCGCTCGAGCTGCGGCAAGAGACCGCTGGAACGAGCTGGGCTACCCACGACCGACCCAGCTTCAACGATTTATAGCGAGCGCCTGCAGCCCCGAAAACTACGAACCGAACCTTGCTCTCAACCTTGAGATCTCCGATCTGATCAACAGTAAGAAAGGGAGCGCACCCCGCGAAGCTGCCGTCGCCATCGTGAACTACATCAACTCGCGCAACCCCAACGTCAGCCTCCTCGCCCTGAACCTTCTCGATATATGCGTCAAGAATTGCGGATACCCATTTCATCTCCAGATTAGTACCAAGGAGTTTCTAAACGAGCTTGTTAGACGATTCCCCGAGAGGCCTCCCCTTCGCTACAACAAAGTCCAGTCTAAGATCCTGGAAGCTATCGAAGAATGGCGGAGTACAATATGCGAGACGAGCCGGTACAAGGAGGACTTGGGCTTCATCCGGGACATGCACCGGCTGCTGAGCTACAAGGGGTACCACTTTCCCGAGGTCCGGCGGGATGATGCCGCCGTACTGAATCCAAGCGATGTGAGTAGACTATGGCGTAGCTCGTATGCGCGGTGTCAATTGAACCAACTAACAACCGTAGAATCTTAAATCCGCCGAGGAAATGGAGGAAGAGGAACGAGAGGCACAATCTGCCAAACTCCAGGAGCTGATACGGCGCGGTACCCCAGAGGACTTACAAGAAGCAAACCGACTTATGAAAGTCATGGCTGGCTTCGATACGAGATCCAAGACAGACTACCGAGCAAAAGCGGCCGAGGAAGTCGGCAAGATTCAAGCCAAGGCGCGTCTACTGGAAGAGCGATTAGCTGCCTTTAAGCCGGGCGACTCGATGAAGGATGGTGACGTCTTTGAGGAACTAGCCTCGGCACTCCAAAGCGCGCAACCGAAGATCCAGAAGATGTGCGAGGAAGAGTCAGACGATCACGAAGCGGTGGCCAAACTGCTCGAAATCAACGATAGCATACATCGGACGGTCGAGCGGTGGAAGCTCCTCAAGAAGGGTGATATAGAAGGCGCCAACAAGATCGCTCAGGGCGCGCCCATTCCTACGACTTCGGCGGCTGCTGGAAAGTCGACGTCAGCTGCGAATGAGCTGTCGTTGATCGATTTCGATGCGGATGCTGCCGCGAACGGTGCTGGCAGTAGTGCCGGTGGACAGAATTCGCAAGCCGGTGGCCTCGAGAATGACCTATTAGGTCTGTCTCTAGGAGAAAGCAGCAACGGTTTCGGCCAAGGAGGCGGAATCTCTCTTGGATTCGGGACAAACCAAAGTGAGTGAATTCTCAGCATCATGAGACGAAGAAGATAATGTACTGTCTTAAATATATAGGAGCAATGTTTGCTAACTTCCATTTAGATGTGCCGGGACCAGCCCTGTTGTCTTCAGTAACCCAAAATAGCAGCGCCAAAGGACCCGCATCGAACCCTACGCCTCCACCATTCTCCCCCTTTTCAGGATTTATGTCACCGCCCGGGGGTTCGCAGTCGAACACACCGCAACCGCATCTAACACAGCAATCTACGTTCTCCCGACCACCTCAAAAGGCCACCCCTGCGAACGACCCTTTCGCAGCTCTCGGCACGCCCCAGTTCTCATCTAAGCCGACTACTCCCAAGCCCGCGGCCCCAGCGGCGGCGGAGGAGGAAGACGAATGGTCTTTCTCTTCCGCATTACCCGAGTCTAATTACAGCAAGAAACAGAACGTGACTGTCAAGGAGGGCGGACCCTTGGCAATCCACCTCCAGGCGGAGAGGTCACCCAACACGCCAAGCGGCTTGTTTTTGCGATTTTTGTTTTCCAACACTACGCCAACGGTTCTTAGCGATCTTCACTTCCAGATAGCAGTAACAAAGGTATGCCGTTCCACGTTTTTCTTGCCCCTTACCCCTTTCCCCAAGACATCATGTATATATATTATGTAAATTCACGTGCACGACATCATCATTCCCTTGCCGGACTCAACAAAAAATTGATCTAACCAGATCCAGGGCTTCGAACTCCAACTGCAGCCGCAGACGGGCCGCACGATCCAGCCGCAGCAGACGTGGGGCGTCCGGCAGGACGTCGAGGTGTTCCACGCGGGCGACCGGTCGAGGAAGGTGGAGACCATCAAGCTGCGGTGGCGCGTCAGCTACACGCTGGCCGGCAAGCTCGAGCGCGAGACGGGCGAGATACCCGAGTTTGGCATCGCGTGACGTCCCGTCCCGTTCCGTCCCGTCCCGTCTGTTGGTGATGTGATGTGATGTGGATGTGGATGTGACGTGACGCAACGCGGATGTGAGATGTACTACGGAGTGGTAGCTAGCTAGCTAGCTGCGGAATTAGGTATCCATACCGCACAGCGGAGTGAATAGGACTTGAAGCTTCATGTGTTGACTATTGCCACTGCCTTCTCTTTCCTGGTATACCTGATTTCTTGCTGCCGTGGACGTAGAATAAGGGGGGCATGGATAGAGAAAGATATCTAGCCTGTGCTTTTTTAATCCGAGACGTGATATTTATTATACTGACATCCATCCACATTGCACTTGAGATGACCTTGATAACGCTACCAGGCAGGTTTTTCCATACCTGCGTCTCTCGTATTCTATTAAATACGTGCGCGATGTCTATTTTTGCACAAGGCGCCCTGAAGGGGAGATCTGGTTTACGTACATAAATATTATGTACAGGTTAGTAGGCAATGCCTACGGGCATTGGCATTAGCATTGCCCGCGCCGTGCTTTTATCTAGTTCCCTACGCAGGCCAACCTCCCATATGCCATCAGCCCGCCGTATATCATGTATACACCTACCCATGTACACCACATCGTACAAAGCCGACGAAACTCTAAATAGGTTAAGGGGTGGTTTTACCACGCCGCCATATAGCATGACAGCAAAGCCCGCGAATTCCAGAATCGTCTACAGGGTCCTCTGCGTCGTGACCTCCTCGTAGGCCTGGATCCGGTCGCCGACCTCGAAGTCCTGGAACTTATCGAAGCCGATGCCGCACTCGGTGCCTTTGAGCGCCTCCGTGATGTCCCGCTTGACGTGCTTCAGCGTCTCGAGCTTGCCTGGCGGAACGTGTTAGCATGGATGTAAACCAGACGCGAGTTTTTTTTAAATATATATATATATATAAAATGAAGCGAATAAAAGAAGACTGTAGAACAGAACGTACCTTCAAACACCTTCTCCCCACCCCTGTAGACGCGGAACAAGCTGCTCCGAGCCACGACCCCGTTCCGGACCCTGCATCCGGCGACGTTCTTGTACTGGTGGCCCTTGACGTTGATGGGGAAGACCTGCAGCACCTCGGCCTCGCCCAGCACCTTGGAGGTGACCTCGGGCGTCAGGTACTCGCTGAGGTTCTTCTTGACGTCGTCGACGAGATGGTAGATGACGTTATGATCCAGAATCTTGACGCCCTGCTTTTTGGCCATGTGCTTGATGTAACCTGTCGTCGGCGTGGCGAAGTTGACGATGACCGACTTCGACGTGGCCGCGTGCTCCACGTCGGACTCGTGGATGGGACCCGTCGTCGACCGCAGGATGCGCGGGCGCACCTCGTGGTTGCCGAGCTCGAGGATCGCCGCGCAGACGGCTTCCACCGAGCCGTGGAGGTCGCCCTTGACGACGAAGTTGACCATCTGAGTGCCGTTCTCCTCCTCGGGAAGGGCTTCGGCTGCGGCTGCGGTTGCAGTTGCGCCACTTCCCTTGTCGGCGTCCTCCTTCTCGCGCGCGCGCTTCTCTTGGAGAGCCCTGCGCGACTCGGAGACGACCTCCTGGGCGGCTGCGTCCTTTTCTCGCTCGGCAAGTCCCGCGCGGTATTCCACCGCGTCCTTGGCTCGACCCTCGTCAGGAGCTTGGAGAACCTGGTCGCCCGCGGCAGGTAGATCTTTCCACCCCAGAATTTCGACTGGGGTGCCCGGAGGCGCCTCATCGATCTTGACGCCAGCCTCGCTGCGGAGATGCCGAATCTTCGCCCATGTGAGGCCCGCTGCGATGTAATCGCCCGGCCGCAGAGTGCCTCGCTTGACAAGAACGGTAGCGGCCTTGCCAATCGGCTTGAGGCTGCTCTCGAGGATCCAACCTTCTGCCGGGCCGTCGATTTCGGCTCGGTGGTCCAAGATCTCAGACAAGGTAAGGATGTTTTCTTCCAAGTCATCCATACCCTGGCCGGTCTTGCCGCTTACACAAACGACTTGGACATCGCCGCCGAAATCTTC
This sequence comes from Hypoxylon cercidicola, assembly GCA_022578845.1. Taxonomy (NCBI): domain Eukaryota; kingdom Fungi; phylum Ascomycota; class Sordariomycetes; order Xylariales; family Hypoxylaceae; genus Hypoxylon; species Hypoxylon cercidicola. The sequence continues at coordinate 612,963 of MU399508.1, forward strand.
GATCTCGACCCCTTCTCGTGCGAGATCGGCTTTGACCTGGTCTATACGCGCACCGTCCTTGTCGATCTTATTGATAGCCACGATCATCGGCACTTTGGCAGAGCGTGCGTGTTTGATAGCCTCGATCGTCTGAGGTTTCACGCTATCGTCCGCAGCCACCACTAACACGACTATGTCCGTCACGTAGGCGCCTCGTTGCCGCATCGTAAGGAAAGCAGCGTGTCCAGGGGTATCGAGGAACGTGATCTGTTTGCCGGTAGAGAGCTTCACGGAGAAAGCACCAATGCGCTGCGTAATGCCACCGTGCTCTTGCGCTGCGATGGACGATTTACGCATATAATCAAGCAGCGTGGTTTTTCCGTGGTCGACATGGCCCATGATAGTCACTACCGGCGGCCGTTCCGGCAGGCTTGACAGATCTTCAGGTGGTGGGCGAGGCTTGAGATCACGGTCCAGACCAGCCTCCACCGTCGGTTCGAAACCATACTCCTGCGCGACAAGTGCAGCCGTTTCCCCAGCCATAAAGCTATCCAAGCTTACCCCCTCAAAGCCCAGCTCGCCGAGCTCAGTTAAGAATTTGTTCGGCTGTCTCTTCAATGCCTCAGCCAGCGCTGTGATGCTAATCAATTCTGGTAGCAGGATTGGTATGGGGCCGGATCTCTCAGCGTTGCGTTGCGCTCTACGCTGCGCCTTCAATCGCCTCTTCTCTTGGTAATCATCGTAGTCAAAGCCATCCTCGTCGTTGTTATTATATCTCGATCCACGTCCTGAGCGCTTACCACGGCCACTATTACCGCGGTCTTCAAAACGACCTGTCCTCCTACTGCGATCTCGATCTCGATTCCGACCCTGGGGGGCCCTTGTTTGGCCCCATTGGTCGATGCCGGACGCTGTCTCAGGTAGAACCGGGGATGGCTTAGAAGAATCAGCAGCCGACTGCTGTGGCTGATCCGTTCTTCGATACTCGGGTTTCTTATCGAATTCTTTGCCCCAATCATATAAGCCCTGAGATTTCGGTTTCGGTGCGGAACTTTCTTTCATAGCAGCCCAGGCATCTTTCGTACCGGGTTTTTCTGAAGCCCCCGCACCTTTGGAATTACTATTCATAGCAGTCCAAAAGTCCTGACTATTGGACTTCTGGGGAGGCTGTTTTCTCGCCAATAAACCCCAGTCCGATTGTCCGTCCAAAGCCTGAGGTGGGACTGTATTTTTGTCCAAATTAGCTCGAGGTTTTGAATCCAGACCACCACTTGGAGAAGTCATATCCAACCACCTACGCACTGACGGTGCGGATGAGAAGCCATTATCATTGCTAAGAGCCGATTTCCTACCAACCTCCCTAGGAGCGTTGGCAAACAACCCGTCTAAGAAATCGGTAGAGCCATCAGGAGTTTTGCGTCTATCGGCCTCCCCTTCGAACAATTTCCTTGGCTGGTTACCCCTTCCATTTGGTATTAAGGGAGCGAACTCTTTCCGAAACGCTGGTCCCCGGGCAGGACGAGATAATTCATCCCGTGAGTTGAATCCTGTAGGGACAGGCTTTGTAGAGGGAGGCCGCTCGGGACGTTCAATATTTCTTTCGAGCGGAGGCCGGTCGTTTTGGGGAATTATCCCATCTCTGCGTAAGCTCTGCTCGACTTCTAGCTGCTTTTCTGCATTCCACACATATCGAGCCTGTAGGTCGGGGTGAGGATTCGATTTCGGAGGTTCGGGTGCCTGTTTTTCGGCCTGCTGTTTTTCGGCCTGTTGTTTCTCGAGCAATCGCTTGCGCGCGAGGATCTCATGCTGATTTAAGACGTCATCCTGCTTCGGCGACGAGAACTTGGGAGCACCCCAGCTACCCCATCCGTCGTCATTGGCGAGATTCTTCGTACTTGAGAACTGCCGTCTCCGTGTAGGAAGCTGTAGCAAGAGGCGATGTCGACAGAAGGCGCATATCGAGGTCTCCCGCTATGCAAGTTTATTAGGTACGTGCGACTAGAAATACTAGGTCTCGCGCTAAGGGTAAACTAACCTTTGATATCCTCGCTCTTAGCATAATGGAAACAATTGGTTTAAATCGCTATGCGACATCTGAAGCTCGAACAATTCGCAGGACCACGTCTCGAGCAGTTGGCCGATTGAGATAAAAAAGTTCCGTCTCGCGACGCCACACGTCAAATCATCGAAAAAATACATTACCTACCGAATAGTGGGGCAGCGGGGGTCGGGACAATCCTGACGATCTAGCGGCAGCAGCTAAGCCACGCATTTCAGGGGCAGGGGGGCAAAGGGGGTAGCTTCAGCCACATCCCCCTTCATCTCGAAATTTTACTAACATCAACCCCCTTCCTTCTAGAGTCAAGACCTCTCTATTTGATTTCTCTGTTACACTTTCTGCAACTACATAGCCATGGCACGCCAAAGGGTTCCAGGAAAGTCGGGGCCTACCAAGAAGAAAGATGGCGGCCCGCCCGTACCCTTCAAGCGACCCCCGGAGGTGCTCCAGCCGTTCATCGACACGCTCGATGAGAAGCACGTGTACATCACGCACGTCGACAACAAGCCGCAAGATTTCAAGCGCAAGATATTCGCCGTGCCGGTGCTGATGAATCTCGGGCTGGCCGCGCTGTTTGCCTACCGCATGTACTACATCCTGCCCTACTACCTGCAAATCTTCGCCTCCATCCTGGGCTACCCCAACGAGACCACCATGGTCGTCGACGAGATGGACTGGTCCGAGATCGTCCCCGAGGTCGCCAAGCGCGCCTTCTCGTTCATGCTGGATTTCTTGTTGTGCGTATTCCTCTGGCCGTGGCCGGTGGATTTCTGTCTGCCCCAGGAGCACGGGAGCCCCGTCCTGTGGCGGTGGACCGTCGGGTTTCGGGATCGCGAGGTCGTGGTGCGGCGCAGCAGGAAGTGGAACGACACTAAAGGGGACATCGTCAACGACGCCGGCTCCAAGAGCCTCTTCATGTCGCGGATCAGCGCCGCGACATCGCCCCTGCTCCTCGGCGAGAAGACGGGCTACCTGCTCATGAACGCCGACTGGGATCTGGACTGGGCGGGCATGGTCGACGCCCACACCATGGTTGATAAGAAGATGGCCGCGATCGAGGCCTTCAAGATGGTCGTCCTATTTTTCCACGAGGAATTCGGCTGGCTCTGCGTCGACATGAAGCTCGGCGAGGGCGGCGAGGAAGACGAGAGAAGGCGCCAGGTGTTCGCCTTCAGGGACGCGCTCACCGCTGTTGGAAAGGAAGACTTATTCTACCGCTGGATCGATATTGTCCAGTTGGAGGCATCGCAGCCCGGCGGTTTCACGACTGAAAAGCAAGAGCAAGTCGCGAAGCAGATTAGGGACATGTTTGACAAGCAGGGTATCGATTTTGACGAATTCTGGAAGGAGAGCGTGGGAGAGAGTATACCTACTGGCATTTCTGGTTCCTCTAAACCCGGGATGTAATAAATAAGTGTGGACACAAGAAAAGAATATATTTGTACCATCCTACTTGTAGAAAAAATTAACGTAGAGTGTATCGTTCCCATGGTCACAGACAGAATTGAATATCCATCTACATGGGGGTAGGTAGTAATCACATAAAAATTATCGCAAATACTACATTACGCGAAGCAGTTAGGAAACTCAGTGCTTGTACTTGTCACAATCGAGCCCATGATGTGCAAAGCATTCAAAGCTTTCTTATTGATATGCAACGGGACTAATCCCCATCTTCTGTCGGCTATGCAGAATGCTATGTCTAAAGCAACCGAATAGACGAATTCAAGTTCATTTCGTTGACTTCTTCTTCGCGGGCTTGCCTAGGGCGGCCTCACGCTTCTTCGACTCCTTGGCTTCAATCTCAGCCTTTCGTGCGGCCTCGTGGGCTTCCCGTTCTTCTTTCTCAGCCTAAATTAGACTGTTAGTATATGTTTGGGTATCAAATGAGGTAGGCAGTAACAAACCTGTTTTCTCGCAGCTTCGGCTTCTCGCTTCTCACGGATGAGCTTCAAGCGAGCCAGATCGGCCTTGGCCTCATCGGTCTTGCCAGCCTCATGCAGCTTGCGATATCTCTCCTTGGCCTGCTGAGCCTCCATGGACTCGCGCTCCTTTCGGCTCATGGCCACGTTCTTGACACCTTCAGTCACCTCCTCGACAGGGTCGGGTTGTGCCTTGGTCATGTTCCGCGCGGCCTTGGAGTGATTGGGGTTCGCAGGCATGTCCTCATCCTCTTCAGAATCGGAATCGCTAGGCATATCGCCGACCTGGACGGTCTTGTTCCTCTTTGCGATGGCTGCCTCCTTCTGGGCCTTCTTGGCCTGCTTGCGCTCGTCTCTGGTAAGCTCGCCGGTTTGCTGGGAAGGGCCGGCATCCGAGTCCTCCTCAGAGGATTCCTCCTCCGAGTCCTCTTCCTCGTCATCGTCAGACTTCTTTTGGGCGTTTCCGCTCCACATGCTGATCTCGTTGCCATCTGCGTCGAGGGGTCGTAGGTCACGAGAGAAGTGCTTTCCACCTAATAGGGCAGTGATGTTAGCTTGGTATTGACACAGGTGATTTTTTTAATATGACTTACCACCGCGCGAGTAGTTCTTGAACTTGCCTCCACGGCCTCGGGAGTTGGCACCTGGTGCTCCGCGTCCAGACATGATGATATGTGTTGAAGAGAGTAAGAAAAAGATGATTGATGGAGGGGTAGCTAATGGAAAAACCACTGAAATTGCTTCCAGTACGACGCAGAAAAAACAGTTCGACTTATAGTTGCAAATGGCTTTTAATTTTGCTTTCACTGAATAGAAAAGAATGAACAATCCAATTCACCTATGACGGTGACAAAAGGAAAGTCAAGGGCCTCAGGTCTCGAGTCAAACGACAAGACGTGAAAGAGGGGCAAACAAGACGTGGTGCTTTGACGCAGACGATAAGATCGATTAGTGCTTAGTTGCGAGAAGGAGTCAGAGATCAGATGAAATGGCGGGGTAATCAAGGGGCGCTACGTTACCTGATGAATTACCGCATCTCCTATTGGGCAGAAATCACTTTTCTCTTACCTCCTTTAGACTACCTCCACTTCAGCACAGTTGGGCTCCTGTACTTCAAGTCAGGGCTGCTGCGAAAAGGTTTAGCAAGCGTTTAGTGTGCATCATCTACCGAAAGTAGGCTAAACTTTTATTGAATTATACATGGGCGGTGCCCAGACGGATGTGGCTTGACAGCATTGGACGGCCACCGGAAATACTATCATGCCGATCTACGCGTCCCCACCGCGTCCAATCTAATCAAGTCAATTTTTTTTTGGAACTTCTTTCCTTCTTTCTTTTCCTTTTCTTCCTCACATAAAACTACAATCCTTCATATTCACTCTGGCTTTCGTCACTCTTCGGAGTCTCAATGGCAGGTCTTGGAGGGGAAATTGGAGGAAAGAAGAATTTCGGTCACTTACCCTCTGGCCCGTTGTGGTTTCTTTGGAACTGCTGTTGGGTACCGGAGAAATTTTTCGCATCGATACATGCTCTTGATAAAGGGACGTCATATTACTTTTTGAGTCATCCCTTGGGTTATTTTCAAGTCATCTTCATGCTTATGAGGGCGCTTATTGAATGGAGTCATTTAGATTCTACTAAGTCCGGTGGCTGTGGCAATTTCTTGAAACCTATTGCTAAGTTGAGTCACCAGCTCTCCTCAGTACATTGCAGTTAGATGACATGGTTGCACTCTGATTCTAATCTATGTTCATGTCGTAGTCTGCCATCTACCTAGCTTCAAGGTAATGATGTATGTTCTAAAGCTTCCGGGACTCTTGAAATCACCAATTGAAAGTCACCGATGCTAGGCCTATCCAACCTAACCAGGTAGGCAGCTGCTACAATGCCTAGATATGATCTAGATTCTTGGTACTAGATCTAAATGAGAAATTAGTGTTGGTCTGAGGCGATCCTCACTCTTTCGGCTTCACAGCGACTTAAAGCCTCATCTGCGACGTAACTGTCAAACAACACGGACATAACTTATCCAAGACAACTCCTTTGAAGACTAAATTCGTGCCAAACGCTTCGTATGAGTGGTACATAATCCTCTGTCAGGGTTCCAACCTTATGGTTCTTAGCCGCTTAGACGAGCTGTGTGCCTTGTACCAGAAATAGTTCGGATCAAATTACTAGTCTTGCCCGGTATGCCCATTAGTGCCCAATGGCATGGGGAGCCAAAGACAGTCCTAGCAAAGAAAAAAAAAAGACGGACGTAACGCACATTCATATGACTGAAGGCAAGATGGCCGAGCGGTTAAGGCGGAAGGTTCAAGGATATCCTTGCCTGTATAACAGGCTGTATTCTTCTGGGGAAACCCGCGCGAGTTCGAATCTCGCTCTTGTCAGCTAATTTTTGTTAATTCTTCTTTCGCTTCCAATTTTTTCTTTCTTTTTCTCTTTTGAATAAAGCAAGAATGGCTAGTAAATATCCCACCCCTTTACCCCCCGCGCTAACAGCCCTTCATACAATTGTCCACACAAAGGTGTTAGTTCCACAGATTTCCAGCTATTACCAGTCCAAATTTCGATTCAATTTCAAAACCCGGCCCAGGCCTCCCAACAATTTATACAGCCTATCGTAGCCAGCTCGGCCATCTTAATATGCATCCTAGATCAAAGTTTTTCTTAACCGATGGACTTCGAATGATGTAGGTCTCGAGTTAGTTCATTCATGCCCTGATATTGAAGCTATTCGAGTAATTAGATAGCCATATAATGTAACGGTGACTCTGAGGGTGATCACGTGGTAGCCCCTGAACAGATAACCACTGCTCAAATCGAGAGTTCTCAACAACCCTTGAGCTCTATGACAGTACCATGTCCCGATTCATATTAAGATAGTATTGGTCGATCCGACTTATTAACTTTGACACATAAAACATACTTTGGAGCACGAAACTTCTTAGATAGGTCGTGCCCTTTCAGGTCTTGTTTCGGGTACCTTAAAGCTCTGGCCTATGTTTATGGACGTAGTAAATGTCAGAGTCTTATCTATGGTTGGTAGCAGAAAAGGGGAATGGCAAGGGATGGGCCCCTTTGTATGAGCCCCTTTATCATCACCTCCTGTATACCTAGTATACTCGGTAGCTGTCAGGTTTGTAGCTCTCCACACAACAACGTCGTTGCCTCCTCATCGTTTAGTTGATCTTGTGATAGGCAATATGGCAACAAGTGGACTATTCAAAGGCATATAGACAGTTAGCTCCATACATGAGCGACATAGGAAGCCGAAAGTCTTACGACATGGTTATTTATAGGTTAGTTAAGTGTCGGAGATCTAGCCCTTTGGATCCTGGCCCTTTAGGGTAGGTGACACAAGAGCACTTGGCTATCCGTATTCCTCAATACCTAGGTAGTTAGATAGGTCGAGGAACTCTTCTAGTACCGTGTCGATTCTCACACCTGGAGGTTCGTAATGTGGCATTGAGGATGAAGGCTCGTTAGCTATATACAAGGAATAGCTGAGTGTATTCTTTGTCGAACCTTTAGCCATATCCATGAAATATTTTTCGAGGCACTCTGCCGTAGGATTTCCATTCACGGTGAACGTACCTGTACCTCTACGTATAACGTCTCTGTCGTAGTATCGTACTCCTCGTTTCTGGTCCTGATCGCTGACATATCTCCCCCGGAGACCCCGGAGATAGACTAGTTAATAGATACTAGTTGCGGTCAGTTTCAACACCCACCGCGGCACAGTGGTATCAATGCGAGATGCAGCACCTAAAGTAAGTTCCACAACCCTATGGTTCGATCCTTGGGATGAGCAACTTTGTAGCTGGGTATGATGACCGAATTATGACGCCTCATCTGCATACAGGACCCTGGTGACAGTAGAAGAAATCTGACCTAGCTACAAGCTCAAAATATCCTTCAATGAAGCCATCCTAAAGACGCTGTACCAACTGCTAACATATTCAATCCAGGTTTTTTTTACCTTTTTTTTTTTGGCCCAGGCCTGTACCCAAGCCTGTTAGTTGTTTCTTCTTGTAGTTTTTTCTTCTATTTAATAACACGCAAGATGCAACTATCATCACGCTTATTTGCCCCTAGAACATCTATAGTAAAACTAAGGAGGACAAGAGGCGGCTATTGGTTTTACACTCACTTTCTTACGATGATACCTGGCTAGACTTAAATGACGATTTTATCGGATTTTAGCCAAATAATCAATGAGGATAGAAAATTCGATTTTGGTGACCTTATACGTGTACTAGTTATGTCAGCCCGACGGTTGTTACAGTAAGTTACCTAGGAGGTAGGTAGTTATTCTAAGATGATTTCTTCCTCCTCGAAACATGGCAAACTATAGTTTGTTCCCCAATCAATCACCCCGAGCCATGTCCACATTACGTTATTATTCTTCCTTCCACAGACAGCAAATATAAGTCCTTTAGAAACGCCGCCGTATCCTCCATAAATACTTGCGCATGATCCTTTGTAGGTCTCTCGCGTACCCTCCCGCTGCAAAGGTTGAAGTAATTTGCCCTCGTTATAGCCTTCGAGGTACTTTACTAGCTCCTCGGGCACACATTCATCGACTAGCTGGTTCTTTGAGTGTTGAAAACTTTGGAAAAATGAAGCATAGCCGTTATGAAAGCGGATAGTTGCAACTCCCCAGTTGGCCCGGAGATATATGCTACCTTCCTTGCCAATATCAATCAGACCAATCTGGGACTGGATACCGTCATATGGGGGATACAAAGTAGATGTAGGGGACTCTTCATTGGCTGCAAGATAGGGCCCAGGCTGCCTAGGTGCCCATGACGGACCTTGTCGTGAATTGAGCCTCTGTACGCTTGAGAGCAAGTGGCCAGTGTGAACAACCTTATCGAGGCGTTCTATTCCATGCCTGCCTCTAGCCCATAGATCATTCGCATTCTTGATCACTGGGTCGTCGACCAGGAGACTCCATATGATAACATCATCTCCGGGGCGAGAGGCGAATCTTTGTCCCAGAAGCGAGGCAGCCTCTGATACCGCGACGAAGCCACGGCCTATTCGTCCTGAAACTCGGTCAGCGTCGAAACTGGTATCGAAGATAATATGCTGAAGCTTCGATAACTCTTGGCGACTTGTTTTGGTTCTCATCCAATGGAAGGCGCTCGGAGGCGGAAACAAGTGATGGTTCGTCAAGAGAAGTATCGATATGGCTATAGCCCCATGGAATGCCACAGTTCGAAGTGTTTCAGTTAATGAAATCAATCTATTTTCGCTTCCCGATCTGCATAGGAGCTGGATATTCTTTCTGCCACGTAAGGCTTCTAGCAATGTCCAGGCCCTCAAGTTCCAGTCACAAACAAGGACTATGGCAAGGATAGATTCCCGGAGGGCCATACTAGCGTCGGATATGTTGCCTGTATCTTGTATAATTGAGATGTCGATTTCCATTATGTCTTTATCGCACACCACAGTCGCTTTACTCGTCGAGAAGACCTGATTTATGGTCAAAATGGCTTCTTGACGCAGGTCATGTTCCGAAGGAATACCTTTAAAGGTACACATTAGGTAAGAATATTATTTTTCAATACCTATAGGGGATATCTTGGGAGTGGATACTTACAAGCAACGTCTATCCAATAGCTTGAACAGTTGAAATCTTTTGCAATCCTGCAGTACCGACGATGAAGACATTCATTCATCCCTTCCCCAGGGCGGCCGCCTTGGCCATGGACCCATACATGTGAGATTGCTAGGGTTTCCGTATCGGCTGATTTGTAGCATAGTTGTTCGGAGGAGCTAGAAATAGAGACAGCACGTGGCCCAGACACTTTAAGATATGAAGTTCTATTCCATACCATACGATTGCATGCCTGTTCACCCATACATGAGATGTCGTGCTGGCTCTGTTCAGGGACTTTGGCTCCCCTAATTCTCCTGCAGCTGTCGGGCTCTCGTCCGGAGCACGCCTTATTGTCCAGACACCTTCCTGGCCTTTCCCCAAACACTTCGGTGAATCTTTCGTGAAATTGCCGCATATCGAGTAACGAAGTTGATTTACTTCGTTGTAAGACTTGATATGCAAAGTTACACATGTATTGTGACTTCTGTTGAGACAATACCGTTTGCTGCAACTCCAAGGTAAGAAACGAACCCCTGTTCGGGCGAAGCCCAAGGTCTCCGAAACCAGTGTAATCAAATCCTGTTTCCAAGCTATCTTGTAGAACTCGCCTTCACCAATGTCAACAGAGACGTCTATGTTGGAAATAATGAAGTGACTTACCAGTAATGTAAGGCTACACAGCGATGCCAGGTACTCCACAAGTAAGTAAGAAGTACGAACCAACGCCACGTGTTATGAACCGCGTCTTCCTTCTTGATAGGCCCCTTCTCGAGCTCGAAGAAGACGTTATCAATAAGGCTAGAGACAAAATCTAGAAATTCCCTGAAGTTGTGGGATTCAGAACTGCTCCCATTGGTGTTGGTCTTTCTTTCGAATGTCAAAGCTATGGCGATCGCCATGCGAATCACACCACCCGACAGCCTAGAAACCGTAGAGAGCTTCTCCCAGCAATATGCATTTGCGTCAACTTTAAGCCAGCATCCCGCTATAAGCTCAGCTGTTGGCTGTACTATGTCACTGGGTAGTGGAAGTGGTGTGGGTGGTAAACGTTTCAGCAAAGCTGCCGTGCGATTAACAATGTCACCCCTTGTTGCTTGAGAATTCGGGACCTTGAATCTTGTTATTATGGTGTTCTTTGTGAATTGGCGGTCTAAAATTTCCCACGAGAACTCCTTATAAGTGCACCTGTAGAGATCTCTAAGCATCATCCATCGCCGTCGTTCGTGTGCTTCTGGTGCTAAATGAATTCCAGGAAATACGACGCGTTTACTGGGTCGTGGTGGTGTAGCCTTCGTACCAGCGGTTTCTTTTGCTATACGTCCATTTATATCAATCGCCGAGATATCTTGTGGCCTAAATTCACTTATGAGGTGACAGTCAGTAGTCTCTTCGGTGGAACAGTCTTCCAACTCCTCTAATATCCTGGCAGGTATTTGATGCTCAAAACACATAATGACGAGGTACTTATCAACGCTTGAGGGCAGAGCGAGGCTTTAGCATACATGAAGCTGCTTACCCCCTTCTTGCGAAGCAGTTTTTTCCCCAAACCCCGAGAAGTCCCGTGACATAAGCGGCGATGATGTAGGACATAGGTAGTGTTACAAATTACTAATTTGCACTGCCTCTCTATTTCTCTCTCGGCCTTTCTCTCACCTTCTTCCCCTCCTTCTCTTGCATATATCAAGGCCATTCATCTATGATCTATGTTCTCAAACCTGGTCAGTTCCACAGCGTTGCATTTCTTACGAAGCCTTTTGTCTTATTTATTTTTATTCCAATGGGACTGGGAGACCGGCCTGATAGCTATGGTACCAATGGTGCTACACCACCTGTGCTACCAGTAACAGCAGTCAATATTTCCATCATTTTTGAATGGGCGGCTCTCTTGCCATTGGCTATATATCTTGCTCGCAGTCGGCTCCCGCATCAACTGGTAGGCCAAGCTGCTTTGGCCGGTTTCCTTGGCGTTGGCCTATTTCCTCGCTTGGGCGTTCTGGGAACCATTGCCGATTTTCTTCAACAAGACCAAGAGTTTCTCGATCGTGCCTCGTCAGTTAGCGAGATGCGCCGTATGGTTTGGGATGCAAATTGGGGAAGTGTCTTTCCCTGTGCTAACGGGGCGGCGGCAATGATGTTGAATACCCATATACTCCGAAACGTCAAAATACAACTTGCGCCGGAGCAAATACCGAAGTCTTCATCTAAGACGCCACCTCACTCTTCGAACCTCCGTCATGATTCCAATTCAAGTGGGAGTACAACCCCTGCAAACAAAAAGCCAGCCCCCAACTTCCGTCGCTACCAAACGCTACATATCCTTCATTTCTCCGATTCGTTGCCTAAGACAGGACCTTTAAAACAGCGAATTACCTCTTGTTATTCTTGGGTCCTATTTTTTGAAGTGCTCGGATTGATGGTATTACTTGGCGCTAGCATCATCTGTATCCTCTATGGCCTATATGGAACAGCTGCCGCCGTCTTTCTTACTCTTCTGTTCAGAGTTTCCAGGCAGTTGATAACGATTGAGCGACCCGTTGGATATCTCCACAACAATGAAGGGGAACTCACTGGATGCATGCTCATGGCTCTCCACGAAAACGCTTCGACATGGTATCTTTACGTCGGTTCTCGTGGCACTATCGACACTGTGCTGAACAAAACCATGATCCAGAGTATCAAGTCGCCTTTGAATGGTTGGCTAGCGCATGGTTTACGTGTTCTTGAGGTTCTACAACTCATTATAATGAGCTATGCCGCCGCGCAAAAAGGATGGGATGGCATTGCTCTGTTATGTCTCATACTTGTTGCTTGGATTTTCGATCGGGTAGTTTACAACGACCAACGAATAGCAGGACTATGGCTACAGCGCGAGGGTATTACTGTGAAAACACAGAGCCTTAAATTCGGAGGCCGAACGCCAATGATTGGCTTGATCTACGCTTTGAGCAATAAGCAGGTGACATGTTGGATGGACGGAATTCTTTGCCCTTCGACCCGCCGCACCGTGTGGCTGCAAAAATTAGCATCGCAAAACGTCGCGCCGGAGCTCGAGCAAAAGCTCAGTCAACGCGATAAAGAATGGGTCAATCTAAATGAAAGGTTAACGCTTGCAGCACTTGACGCTACCAAAGATATTGGAAACGGCACGAATGCTGTTTAGCATAATATTTTAATCGTAGCGAATGTGTTGTTTGAGCCGGTGGCGGGTAGAGATGCAGGGTTAGAAGCAATCTGAGCACGAAGTAAGGCTGGCAGGTTAGGTACCAGGTAGGTAGGTACCTAAGGTAGCTTATACCTGTGCATGCGGCCCAACGTGCCAAGAGATAGGAGAAAGCCATACGATGGAATAATAAGCCATATATAAGAGACACGAATAACTCAGCTGGCCGGCGCCACGTCGTTTATATCAAGATTTCTACCTGTATTAGTAACTCCAAGATTTGGGCATAAATAGATCTGTATTCCTTCCTTGTAAAAGGGGGAGGACCTCAATCTGTCATGCGGATTATCTAATAGTCCGGATGCCGGGCAACCTACTATCATTTGCTTCCTATTGCAAACCAGCCAGACAACCATCTTACTATTCTTCATACATTCAAGATTAGTATAATGATGGCATTCCAATCTGGACGAATGGAAGATGGTCTTGAAGCAAAAGTCCAGCTCATATGGGAGCAAATGTGCCGAGATCCACCCGCCACAGGCAGTTGGGAGGAGGTCATCGAAAGAGATGACATAGAGCAAGACCGCATGTCTGACTCTAGTTCAGACGGCATCGTGATAGCAACAGAACACCACGAGCCAAGCGAACCTCCTGATCTGTCAATCTGGGCTAACGAACCCTATTCCGATAATGAACTAGCTATTGAACTCGTGGAATGCGCTAAAGACGCCGAGAACCATCTCAAACTGATGGATTCTAAGATTCAAGATTTGCTGACTTGCACTTTTCCATCGTGGAAAAAGTCGGAGTCCAAGTATACCCACACTGCCGTCTCTATCATCGATAGGCTCCCCAGGTCATCATTAAGGCTCTCTAGGGACTTATGGGCCACATTTGATACCAAGCATTCCCAATATATAATTGATACTCCCCATGACAATGAGTTATCCATGCTCAGGACTAGCACGTCCACGAGATCATGCTGGGAGAGGTACAGAGTCACTACCGAAATTGACTCCAACTCTATTCGACTAGCTCTTATCACGGCTTATCTTGACCAGACAAGTCACCGGGGCGTAAGCCAGCTGGCAGATTACGCGAACATTTTGTCAAGAATTCTCGATTCTTTGACTGAACTGGAAGCCAGCCACAAGGTCAAAGGTTCGCACCAACTCGGCTTGTCACCCTATCAAGTCGCACGGGCCTTCATTTGGACTGTATGGCAACGTTCACAACTAATCTCCTTATACTACCTTTTTGGGACCCGGTTACGGCGGGAATGGAATCGCGAGTCTTGGTATCCTAAAGAGCCTGAAAAGTATGAGGAACTAAAATTTAGCGTTCATGGCAGCTCTTTGCAGACAGAAGTGCAGACAGATCAGGCATGCCAATATATGTGTAGGCATCCATTCGAACTGCTCAGGTTGAGTTCATCTGGCACAAGAGACTTTCGAACCCTCATTGCTCGTTACAGCAACCAGTTCGGAGATCGGGGGGCGCGGTGTTATCAGCAAAATTCAGAATGGCTTCATTGCGAGTCAAAGACGGGGTTCTGCAGCAGATGTAATACGGCTTCTCCAAAAAACCAATCTGCACATGATATGGCATGCCATGGCAGCTGCCGAAGGATTATATGGGATGAGGACTCTTACCGCGGTGTTAAAGGTCCTCGATGTATCGATATCTCGTTCACTCAGCCGGGAAATGCTCTAAAATACCGACGGGCCTCAAGGAAAACGCTGGCCGTCTCGCATGTCTGGAGCCATGGCCAGGGAGGACGGCCTGAAGAGGGTTTTAATGAGTGCCTCCATAAGCGCTATGCTACCATTGCGCGTGACCATGACTGCGACTCATACTGGATCGACGCTGCTTGCATACCCCTTGATGCTGGTCTCCGATCTGAAGCAATCAAAACCATCAACCCCATATTTAGGGAAAGCAAGGTTACGTTGATTTGCGACAAAGATATTATGACTGTTGATGTCCGTGGCCTGTCGGTGCAGCAATGCGAAATACTCATATCCATCTTACTTCTTAGTGACTGGAATATCCGAGCCTGGACTCTGCTCGAGGTCGTACGAGGAAACAGAGCTGTTCACCTCCTATGTAAGAATAATGTCACTGTACCGCTGAAAAGTGTCCTCCAGATACTATATGAGCACCGAAGCCTTGACTTGTGTGCTATCCTTATCGGTTCTCCTCATCTCCTGCCACTTGGGTCCGAAACTGATAGAGTCGGTATAGAAGAGGCGGGAGCTATGTTGAGCCGTCGCTATGCTTCTCGTCCAGGAGATGATATCATCATCTGGAGTCTTCTCTGCGGCAACGATGCTGCCTGCACTAAACCCGAGGCTCTATGGAACAACAGACTGGGAGGGTTTGTCAATACGGGCTTTCTCGTGTCCAGTTGCAAGCGGGTTGAAGGACTCCGTGGCCTCAGTTGGGCTCCAGCTAAGCCATGTGCCGAGCCCATCGAGTCCGGGTCAAAAGTTGCGGATACTTCGGCGTCTGGTGATTGGGTATATTGGCCCTACAGTGGTGTTGGAACAAACACTGCCAAGATCGCCGGTGCAGATGGCACAATAACGCAGCTTCAGGGTAACTGGTTTGTTTATAACGTGGAAGCATCTGCTGCGAGTCAGTTTGCCACTTCAACCAAGTCGTGCTGGGGATATGCCTCACAACTTCTCTCAAAAGGATATAGAAGGGTTCTTTTTCTTCGTCCTATACTCGCGGTTAATTATGTCATGCAGTGGGGTCATCCCTTTGCAGCATCTCAGCATCTAGATGAAGGCAAACAGAAACAGCCCGTGGCGATTTGTGCAACAAGAGACAACTGGGCCGAAATCGAAATCGAGGAGGACTACTTCCAACCGTATACTGGCATAACCGAGTTTGCCGCAGAAGAGTGGGAATGGAAAGGAGTCTACAGCTCGATGCCTGATCATAGCTTTGCAAACATTAACTTTGAATGCAGATGGTTGAAAATAGTATAAACTACCTATATTATATAGTTGTATTTTAGGCTTTAGACCTACCCCTTTCATTGAGTTGATTGTACAAAAAGGTTATTCAGAACACACAATATTTGTTAAAAATTGCAATATACTTATCTACCTACCTAACGTACGACTTCTGTTAAGGCTGTCTGATGGAACTCTTAAAAGGGTAAGGCTCTCTGGCATGTCACTCGATGTTGGAAGGTAAAATATTCGGTTGGTTTTGCCGCATAACCTACTCGATAACTTGACTGGGTTTAGTATTATATCAACAATTTGCAAGATGGTTTTGGCGTTGGTAAGGCGGCTGGGCTTTGGTAATATGGCCCACGGCACTCCCGCCGCTGTATCGACCGGGAATTGGATTTTGATTGTCAAGACTTTGTCAGGTTCCATCCGATGCAAGGTTCGCTAATATGAATGTCTAGGACTATCTGCTATCCGATAGAAGAAATCTCACGAAGTTTCTGCCGTTATTTTGCCAAAAATGAAAGACAAATTCCGTGCACTAGACCGAAAAGTGACCTGGATGTATTTTATTTGGTAGGCGTCCACCAGCAGAACTCACTACGGGGTATACTTGCAGAGACGAGCTAACCTAAGATATAGACATAGCCGAATCGAGTAGCAGCACAGTTTCAACATCCTCTATCGCCCTCGTAGCCAATATACCCATCGGTGGTCTTCTCGCATTTGCCGATGAGCCTTTTCAGAACGTCCCGAAACTGCCTACAGATCTCGCAGCCTGCATTCGTTCTCGGACATTCGAGGAATCGAATCGGCAAAAGTGAAATTCACCATCACAGAAAAAGGGGTTAAGATTATATTGATGCTTGTGGTTATAAAAACTTAGAAAGCCCCCCACGTTTATAATCTGAAATACCATAACGCCTGTCATACCTTTCATGGTCGTACATTTCATCTCACATCTCACATATGCTCGAAATTATTGTTACCCTCTAGGATGTGCCGGAGCATACTCGCGAGGGCCGGCATCTCCACACTACTACGTGTTAGCAGATGCCCGGTCACCGGAACGAAGAACTTACGGTAAGCGGTCCTCTTCCTCCTTTGGAAGCGCGTCATCAACGCAATGACGGCGCACAAATTCAAACTCGAGATCATTTCTACACCCGTCTAGTCCGCGATACAAGTCTTCGAGCTGCTCGTCGCTCAATGGCTCTCCTACTTCGATGTCATGGTCTTTGGCCTTGTCGATGATGCAATCCATCACAGCAGCCACTGTCCCTCCATTGGAGAAATACTCATTCTCTACCTGCGGCCACAGTCGAGATCCCCGGAGACGTTTCGTCACGTTCGCCTTTCGCGGAATCTCGTTGTCTGCAAGGCATTCCGTAACGGCACCCACCAACTCAATAAAGGCGCTTTGTAGTGACTCGTTCCGCCGAAATTGAAGCTGGAGGCCTTCGGGGAGATGGACAAGCATATCTTCATTTTCCGAGTTCCAGCTTTGGTCGCCTGGGCGGCTTGATCTCAAGAAGCCATAATTCAAGTTGGCCGTGACCTGTAGGTTCTTCATCATTCGCGGGCTTAAGAATCCTCCCAGGCACTTCCCACAGCTGCACCCAAACTTGGCCTTTTCGCGTTGATCCGGAGTGGGCGTCTCGAGACCCGATAGGCTAAGAAGACATGCAACGCAATCGTCGCCAAAGCCATCGAATTTATCTGCGACGCATCTCCACCTGTCAGAGCCGTACCGCTCCCGGACTCGAGAATCCTCCATTTGGGCCTGCAACGCTTCCATGGGCGTGTATCCATCGTGATTCCTCATTGTGGAAAGATTCGTGTCGCTTGGACACCGGGCTATCCAGCTCACGGAAGCCGGTTTCGA
The DNA here is from genome assembly GCA_022578845.1 of Hypoxylon cercidicola. NCBI lineage: Eukaryota > Fungi > Ascomycota > Sordariomycetes > Xylariales > Hypoxylaceae > Hypoxylon > Hypoxylon cercidicola. Next base: position 630,545 of record MU399508.1, read on the forward strand.
TGCTTTGGCCGCGACATGTAGAATTGTGTCGCCGTGACCGTTTGTCGCTTCGAGATCAAGCTTCTGCGTCGAGCCATCCCCAGTACTGGACTGAACGAACTCAAGAGCATCCTTGTCGGCCAATGCCTTCGCTGCATAGTGTAATGGATGTCTGCGACTTAATATCGAAGCCCACGTGAGTTTATCCTCATGTCTAATAGCACGCGCAGATGCTTGTGAGACGGGGGCCCCAAACTCGCTCTCCTCAATCCGAGTCTGGGTGAACCCCGGACCGCACAATATCATTTCGTCTTCGGAACCGCTATCGCTACTGGTATCGTCGTGTTCCACAGGATCGGGGTCCTCGTGGCTTGGCAGCTGATGAGATGGATGCGATTGGTCCCGAGCCAAGGCGAAACATGGCGTGAGTCCCACCCGCCGAAACTGTAACGAGCGAAGAAAGCGGACGACTCCAGTTTCCATGCTGTCGCCACCTTCGCCCTGGTCATCGGGGTAAGATCCTTCGAATGCAAATGCGAACCGGGTATTACTTCGTAGCGACATGGCTGCCTGCAGGAGCCGTAAGACGAGCTGCTTTCCAATGCCCTGCCTCCGGTGCTGCTTCTCCACCCTGACGTCCTCGACCAAGACAATTTCTCCGTCGTCCATCTCTTTGTTCCACACCCCCGAACCTCTTCTCACAATGTGTTCCCGTATTTCCCGCTTGAGCCGACCATACCGATCAAACAACGTGAAGGCTAGCGCTCTCGTTTCTTCATGAGGGGGCTCCATCGACTTGTGGAATGTCTCGCAGATGGCCGATCGCTTGATGGCGAAGCCGAACGCCTCGCCCACCTTCTCCGGCGCTCTGGGGATGTCCGTGTGTATCATGGCGCGAATCCAGATCGGCGTGAGCCATTTCCGGAAGGATCCGTAGTCTATGTGGTCCCTATCCACGCCAACTGTGTCGCTGTATTCAACCGTTGGAGTCATGGTGTTGCTGTTTAGGGGTGAGACCGTAGCTTGACTTAAGTGTTTGTTCTGTATTAGCTCCGATAAAAAGGAGAAAACATTTCATTCGCTCGCCTGAAATAAACCTGCCGATTGACACTGAAAGACGGTTCAGCTCGCGAGGTTGCCACGCGGCAGATAATAAAGAAAAGTAAGGATTTGTATTACGGTAACATGTAAAGGTATTATTCTATTTACATGACGTATCACGGTGTGATTGTGATCCTTCACCCCGAATGAGGGAAATTCTTTGGAGTGTGAGGGGAAAGGGGCGAAGCAGAAGCTTCGGGCCCGACCGTGATTTGGGGAAATGGGAAAACTTGGGGGTTTTGTAAGCGAGGATATTATATTTTTGAGCCGTTTTCCTTACCCTGCTTATACCATCCCGTGGCGTGCCGTCTTAGGAGCAGGTAGGCTGTGATGGGACACATTCGAGCTGGCTTACACCTATATCGACCCACATCTATGCTGACACTTGACATATATCGGTGCTATGCTATATTAGGTACCGGTTACCTAATCTGCTTGTGCAACTCCGAGCCACTCCACTTTCAGCCGCAGCCCTGGCCGAAGACCCTTGTCCGAATGACTTCCTAGGAAGTCGTCATTGCAGGGGTATTGCATGACCGGGTGTGTCTCTGCCAGTTAGCGGGGGTTTATTGGTTGGATTGCGCGCCGGTTGAGCCGCGCATCTCCCAGCTGGAGAATATCTTCCATCTCAACTGTTGAATCTCTCGCTTATAGATTCATCTGACCGTGACTTGATTAGAACGAAGGTTTTAGGATTTGTGAGTAGCAGGGCTTTGTGTTGGCTGTAGGCATCGAGGGCGCTGTGTGATACGAACTTCCGCTGCATAGGTTGTACCACCCGCAGACGGCATCTCTCGGCGGTCGGAAATTCCGTCGGGTTGTTGGAAGCCGGAATCCTCCATTAGGGATCTAGTCGCAGCACTGAGACGCGCAACGCCCCGGCATCCTATAAGCAGGACGGCCCCATATCTCCGGAAGCAAGGGTGCAACGGGCAATCTTACATGTCCATGGAGCTTCTTGCTGCTAGCTATCGGAGTATACTTTGCAGGTCTGAAATTGAATAAAAAATGGTTTAATTCTTCACCTAGAAGAACGAAGTCCTTTTTCATCTTGAAAATGGTGTGCTAAAACAACTTATTAGAATCCTAGGTAGAATTAATTCATGAGGTGACAGATATCACGTGCTTCTTTATGCATATTGCATAATTCTATATCCACCTTATTCATTTAGTAAGCATATCATGGAATCTTCTGTACGATGCTCGCAGCCACCTGTCTCTCTTCAGCTTGCCTGACACATTCTCCAACACACGACACCGATTCTTCGCAATCATCCATCTTCATCATATACTCATCCAGAAATAAATCCGAAATAACTATTTAACGAGTAACGAATTTTTTAAAACTTAACCATCTCAAAGCTTATTCTGTCGCCAGCTTGAGTTTCGCACAACACTACTGCCGCTTCAGTGCTTCCCAACCAACCATAACACCACAAAGACCCAAACACACAGTCCGAAAAGAAAAAGAAAAAAAGGCAACTATGAGCAGCGAAGCCCTGCACCACGTCAACTCGCTCGCGGAGCTGCAGTCGCTCTTCGCATCCACGACCTACGTAGCGGTGGACTTCTACGCGGACTGGTGCGGGCCGTGCAAGGTGATCGCGCCGCACTACGAGGCGCTGGCCAACCAGCACGCGGCGCCCAAGGTGCTGGCCTTCGCCAAGGTCAACGTGGACGCCGCGCAGGACGCCGCGCGCGCCTTCGGCGTCACGGCCATGCCCACGTTCATGTTCTTCAAGGACGGCCGCCAGGTCGCCGTCAACGGGCAGCCTATGATCCGCGGAGCCAACCCGGTGGTGCTGGCCGCTGCTGCGGAGAAGCTGGGCGGGTTGGCGAAGAAGAGGGTGGCTGAGTCTAGCTGATGGAGAGGAGAGGAGAGGATCGGCTATGATTGAACGTAGGCTTGGATGGACGGATCACGAGGTGTTCGTTTAGTTGGATGCCTCCTTGAGGTATGCATGCATGATATTCATGAATTATCGCATTAGATACGAGCATTGTGCATTAAAATAGTCTGTTTACACTGCCTATCATGTGATGTGACTGCTATGGACGCGAATAGCCATATCCGAGGACGTCAAGGGGGCTAGTATATTCCCCTATCTGCAATCGCTATACAAGGACTAGAGAGAAGATGGCCATAAACCTTAGCGTGTAGAGAGCTTTAGATAGTTCGTCTCAGTCGGCAGTATTTTACAAATTGCCTAGTGTCGTTTTCAGTGCACTGGGTTCTTAGACGATGGCACTCCTTACTACCTCTAGTTACCCCTATTCATGAGAGTTTTGCGCCGATACTCCGGCCATTACCTAGGGTATCTTAGGTCAGAACGTTCCGAGTTCCAACAATTTCACTTTCCTGATAACATATCTAATCTAGGTAGTCGGAGCTCTAATAAGCATACATATTCGACCTTAGTACAAAGATTGATGTAGACACCGAATCCCGGAATAGTTTTATTTATTATTCTAACCTTTCATATAGGAATACAGTAAAGCACTAACTGCCAACAGCATTCTTTGACCAAGAGTCTCCATGAAATATCGTTATAGTTTACTCTTTCATTATCTAACACAATATGTAACAAAGTTGTCGCACGAGTTCCGCTGTCTAGTACTTTTCGCGACGTCTAGATGACAACATCGAATAGCAGGTCTTCCCATAGACTATATGATCATTGGTAGTGAATGGGAAAAGTAGAAATGGTACTTTCAATGCTCGATGTAGATAATGTAGTTCTGCCAAACTCCGTACCTGCTACCAAGCTCAGGGGCTACTTCACTCTATGCCAAACAGTTTCTTTTGACCTAATACTATGTTCTCTACCACATTGATAAAATAACAGGCCACCTCCTCATATACACCATGTCCCTTTCTTAGCTTATTCTGTCTTGTACGTATCTCAACCGGAAAGTTCACATTCTCGACTAGTTTCAAAGGGATTCAGGGGACCTGCTTTGATGTCTCTAAAATAACTTCATGGATGTTAGGCCTTTAGCCCTTGTCACCTTGACAAGGACCGCGGCCCCTGACCCCTGCTACCAGGGTAGGGCCATAAATAGCTAGAGGGGGAGACGTCAGGGATAGCCACTTTTTCCTCGCTCCAGGTATATACCTGGGGTCTAGTAGCTGTTAGGTTCATAGCTCTTCGTGCGACAACATCGTTGTTTCCTTATCGCTTGGTTGGCCTCGTGACAATAAGCGTCGTTTACAGGTAGGTGTACAACTGATAGTTTTCGAGAACGTAATACACCACATTCGCTTGAATAGTGTGATGAAGAGTGTTATCGAAAGATTTCAAAGCACATGAGTTCCGACGAAGAACACTAGGAAGTCTTCCTCGGTCGACGTCAAAATAAGCATGGTCTTGGCAAGTGACCACTAAGAATCAATGAAGCCATTTCTGACAGAGGTTAGAGATTTGATCAAGAGTTGGAACCGAGCACAAGAGAAGAAACCGTCCAAATCTTCAAGTCACAGATCTCCGAGACTAGACTTGCCGTTGGGCTTCGCTCACGAGCTTATTAGATACCTAATATAAGGCGGCGTGAACACCGTGTGGACTGAGATGATGCTAACTAATGGTGCGTTGCATTATAGGGAAGATTGTGGGTCTTAAGGCTGGTAAGGGTGGCATGTAACTTCGCCACGTGCTGTTGGTGAACAGACCAACTCATCCCAAGGAAGAAGGATGATCCTGGGTTCTTACTAGGATTGTGCCACCCATGTGCGTGTATTCAGCCGCATAACAAGATCAGGGATAATAGATCGTCTTTTATCAGATCTCCAGTAAGCGTGTAAGCATGTAAGCATGCCATGTTGACGTGGCCCCTGCAACATCCTTTCTGACTTTCACCTCCCACATGAAGTATGATTAGCTACCGGTCAGTTGGGTACCGGTGTGGTACTGTAATCTGTGTGATGTGGTTGGTTAAGATCTCAGTCTACGATTAATTAAAATGCCAAGTCGTGTTGTTGGTTCTTATCAGATCCTAGGCCCTGGTCCTGGTCACCGCGACCAGAGCGGATCCGTCGGTAATGGTACCTTGCCAATGAGGTTTTACAGAGTAATGCCTTAATTGACAAGTGCATGATGAAGAACGGATTTGGTTGGATCGCTAGTGACTATGTCTCATAATAGTGAGATGGAAGACCGAGAACGGACGACGACGCCCCGGGTGTGCATATTGATTGAGGTAGCACGATCGCCGAGCAACTGACATTCAACATAAAAACCCTGTGAGGTTTACCGATATATAAGCGAGGCCAAGATAGGGAGGTACTTGAGGTATGCTCCAATGAACTTGAAGGTGAGAATCCATCGGGGATATGAGATCGTAAAATTGACACTCATCAGCTTATGTGACCACAGCGACTGGCCTAAAAGAGCGGTTATATATTTACAAGGATGGTCCTAGGTGAAATCGTGTGGTCTTGGGAGCTCAGTTCTCTACGAGGTAACAACTATGATTTGGACAAGGCCGGCGTCGGGAAAATGTCCACCACTAGGAGATTTTCAATGATCAATACCCTCGGTCACCATACATGTGGTGACCACACATGTACATGGCTCACGCATGTACCGAATCAAATAGCTCACCGGAAGCACACGTAAATACATGTATGTACTCTGCTGGTAACGTAATACATCAAGGGATGGCCAGTGTCTACAACCGGCACCCACGGTGCTGAATGCAGGAGGTGACGATACCCGACGCATATTCGGGAACTACCCTACCCTATGTAAGACATGCATGACAACCGTGCCATCGGCAATTTAATGACCAGCACCTTCCCTGCCCTCCGGGGGTTTTCAATCTCGATAACTTATTTACATACTGCGGCCCAGCTGCGGCCTCGCCCCATTTTTATCCCCTACCGACGAATTTGTCTGTTCCGATACAAAAGATACAAAGGACTCATACCTTAGTATCATCGCGTTGCACAGGATATCTGTCCTTGTTCCTGAAAGATTCGTTTAAAAGGACGTCGAAAAGGGGAGCTTCCTTGGTACGAAGTTCCGTTGTCACACCGAAACTCGAAGCGTGACATTGGCATCTACCACGTTTCCATATACGCCATTTCCCCAATATAAAAGCCCAATAGTATTTAACGAGTGACAGAAAAATCCAATACCACCATTTGATCGTGAGGTCTAGTGTCTACAGCCGGAGTCCTGGTCCCAGAACCAGGGGGAAAAAACAGCCACCCCCCGCCTCCTGCTCCGCTTAAAAATCTACATACAAAAGCAATTATAATATGGTTTAAAACCGCAGAATTAGAAATATGGTAAGATGAATCCCCAAAAGATTTTTCCTGTTATTTTTATCTTCCAACACCATGGCCATGCCCCCCGATATCCAGTCATCAATAGGAGGCAGAGACCCCGCCGCGAGAGATTCCGTGGGTATATAAATAATGTAGGAAAAGCGAGCGAAAAGAAATATAAGATGAGAGGTCCAATTCTTACGCCGGGATCAGCCGGCACTGTACGCCGTTATTCAGCGTCAACGACAACGTCAGCTGCTCCCTCCAGTCGGTGGGATCCCGGCTCTCGATGCCGGAGAAGGCGTGGAGCAGGCGCGCGATCGTGTACGACGACTCCGTCAGGGCGAACTTCTGGCCGGGGCAGATCCGCGGGCCACCGTTGAACGGCAGGAACTCCCAGCCGGGGCGGAGGTCCTCCCACCGCTCGGGCCGGAATTCGTCGGCATCCTCGCCGAAGAACTCTTTCCGCCGGTGCATCACGAAGGTGCTGTAGGTGACGACGTGGTGCTTGGCGACGAAGAGCGGCGACTTGCCGTCGGGGCCGCCGCCGACGGGGAGGACGGTGTCCTTGTTGGCCATGCGGCTGTTCGTGGCGATGGGCGGGAAAAGACGAAGTGCTGAATTGCCTGCATTAGTATTGCGCGCATATTGTCTTAAAAAGATCGGCAGACTCACTCTCTTGCAGTACAAACCGAAGATACTTCATATTCTGGATGGCTTCGTACGTCAGGGGCTCGCAGTAGTGCTCCAAGACGTCAGCACGGAGTTTAGCCCAGATCTCGGGCCTGCGAGCCAACATGAAAAATACGAAAGCGAGCAAGCCGGCGGTGGTGTCGCGCGCAGCCAGGAGCATGTTTACGATCTGGTCGCGCAGCATAATCGGGTCGTCGGTATCCTTGGCGAGTTCGTTCAAGAAGACGTACTTTCGACGGGCGCCCTCGTCCTGATCTCTCTTCTCTTCGGGGAGGGCGGTCTGCTTTTGGCGGTACTCGAGGGCTTGGGCGACGAACTTATCAGCATACGCGTGGACGGTGGCGCACGAGTCCCGGAACTTCTTGTCCCGATGGGTGAACATCAGATTTCCAAGGCGCAATCGCAGGATGGTGCCTTGCTGGGCGTAGTCGAGGGCATGATGGAACATGGTGGCGGCTTCAGACGCATTTTCCGACATCAGCCCAACAGACTCGCCAAACATGTACTCGCTGTTCGAGTCTAGGACCTGTGGATCGTCGTTAGCGAGGCACGAAGAGAAAATCCGGGAGGATCACAACCATGCGGAAGAACAGTTGCTGGAGGTCAACTTCGTAGTTGCGGCGGCCGATGAGAGCGATGAGCTGGTCAACGTGGTGGCCGAAGATAGAAAAATCCGTCATCTGAGCACGGACGAAGCTGGGCCGGATGAGAGCACGTTGATGAGCCCAGATCTCGTCGTCCGTGGTGAAGATGCCCCGGCCGAGGAGCGGAGAGGCGCTATTCCGCCTAAGAGGTCCCATACCGAAGTCCTGGAATTGGAACGAGAGGACATTCTGGATGAGAATAGGGTCACACGTGTTGATGGTGGTACGCATGTACGTGTTGGTGGTGAAGGTAAGACCATGGGCGGCGTGGCGAGATCGGAGGAGGTTGAGAAAGCCGTATTCCTTTGCCGCCCCAAGATTCTGCAATACGACGTCAGTCCCCAGGATCGGATCGATCTGCGGCAGCTTCTTCGGAGGCAGGCAGCCGTTTTTCCTCTTGATTATCATCCGACGCCGACATCGTACAAGCCACTGGACTGTGTAATATATGACGAAGGCGACGAGGCCGACGGCAGCCAGGAGCAGCGACAAAGCCATGACGATAGAGCGACGACGAGGACGAGAGATGATGAAGAAGTGACGAGGTGATGAAGAAACTCCAACAAGTGTTACACGACGTACTGCAAGGAGGAAGATGGGGAGCGGAGAAGGTAAAACGAGCTTACTTATACTCCCGGGGAGGATCTGGCCAATGCTGCTAGAGGGATCCAGACCGTGACACATGAGCAACATATGGTCGTCCTATTTCCAAAGCCCGATGATGCCCAGCGGCGAAGTAGTTTCCAAAGAGTACCTTGGAGCGGCAAGGGGTATCCATCAACTATCTTGGCTACCGATACGCTTGCATGCTCAATCGTCCACGGGTTTTTGTTAGCCAAATTGTCGACTCGGTAGAAACTTTTCTCTTTAGCCAATCAGCCAATTGTCCGTTAAGGATGCATCCAATAGCAGGCTCCGCAACGACTTCGTCACTGTCAAGGAGTATCCAATGGAATGCTTGTCACAAGGGGATAAATGCACAGGCGGTACATTCGAAGTTCGATGATGGAAAGTACCGTTGCCGGCCGGAGAACGGAAACCATATGAAGAAATCTCTTTTTTTTTTTTCCTCCGCCCCATCTGGAACTGGCGAACTGGCCACCGGTCCCACGGCTGATGTCAAGGGCGTCATGGGCACTTTGCGATCTAATCTCGTTGATAATCAGCTGAACGTTGGGCTCTCTCTCTCTCGGTTCTTGGTTTTTGGGTTAGCCATAAGTTATGTGCTTGTCCAGTCATACACTGTGTCTACGGGCATTATACGAGCAAGACAAATTTCATAAAAGTGAGTCTACCCCTTGCGTCGTTTGCTTATGTGTCTACGTAAGAGTGGCGGGCTTGCTTCTATCCCGGTACACGGGTTGCTAATCAGGCTAACCGACTCCGCTCGAGCAGACTCTGACGGAGGTACTTTTGCAACTATCGTCGGTTTTAAGTTGCTCAGACGGATGTTCGGCGACCTGTGACCGAATCAGCACCGACCTCTACTTCGCCCGTCGCTCTGGAACCGGCTCCATCGCGGGATACATAAGCATACGTACTTACAAAGCAAGGAAGCAGGGATATCCAACTTTACTCGTAGCGGTGTCGCAAGATTCTGCCGATTCTGCCTTCTGCCTTCTGACAAGGGAGACGATCTTCCAGCTAGGCGAGACATGCCGCGAAACTAATGGCCAGCCTTTCCAAGAAGAACGCGTTGTTAATAAGACAAAAAGCTGACATGCTGCTATGCAGGCGTGCTCCTATCATTAGTGCTCACTGGGATCCATGCCATGTCGGAAGGAAGAGGCTGATTCTGGATATGTCCGAGACACGTGGCGGGCCGCTAAAGAAAAGGAGATCTCTGTCCAGAGGTACGTAAGTATGGAAATTCAGCGATGCTGCACGCTTGGCACGTTGTTTTCACGCAATCCTATGGCATAGAAGAGAATGAAAATGACGAGAGACCCATTGGGTGTATCGTTATACGAAACTAGGCTACCTGCGGGCTAAAAGGTCCAGAAGGTCTTGGGGGCAGGGTGTCCAGGGGCCTTAGCGGCATGGAGGAAAGAGACTGGAGGCTTTACCGACGATTCGGGGAGAATCTTCAGCGAGAAGTTAACCCAGGTAGGGGATATAATGTGTACCGGTTTCCCGTTCCAGGACCAGGACGAAGACAGTCAGCAGTCGGCGGCAAGGGACAAGAGGATCCGAATGCGGGTAAGCTAGGCAAGAAAGAGGAAAATAGGAAAAAAGGAAAATAAAAGAGTGGGAAAAATAATCCATTCTGGATTCAAGATCAGCTAAGGTGGCCCTTCTTACTACATCCACCTCAAATGGCGGTATGTTGCATTCAGAAGGACTCACTAAGGTACCTACTAGGTAGGCTGATAGGTGTACATGCTTCACAACCTCGCTAGGATAATCCCTTGGTTTTTTCTTCATCAACGTGACTGCGTGAACCTCTAAACAACTTACAGTTGTCAGTTGAGGGGGTTCCTTGTGGAGTAGACAAGGGTGTATAACTGCACAGTACAAGCTGCGCAGGGGAATTCAGGGTTCTGACAGGGTCCTCGGCTGAACCTGCAGATATCTCCATACTTAGCTTAATATCCTATAGGACAGTGCCGGGGGCGGCAAGGGACTGCCGGATTTCCTGCTACCACACTGCTACACTGCTACACTGCTACACTGCTACACTGTGACGAGACGCAACACTACATTACAGCGCAGCAAGACACGGGATGATACTGAATTTTTTAAAAACTCTCACCACTTGTCCGGGCAAGCCTCACTCATTTATCCCTAGTTGCATGATGCAGTTGATAAGAGAGTTACAGACGGCGGCTACGGCACGGTTAACCTGCTGTGCTGGATCCATGAAGAGAGCGCAAGCGACGCCGAGGCCATCACCGAAATAGGAAGGCTTCTAGCGTGCCCATTGGAAGATTCGTAGAAGCCGGAAGCAAATGAGAGTGGACCGACCCGGAACGCGACCCAGTCCCCCCAGTCCCCCAGTCCCTGAGTTCCAAAGCCATGGAAATAAACATTTGTTCGCCGTCGGTGTGGACTTTAGGACCAACTACGTTGCCGACTGGGCGTCGAGGCGTCGAGGCGTCCAATCATGCTCATTAATCATGGCAGACATAATTCCAGCGCGATGGTTGTCGGGTCTCGTGGGCGGACGCCTCCTCCTGAGGAGCTGGTAGGAGCTTTTTTCTTTTTCTCTACACCCCCCCGTCAACTCCTACAGGCAGAATACGGACGCATCACCTACGTACGTGGCTAGTGACTCACGGGAGGTGCACGTCCGGCTGAAAAAAAAAAAAAAACATTCAAATTTCCCGGCCGCTCCTCTTGAAGGATATTTTGTTTTCGTGAACGCTCGCCCGTGCAATCCTAGTCCATCCACGGGTACCAAAGAAAACGCCCTTTTCCATTTCCACACGATGACTGCAATCAAGAACGTCGCCATAGTCGGTGTCAGTAACTCCACTTCTACGAAGCCAGCTGACATGTGCTAACCCCGTTTGATTAGGCAACCGGGCTGATCGGCCGCCCAATCGTGGACGGTCTTCTGGCCTCGAAGCTATTCAACGTGACGGCGCTTACGCGTGATGGGACACGGCGGCGTGGACTCCCCACAGACGTCACAATCAAGCAGGTGGACTATGACTCCCTCGAGTCTCTGGAGGCTGCGCTGAAAGGGCAGGACGCACTAGTCTCGGCCATGTCGTTCGAAGCCATCCATGTGCAAAAGAACCTTGTCGACGCTGCGGCTAACGCCGGCGTGAAGAGGATGATTCCGTCAGAGTACGGCAACGACCTGCTGAACCCCAAGCTGGCCGCTTTTCCCATCTACCAGCCTAAAATTGCCATTCGTGAGCGCTGCGAGCAGAGGGCGAAGGAAAACCCTTCGTTCTCGTGGACTACGATTCACAACGCCTCGTTCCTCGGCCCCGACTGGACCCTGGATTTCATCGTGGACGTAAAGAATCGCAAGGCGGACGTCAAGGACGGCGGGGACGTGTTCTTCTGCGCCACGACGTACCACGATATCGGGCAGGCCGTGATCGGCATCTTTACCCACCTGGAAGAGACGGCTAACCGTCCGGTGAGAATCTCTAGCGTGAATACGACGCAGAACGAATTGATCGCAATGGCCAAGGAGTTGGGCGCGACCGACGGCTGGGACATTACGTATTCCGACACGGAGCACCTGGAAAATGAGGCGCTGCGGCGCTGGGCTGAAGGTGACCATAGCGAGGAGGTGATCGCCATGTTCATCAACCGAGCTTTCATCGGGAAAGGTTGGGGTGGGTATTTCCCGGTTCGGGACAATGATTTGTTGGGAATTAAGGGCTTGGAAAGGGATGAGTTAAAAGTCATTGTAAAAGCAGCCATCGACAGGTAAACCAATCTCCGGCAAACGAAATGAGGAATGCCTCAAAAAAAAAAAGAATTTGGGCTGCCAATACACGATACAACTTTGGAAACCGTGCGATATCAAGTACCATGTATTTGAGTTGTCTCTCTTCCCAGCACCGTGGCACCGGGTCATCTCCCCCCCACGAAACCATGCACATGGTGTGACATGCGTATAGGTACTAAAATGTCCCGTTTCCCATTTCCATCTGCTCGGGTCCTATCGTATCTCACTCCATCTTCATCTGGACCTTTACATGAGTTTGCAAATACACAATATCTTCGTGACCATAGCTACCTCCTACCCCAAGATGCTAGGTCACCGTCATCCAGTACGTACAAAATAAAACCCTAAGTGTCTGCTCGTCGGAGCGCCTTTCTTCCACCCTCCTTCCGAGCTCGAATCGGAGAAGCAGCCCGTCCCAGCAAGCCGGGAGTATTCGGTTCGGAGACTTCGCCCTTACCAAATATACACTAAGAAAACCTGGACTCGCAAAATATCGATCGAATATTGCTGCTTTTGAAAGCAGTCCGAGTGAACGCTTCCGCTTTTTGTGTTCCCTTTTTTTGATAGCGCCTTTTTTGAAAATTTCTGAAAATTGTTTCCCTTTACGCCGAGCCGAGCCGAAAGAAGCAAAAGCAAAGGAAAGCGAAGTAAGTCTCCGACGCGGGTATATATATGACCAAACTTTGTTCTGTCCATTAGGTACGTACGTATCTATATCTTCCGGTACTATGTTGCTCTACGTGCGGGCGTGGTCGGTGTAGCTCGACCTCGGCGGACCCCGGGCGAAGGCGAAGTTCCCGTGCTGGCTCTCCTCGTCGCCGTTGACGGGGCACCGGTGGTCCCGGACCTCTTGGTCGTCGCGCGCCTCGCTGACGACGGCCACCTCGACGTGCTTCCGGATGTTGTTGCCGCCGCCGAGCGTCGGGCCGCTGCCGGTGGTGCTGGTGTCGGTCCAGCCCTTGAGGTCCTGCATCTTGACATCGTCCACCATCCGCTCCTCGCTCTCGTTGAACGTGATGTTGGTGATGGGGTTCGCGGTGGGCGGGCCCCCGCCGCGCCGGCGCCAGCTCTGCTTGCTGCCGCCGCCGAACGTCCGCAGGTCGCTCCGGGACTCCTTGTCGGTCAGTTTCTGCTGCGACCGCATGGACGTGAGCAGGGAGCCCAGGAGCGGGCCGAGCCACAGCTTGAAGAGCGGGAAGATCATGGGCAGGTTGGTGGTTACGACGGCCACGAAGGTCTCCCGCACGGCCCAGGACCCGGCTAGTTGGGCACCGTTGACTGGATCCTACAGTAGATTCTGGTAAGCGAATGGACATATACCGATTGGACTGCGCCGCACGTTGACAGCGCAGCGTGGCGGCGGGCAAAACGTACGGTTACAATGAGGGCACAGCGTAGGATGGCACATGCCACGACAAACAGACCTCCGCTAAAAAGGATAATCAAACCCATTTTCTTCACAGGCTTGAGACTCGATTGCCAGAGCATGGGAACGGGGATGGAAATCAGGTAAAGGTCAGTGATGACGTTCATGGAGAGATACACCCAGATGACCTGGTTTGATACGGCAGGCTGACAGACATCTAGATCACGGCAAGTCAGTCTCGAGTGGCCATGTCACATTATCGTGGCAGGTTCAAGAGGGGAGGAACATACTGCCTGGGTCTGGGTATATCTGCCAATATTTGTTGAATGGTCGGCAACTGAAGAACAGGTTCAACAGGATGGTGATGAAGCTGGCGAGGAGAAGAGCGAATCCGATATTGATACGAATCACGTATGTCCGGTTTAAACCAGCCTATATGTACACGATCAGCACTCGATCCAGCAAACAAACATCGCCTAAAGGAGGTTCCTACCGTCAACCGCATGTAGAAGACTAAAAGGGATGCCTTGAGCGACCAGAGAAGAACAGAATAGGACGACCATCCGGCGATTTGGATCTTCGAACCGACGACCCTGAGTAAAGTCTAAGTTAGCAACTATCTCTTCTGTCTAGTGCTTCAACTTCCTCTATCTTGCCTCGCTTACCTCGTCCTGTACTCAGCGCTATCAGGAGATAGCGTGAGCCGTTGCTCGTCTGTCATGCCATTGTTGGCCAACCCTTGCGCAACAGCACCGACCGAATATGCCAAACTCGTCTCGACGGCGTAGAAGGTCTACATTGTTATCCCATGTTAGTCACATGATACACAACCTTTCACCCTTAGATTCATAAACTAAAACTAACCACTCCGAGCCAGACTAGATAATCGTCGGCTTGCAGACGTCTCCATCCCACGGCTTTCACTCGAGCGTACGTTCGAAGTACGGTGACGCAGATACCGACAGCTAGGAGCGTCCAGGCCTCGATGGTGAACTGTAACAGCGCCGCTTGCGCGGCGGCAGCAGCGGCCGCCTGCGCTGCCGGGTCGGCTGGTGGTGCGGCCGAAGACATATTGGGAGGTAGTGAGCGTGGGCGAAGGGAGTGGAAGCGGTTGGGCGAGCGAGCGTGAGAAGCAAGGAAGAAGACTATCGAAGGACAGACTTGACTTGACTTGAACTCGACTAGCGAAGTCGAAGGGACGGGACGGGACGGCTAGACTTTTACTTTTTCTAAGGGCTCAGGGACTTCGCTTCGAGAGGCGATTCGTATATACGATAGTACACCAAGTACACTGAGTACAACCAACATTCATTCCTACCTAATTGGAGGGATCTTTTGTGAAAGACGTTATGACTGGTCAATCGGTGATGGACCGTAGAGATCGGGGGTCCTCGAGCATGGGTTACTTATGAGCCTGAACCACAATTCGGCTGTATTGACCGGTATCGAACCAGGGTTGGATTAATCTCGACTTATTATGATAGTGGATAGCCGATGCCACATATATGGGGAGGCCGGTGACAGATCGGCATAGCTCTCGACTGTATCTGGAGTTCCTGTGCGGATATCTCTGGGTGTGACGACGGCTTAGATCCTTTCTCTGGGCCTCGGCCGCGTGATCACACGAGGAGCTGATTTACTTCGTTATGCAGGAACGAAAGCTCTACTATCGGTCTCCTTTCTTTCGAATCTTGGTAACCCAGAGACGCACTTCAATATTACCCACCCACAGCTACCCCTAGCTCGCTGTATCGTACGTCACATAAGCCCTAGAGCTCGTACAGCACATGTGCTGTCCACTGAAATGTGCCGTTACGAAAATGGACCGCGATTCCATGCATGAGAGAGAGACGCGGCTAATGTTCACCGTTACATTCCCTCAGGGGCCGGCAAGTTAGCCTCTGCAGGTTTGCGGGACCACCAAGCCTCAGCCATCGGGCGTAAGCCTGCGTCCCTTTCCGACACCTGTCCCATCTTCGTACTTAAGACGAGCTATGTATGTTGCCGGGGGGCGAAGATCGAATACATTCATCAAAAAAGTTCCCTGATTATGTGATGAGGACGAAGGAGCCGAATGCTCAGGGGGGTTCGGCAGGGTCGAAAAGTTCCAAAAGAACAAAGCTAAGAGAGAGCCTCAAGCAACAATCCGGAATTTTGCCCCCGACGTTCCCTGGACCTTCGGTGTTATTCGATGTTTGCCATTTTGCATATGTAGCTGGGATTTGTGCTGAATCTGATGTCCGTGTATGCATAACACCCTCCTGAATGCCTGAATGTACACACCTGGGCATGCAAGTTGGGGGCATCGAATCTACCAATTTGGAGTACCACATCCTGCATGCATATGCAAGTTGGTTCAGGCGAGGTGGAATGTAAGCGTAAGCCGACATGGGGAATTTCTAGTTTTTCTTCCATGGCCATTGTTCAATCAACAAGTTAAATATTCATCACGGCGTCCTTTTTTTTTTTTCTTCATACACTTTTGCTTTTTTTTTTTATTATCTCAGGTTTCCTCTTGTTTTACCTGACGTTACCTGTCGTATCGCACGTCGGATCTGTGCCGAGCCACGCTATAATTGGGTGATGTAAGTGCGGGTGGCAGACTGGGTCTATGAATTGCGTGCATATCACAAACGGTTTTGGCAGGGAAAATTGCGATTTAGCAGGATATAAGAGGGCAAATATAAGCCAGGCCAGACCTTTTGAGGCGGAGGTGGGGTCATGAGAAAATCTAACTCATGTTGTGCTATGCGACGATGGACGACAATGGACGAGCTAACGGTATATTGCGACGACGGGACGGGTGAGACCTTAACCCCATACCCGAAACAGAAAAAGATTGACATGATCATTCGGCTCTTATACGCTTTTGGCATTGGTGGTAGATTAGTATTTAGCAGCTCTCCGCCAAGAGTGTGGAGAGTTTCCATTTCGAGATTCATTTCATAACCAACGTCCTCCCCTACCAGCCTACTCACTCTTGCTCGTGGTCGGCATCGAAGAACCGGCCCCATGCGCCCCCCCGGACCCCCTGCCTATCGCACCGTACGACCAAGGGATTCGCTAGGATCGGTAGATTAGGGCGGGCCGTCGGGATGAGGATGATACAAGCGAGGGCCGTTTCTACTATGTAGTTCCTCATGGCGAAAGACAAGTCTCGGCCCTGTTGGCCGTGCCATCCCTAGGTAGGTTAGAACGTTGGTCGTACTAGGTCGTACAATACCTGCTAGCCCTAACCCTCGTGCCCTCAGATAGAGGGGGGAGGGGGGGGGAGGAGAGGGAGGAGAGGGAGGAGAGAAGGGGGAACCGGAGCTTACGACTACCTATTTTGTCTGTTCTGACCACTGCCTTTCGCATCCTCTTTATCCTATGAACCTTTATCCCGCCTCCCGGTTTCCTTCTTATCCCCAAGCCGCAAGCCGCAAGCGCAATATCTACCTTCCTAAGACGTGGACGGCATCGGATAAAGCACCGGGCGCCTTAGTGTATGTATTACAATGGCGACTACAACGGAAAAGCGCGAGAACATAGCCGTGGCTGAAGGTATCACCATGGAGAAATTAGACTGTGTCGTTGTTGGCGCTGGTGAGTTGCTCCTTTTCTCTTGGCTCATCTCTTACGATATATCCATGATTCCGATCAAGCGCGTGTTGGCGAAGACGCATCCTATCTAACCACATCGACTTCACAGGATGGTACGGATTAGCGGCCGCAAAGCAGTTTCACTGCACGCAACCAGAATGTTCGCTCGCCGTCTTCGACTCGCAGTCCAGCCTGGGCGGCACATGGGCGGACGGCCGCATATACCCAGGCTTGAAGAGCAACAACCTACTAGGCACGTTTGAATATCCAGACTTCCCTATGGACACGCCAACATTCGGCGTCAAGACCGGCGAACACATGCCGGGCGAGGTAATCAACAATTACCTCAAGGCCTACGCTGCGAGATTCGGAATCACCGGCATGATCCGCTTAAACACCAAGGTCTTGATCGCGGAACACCAGGACACAGTCGAAGGCGGCTGGGTCTTGACGGTCGCTCCGCCGGGCCAGAGCGAGACCAAGGTCTTTGCGCGTCGCGTCGTCTTCGCAACGGGTCTAACATCAGAGCCCTTCCTGCCGCATTTCGAAGGCCAAGAAACCTTCGGCGGCAGGATATTCCACGGCAAGGAATTTCAACAAAATGCAGATACGCTGAAGACAGCGAAGAGAGTCACGATCTTTGGCGGCACCAAGTTTGCTTGGGATGCCGTGTATGCGTACGCGACCGCCGGCGTGAAGGTTGATTGGGTCATTCGATGTTTGTCTCTTCTCCTCTCCCTACGCCGACGTGCCACAGCATGAGCTAACCTCAACCCCTCAGCATCCGGTCACGGCCCTTGCTGGATTGCGCCTTCGTACGTAACGCCACTCAAGAAGTGGATTGAGAAGCTCGCCAGTAAGTTACTCCGACTATCCGTCAAATGCCATGGCTGACGCGCGGGATAGATATGCGCTTCTTGACTTGGTTTAGCCCTTGCGTCTGGGGCGATGTCGACGGCTACGGTGGCATCCGTGGCTTCTATCACCGCACCGCCGTGGGACGAACCATAGTGAACTCGTTCTGGAAAGTGCTTGGTGGAGACGTTATCAGTCTAAACGCCTATGATTCTAACCCGAAGACCGCTAAGCTGAAGCCGTGGACCGACCCGATGTTCACCGGGTCTAGTTTCAGCATCATGAATTACGACACCGATTTCATGGAGCTCGTCAAGGGTGACAGTGTTAACGTCTACGTTAGCGAGATCGACCACCTTAGCCCCGGTAAGGTCCACCTGTCCGACGGCACCGAATTCGAATCCGACGTGCTCCTTGCGCACACAGGGTGGAAGCACGTGCCACCGATCAAGTTCATGCCTGAGGGGATTGAGGGGGAGCTTGGCATCCCACACACGCCACGAGCCGATGCACCCTCCACCGACCTTGCAAACGACCCGGTGTTGACCGAGCGGGTCGACAAGGAAATCCTCGAGCGCTTCCCGCGACTAAAGGACCAACCCATATGGAACAAGGACTATATCCCCATGACCGAGCAGAAGGGTATTACCAGTGACGACGAGGTAACGCCCTACAAGACGCTCACACCCTACATGCTGCACCACTTCATCGTACCACCGTCGGAGCGATTCCTAAAAAGCCGCGACACTGCTTTCATCGGCATCGTGTCCAACTTCAGCAACATGATCACAGCGCACCTGCAGGGTCTCTGGATCAGCGCGTATTTTGCCGGCAAACTCGCAGAGGACCCCTCTACGGCCGTAGGGGACAAGGAGGCGATGGAGAAGCTTCGATACCAAACCATGCTGCACAACCGTTTCGGAAAATGGCGTTACCCGACCGACTGGGGCTCCAAGAACCCCAACTTCATCTTCGATGCCGTGCCGTACCTCGACCTGCTGCAGCGCGACCTTGGCCTGGGCATCTGGCGCAAGAAGGGTTTCCTAGCAGAGATGTACGACCCGTACGGTCCCGAGGACTACCGGGACGTGAACAACGAGTGGATGGCCAAGTATGGCGACATGAAGAAGATGGAATCGTTGGGCGAGAGCGCAAAGTCTTCACACTCGGCCGAACCCATATCAGAAGTGAAACTAAACTAGATTTCCCTAGGTCTTCGGTGTGTTTTTTTTTATGTATTCTGCGTGCTACAGAGAAGCGTTGTACTTCTACATGGAACGGCTGGGGCGGAGTTTTCTTCGAGACGTACCAAAAAAGCACTCTTTTGATTTCCTTTTCATTTTTTTACTGTTTTACAACGGTTTCGCTGGCGCGTCATCAATGGTCCCCCCTTTTCCTCTGTCGAAACTCCTCGGTGTCCAAACATCGTATCGCATGCCTTTTTCCTTTATTTTTTTTTCCTTTGGTACTTTCTATGGTAGAAATTAGAAGATACCCACGTAATCGAAAGCAACCGGCACAGAAATGAGGCTTGTGTATGCATAAGATTACCGAATCACAGCAATGTACAATAGTTAATCCAGCATAATTTCATTACTTCCACATGCTTCTATGTTCGTGTTACACACATCTTAGGTGCATGCACCGCCGAGACCATGATGCGAAATGGACGGGGGTCAAGGTGAATGCCCCCTACATAGTACAGTACAGCGCCCAATCATCTCTATTGTACAATACCGAGGTGTATAATTACCTAATGTTGTCTACATAGCTAGGTACATAGTACTTCAGCGCCTCCAGGTTCCTGTCCTGGATATTTCAAGCCTCAAACCGAACCGGAACTATGTACATGCGCGGACCTTTTGAACCGTAGCCGTATCCCAAGCTAATGCTGTTCTCATGCAAGCTAGAGCAGACAAGCACAGCGGATGGATTCTCATCGCGATTTTCAGCTGAGTTCAGCTTAGAGTGAGGAGCAGAGGTAGCCGTCAACTAGTGAAGGGGCGAGGTCAGAGTCCGTGCCCAAAGTCTAGGTCCATTCTCCAATTTCGCGGCTCCAGGTTCAGCAACCAAGTTTGCCCCAAACCGGGGACCGCTATATGGCACATCCGTATTTCGATGGCGTTTTAGCCCTCCCCACTTAGCCCCCCTGCCCTCCCACTAGAATAGCGGATCTCAGACTAAAACACGGCCCCTAGCGGATGGCTAGCTCAACCGAACTCGAGGGCTAAAATGATGCCATGAACAACGCAATCGTCGCGCGACGGCCTTGTTATGTCTGTAGCACAACACCGGCAGACTATGCAAGTGGAGGAGCCAAGTTGCCGAGTAGTCTACCGTAGCTGTCTAGATGGAGACATGATCCCAGCCCGTGGGGACGGGCAAATCGACAAGGTTGCCTGCAGGGGGGAAAAGGGCCTTGCTCACACCACCTCCGTCCGTCGAGGTGTGATGAACCACTCTCGGCGGCCTGGGCACTGCACCTCCCTTTCTTTACAGGACGGATAAATCATAATTCTTTTTCATTCTCGAACCTGCATAAGGCTGCCGAAGCAAGGCATCGTCGTTACACACCATATTGTTACACACCATGAACAGTACCGAGGGAGAGGTTGAGGGTGCGGAAGGATTCGTCTGTTCGTCCCGTCGCAGGCCGAGGTTTTTATATACCGGTAACGTTTCTCGCTGTTCTAGAACCTCGGTACCTGTGGCCTAAGGACAAAACCATGTTCTGTGCTCTTTATGTTGGGATCGGTCCTATCACTATGGATCCGGATCTTGGTTCTGACGAATGATTCTATCAGCCCCGTCTCGCATGCCACAATCCCGTACAAAGCAAAGATTTTTACAAGGTAGAACGAAAAAAAAAAAAAAAAGAAGTCAGTGATGCCCTGGCAAGCGTGCGGGAGCTATTTGGCCGAAACGACCTAGACCCTTATTCCTGGCCGCCGCTCTTAGCATTGTCAGCTATTGCGTTGCATCGTAGACGGGTGACACGACTGATCTGTGGATAACATGGGGAAAACGGATCACCCGTTTGCGACGTTGCCCACCAGGGTAAAGAGCTGCGCCCGGGGAAGATTTGGTGAGTTTAGGGTAACTCAATGTTGTCGTCGGCTTTCTGCGAGGTTTCAATCATAGGGAATACAACATCTATGCGGTTTGTTAACAAACTTGCGTGAAATGATCGAATCAAACAGTAAGAGCGAGTTTTTCGGTTTTCTCTGCATGCGAGGCATTGCGTACTAATCTTAATTGACCAGTTATACGAAGAACAGCCGAGATGCTCCTCTGCAATGTGTGAAGATGTGCATTTGTGGAGGTTGGTGGAGGTTGGTGGAGGTGACAGCTCACATTGGTGATTCGTCCATCGGGCCCCGTCTCCTACCGGAAGGTCCTTCGCTTGCTTCGGACCCTTTCCTGCAACCAATTCGCCTCCAAACCTGTAGTTGACCTCCAATCGACATGCACAGGTATCTACCGAGCATAGGGAGCTGCAGCATCGGCTTACGCATGCGAAACGAATGGTCGGTATGTGAGAAAACTGTTCGAAAAGCCATCGCATGAAGACTGCAGTATCATCTTGTCCTATATGTACAATCCGAAGTGGTAAGCTACAGGTAATGCAGCCTGCGAGGTCGATGGTATCTCCAACACCTAGAAGAATACATAAGTCCGAGCGTGTGTGCGACGAAGCGGCAGCACGTAGGTAATCGGTAGATTCCCCCGTCTGAGAGGACAAGTTTTGCTTATTTCCCCTATTAACTAGGAACTTGAACTCGAAAGATGAAGACAATTCAGGTAATCATCTCGTCGTCGCAGGTGATAAATCTGCCTGCCTGCATCGGTCCAAAGCCATTCGGGTGATGCTCAATCTCAGCGATCTCTTGCATTGATCTTCCAGTATTTCGCCTTTTAAGGCGAGGTTGTATTAAACATAAAAGTTAACGTGCTACTAATAGACGGGAGCGCCCGATCAACTAACACTTTAGTTAGGGGCCTAGAACTAGGCATTATCTCCGGATTATTACATCGGATCACACACCAGAGTCATCTACATAGTAAAGATCATCTAAAGAGTCAATAGTGCATCTGACGATACCCATTCTCACGCAATTGATGATGTAAGAACCCCTGAAACAGAGAAAAGTGAAGATAGCTAACTGTTAACTTAACAAATAAGATCCAAGCCAACTTAAGAAGATCAACTGGTCCTGCTCAGCTAGACTGCTAGATCAAATTCTAGTTGCCTATTCTGGTAGTTCCAATTGAAACACGATGCGGGACGTGACGGTTCCTGCATCCGCCTAACGAACTGACGAACCACGATAAACCCTTCTGAGATAAGCCATGGTACTATCTCGCATGGTTCCTGACGATCTTGATGGATTCAGAGCCGCAATTGTGATGTACGTTCGACTCGAATGTTCTAGCAATTTGCGAACTCGAGCATCCACTTTGAACAATAATTGACGTGCGATGTCATTTACATAACAACCATCTCCATACTCGTCTTCGTGTTGAGTCTCTGCACTCAAGTGTTGTTCTGGCCATTGCAATCTTAGCGCATTCTCAGCTTACCTGCTATCTATCCTAATTAGCGAAATACCTACCTAGACTAACACCTACCAAGTCTTACCTATCCAGCGTTATCAGGGGGGTTTATCGTCCAGTTTGGCGTCTTAGTCATTTTAATTGTGCATGCGATTAAAAGCAAAAACAGAAGCTGATCAACGCGATGTGTATTATTATTATTATTTTATTAGATTGCATGAAGGCGATTCCCTTTCTTGCAACGTCCCCTATTCTCCTTTCCGGGCTTGCTTCGTGAAATGATTCTGTGATGATAATAATATTCGACCTATGGAATCCGGCATCACAATTGTGACTAATTTCGCATTCGCCTGCACCGATCGGACATTTTCCGATACCGTCTCATTTCCCGCCCTGCCCCCCTGTCTGATCGAAACGTCTCTCGGCCAGCCTCCTCTCCAAAACCGGACGCGCGCATCGGGCGAACCAAACGAAACATCCGACCGGTAAGACATCACTTCTTCCAATATGCGCTCCCGCCCGTACACGCCGCCGCCACCGCTACCCCCTATCCTAAGCGAGCTGTCCACGTACCTGCCGAACCGTCGCGACCCCAAGGATAGCCTCCTCCGTCGTCGCAGCGACGACGCGCCGTTATCCGAGCTGCACCCCGACACGAGCCGCCTGCTGCCGCAGCGGAAGCGCGGCAAGCGTCACGTGCGCATACAGGGCAAGCTGGCCCCCGTGCGCAGCGTGTCCGTGGTGAACCTGCGGTCCAAGTCGTCCGACCGGCGCGCGTCGTCGCCGTCGCGTGCCGATGATGCGCGTTTCGATACCGCTGTCGGTGGCGTGGCGCCGGGGCGGAGGAGGAGGAGAAGGAGGAGCGAGGACGATACGGCGAGCGAGACGGATGCGGAGGTGAGGGAGAGGGATACGCAGCTCCGGGGCTACGGTATCGGGGGCGCGGGCAATATCCGTGAGTACCTACTTGATTAATAGCTGATACTTAACTTCTCTACCTGTTTACGTTCCCCTTCAAGCTAAGCATCGCCCGTCCTGCGTGCGGCACGAGACTGACAGCTTCGCCAGGCCGGGCCACAGACGTCATAGGCACCTCGTCGAGGACGTCGTCGCTTTCCCTGTCGTCCCTCTTTTCGAGCTCCGGCTCGACGACGCCCTCAAGCCCGGGTCTGGATAGGCGGTGGGGCCTCACGGGACTCCTGAATCGGATTGAGGGACGGAGAGGCAAGGACAAGGGAAGGTGAAAACGGGGAATAATTTTATGTTATTTTTATAGAGTTCTTAATATTGGGTCAAGGGGCGTTCGTGGGTTGACATATAATGAGAGACATGGGACGCGAGTCCGATATATAACGAGTCTTGTACTTTGCATTATGAAACTTGAGCGGATCTAGTGAGAAGGCCCTGGACTGGGACAGGTTAGATGCTTAGGTACCTAAGTGAGTAAGAAGACCGAATGTTGTGTAAGTTATCTAAGCAGTTATCTGCCAACGTTGTCAAGTAAAAATAGGGGTTGAGCCATCAAAATTTCCACTCCTTTCAACCCCATTCGTTAAGATCAGGCCACAAATTTCGGGACAGCATTGGGATGATGCTACATGAAGCATCGAGAAGACTACTTCTAAACTGCGAGGATATCTTGAAAAATGTTAATCGCGGTTAGACGGTGTCTGTCTGCCTTGTTCAGAAAGCGTAACATAATACCCTTTCGAGCTATGGGAGTTTTCCGATGGTCACCAAGTTAATTAATGAAGCACCTGCGGACGCCTAGATTGTATTTTGAATGTATTTGTCTTGGATGAGACGGTGGATATTCGCGATTATCTTTTCACATATAAAAAATGCTGGCAACAAGCTGCCTCTGTAGATGATAAGGGGGAACGAAATAATAAACTCGTTATATCGAGTGTCTTCTCCACTACCACCGATCCGAGCCCTCCCTAACCTTAAATGCAGAAGCATAAGCCTGGTGCTCAGGCGGCTACCTGAGATGATTTCACCGATGGGCAAGATCGCGAGTAAGACGAATGGGTGCGACGGTACTGAAACAATAATACTATAACCGTATGGCGCGCCACGCATGAAAAACAGTACCGTGCAATACATCATGTTCTCAATAAATAAACGAGAAGCTTCACGTTTCTCAATAGCAACTCTGAAATGCCTCTCACTCTTTACCGAGCCCACGGCAGGTCCGTAAGTACGAACGACAATCGTTTCATACTCCAGATTTAAAGTTGCACGTGCCTTAGGAGAATGATATATGCCAAATGTCTCGACGGTTGTTTCATCCAGTAGGAGGTCCTCAGGCAGGGGCGTCAAGACACTCCATGAACCTTGGTGGAAAATCAGGCTCGAGTAAGAGGAGCACGATGAGCCGAGTACTTTCCGTTAAGTACAAGAAGCCGCATTCTCTTGTCATCTGGAGACATAGGCTCGTCACCTGGTGGCGTGATTGATGGTATCATCGGGAGGCTACAAGATCATGGCAGTTTCTAACGTCGGCTGGGGGCTTTGCGCATAAATGATGCCTACGGGGCATGGAAACCTCCAATACTAGATGTCTTGGGATCCAAAAATAGCGTTCTCTAAGCCCGAATTTAAAAAAGAAATAAATTCGTAAAACTTAGCTTCACGACTGCATTCCCATAAAGAATCCTCACCACGATACCTTGGAGGAATTTCTTTCATCGTCCCTACCAGACAGATAATATATTGATATAATTAGGTATACTATGTAAATAACATGCGAACTGCTATCTGTAGCCTCAGATTGTGTATTTAATACTTCATAAGCATAACTGCGTGGCAGCTACGTTTCATCACTGGCTTAGATAGGAGCAGTTTGGTTCTAGTATCCTTCCAAGAAGCCCAAGTAAATACCCTCTGTGACTGCTAGTAAAGCAAGGAAGGCATTACGGGAATCACCCCACGCCCTACTTCCTTTGCCGGTACTTGAGAAGGTATATATCCCAAAATATTGCCAAAGTTTAGCACCTTCGGGAACCGATCATTTGGTCAAGTGGTTCGGTGATGAGAAGTTATTTCAGTTACGACTTGCTGACAACCAAACTCGTTTGGCGGAGATTGGTGCTAATGTCACCCATACATATCTGAGAACCATTAGCAGATGATATTTTTTTGGTGTTGTGTTCGAGCGTAGAAAACTTGATGCCAACCTGTTTTTTAGAGTAGATGTAGGGAAGGAAGAAACGAATGCGAAATAGGAAATGAAAAGAAATATTCGATTTATATATTTGTGCTTTTTTGGTTGAGGTAAAACAGGAGCTGAATTGACAGGTTGTAGAGTGGGTAATAGGGGTAAAAGATAAGGACATCCGAGGTGAAGAGTCCGAGGCCTTGCAAAACCTACCATGTACCAGGCTACGACCGCAGACTACGACCGCAGACTATCATCGTTTCATTGACATCTTTTTATCCAACCATTCTAGCCGCACCAACTTTCAAAATTGGCCGATAGGTTACCGTAACATGTACGTAGTATATATCTAGGTACATAGGTAGCTTACGATATTAACACGGCCAACCAAGCGGTAAGAAAACAGCGATGTTATTACACGAAGAACTACCTTAGGTATGCTAGTACCCACATGTTTGTATCTAGTACATGCCTCCTATGCCTCTCCTGGGCGTGACGGGGCAAACCAACAACAGGCCCCTTACTTGCAGCCCTCTTTTAAACAAGAGCGGCCTCGTGTCTAATCTTTATCCAAACACTAGCTACTTGAACAGGAATTTTTCGTCACGAAACGATGAATTCTATTTCATTTTTGTCGTGATAGCAGATGGCTGCTACTGGACTTCTCTGCGTTGCGAGCGTTGTAGTTTACAGGTTGTACTTTCATCTTCTCGCCAAGTTCCCCGGCCCCAAATTAGCAGCGGCAACACGATGGTATGAATGCGTTCTGCAGCGGTCACTATACGTGGAAGATGGTCGAGCTCCACAAGCAACACGGCAAGTATCCCCTATGGGGTCCTCTATTGTCATATATCACCGAGAAGACGGGGGACAAAAGTGCAATTGACTTCTTCAGCTTCCTTAATGTACGTTATCACGTTTTCCATACCATTATTCAGTTGATTCCGCTAACAGAAACCTGCTGTAGGATATGCTGGTCGTCACTAGAGATACACTGTCTCTCTTTTCAACGCCAGCAGTCGACGATGAAGTTAAGGACGAGCGTTCGATCATTCAAGCCCTAGTACAGTCTAATCTGCGACCCGATGAGAAGAAGCTCATGCGTGTCTATGATGATGTCAGAACGGTTACTGGGGCCGCTTTTGAGACACCTGCTGCTGCTATGCGTCTAATCCTATTTTACGTGTACAGCAACCCTACAATTCTCAAAAAGCTCCGCACCGATCTCGCCTCGGTGGCCCCTCAGGAGCCCGAGGGACCTGTCTTTGACTTGACGAGCTTGGAACAGTTGCCATATCTCACAGCCGTCATAACCGAAGGCCTGAGATTGAGCCCTGGCGTCGCAGCGCGTCAGGCACGGAATGCACCCAACCGCGAGCTAGTATACGACAAGTAGCACATTTCTATGGGAACACTAATTGTAACCTCAACTCCAAGCTCTTCTAGCCAACATCACCGGCATTCTCAGAGGTCCCCCTTTCCTCAATACCGCCATTATAACGGCTTGGGCCCAGAAGTGCTATACATTCGACAACCTATCCTCAGCCAATCCTGAGATGAATAGTGCCAATGTCACTACGGACCTAATACCTCTCTCCCTACCCATTTGTTCCTTCACCGCATCTGCTCCAACTTGCTGGCAAAGATGCCAAGTCATTTTTTATCGCTACCTGAGATCAATGCTGAAAGACGAAAGAACTCACTGGGATGAAGGCGGAAATTTGGCGTGATAGGAAGGAAAATATGGGTGGCGACGAGACAACTGGCAGGAAGTCATCTTGAAAGTTATGAACCGCGGGATTTAATTTGAAGGTGATATGCAAAGAGCCCCGAGAGCTTGGGGTAGTTCTGCATAGTCACTAAAGTCGACACTCAAAATATTGAATATTTCTATTCTTAAGTCTATTTCCCTGCTTTGTCTTGCGTGTTACTCAGCAATACTAGGATAAAATATTACCCATCCGTGACTCCTGCTGCCCTCCTGTACGTGCCATGTCCTTCAGAGCAGGTCTTCCCTGAATTTCCAATGGCTGGCCTCGATGACATCCACCGGCATGGTCCAGTCCTACGGCGCCGGGTACTTCGGGAGGAGATCCGGGTAGTCTTGGTGACAGCTCCATAGATGCAAGGACATGGGCACGGCGAGAATCATCGGATGCCGCTCTGCTCCAAAGTGATCAATTAGATCCCTACATTCGAACGCGTCGATGGCGATGTCCATGCAGGTGGGCAATTTGCCATAGTAGACTTTGGTGAGGTCCTTGGGTATGCTGATTCGCAGCTCGCTCGCACTGCGCCGGTCATGTTAGCCTAAACTTGAGCTCACCAAGAACGAAACACGAAGCACGCCGGGCAAGATGTAAACATACAGAGACTTCCGAATGCTTCGCGCCTCGTATTGCGTCATGGGTTCCCTCTTCGGCAGGCGAGTGGATGCGATGACGGCGTCCAGGTACAGTTGGATAAACTTCTCGCGGTGCCGTATGAGATCTTGCCTCAGCAACCGAAGCTGAAAGGAATGGATCCTCCAGTTGCTGGGTCGGTACTTGGATAGGTTAGGCCATTCGGACTTCATGACAGGGAGGTCGTGTTCGCGCATGTACTGCTTAGAATGTGCAAATGTTATCCTGGTCTTGTCCTTATGCCACTGGTGCCGGAAGACCGAGACGACGGTCTTGAAAGGAAGGCTAGCGAGCGCGGCGATGGCCGTCTGGTGCTGGAGGTGAGAGGCACGGCCGTTGGTAGCTGCTGAGGGTTTCTCGTCTGGTGGACTAGCTGGCTTTTTGCCATCCTTAACAGATGGCTCGCCGCTCATGGTTGATAGCTATGGCGAGCGATGACATGTTTATCGTTGAAACAGAGACATATCATTGAGGCTTGCGTAGCAGCATCCATACATATTTTAGAATTGACATTCAGATTTGAAACTTCCAAGATCCTTCTCGAGAGATATGACGTATATCTTCGTTCACCAAATAGATAACATAGGTGGTCTTACCTCATGTAAATTGCATGAGGCACGAGGAAGGGAGTTGAGATGAAGTTCAAGTTAGGCTATAGGCTAACTCTGTTTAAAGCAGTACCTAGATATCGTTATATCCATAGTGACATGCACATTTGTATCAATCGGGATTGTGGGGGTAAAGCTGGGGAAGCTTTAAAAAATGCAGATCTGTTAGATGACGATAAGAGTCAACTCGTCACTCTCCCAACTTAGAACCGCGACAAAAGATGTCGACCGAAAAGCCCAGCCCCTTGCGGTCCATTATAGCGGGTGCCACGGCCGGCGCGATCGAGATTTCCATCACATACCCAGCCGAGTTCGCCAAGACAAGAACACAGCTCAACCGCAAGCTAGCAGACGGCCAGAAGCTCCCCTGGCCGCCATTCGGCAAGCAGTGGTATGCAGGGTGCACCACCCTGATCATCGGGAACTCGGCCAAGGCCGCCATCCGCTTCGTCTCCTTCGAGCAGTACAAGCGCCTCCTCGCCGACGAGAACGGCAAGGTTTCCGGTCCGAAAAATGTCATCGCCGGCTTCGGCGCCGGTGTCACGGAGTCCCTGCTTGCCGTCACACCCACCGAGTCCATCAAGACGACCCTGATCGACGACCGCAAGTCGCCGAATCCGCGCATGCGCGGCTTTCTACACGCCGTTCCTATAATCGCGCGAGAGAGAGGTATCCGCGGCTTCTTCCAGGGTCTCGTGCCCACGGCCGCGAGGCAATCGGCCAACAGTGCCGTGCGGTTCGGCTCGTATACTTCCCTCAAGCAGCTGGCCGAGTCGTATACGGCGCCGGGGGAGAAGCTGGGAACGGTAGCTACCTTCGGCATAGGAAGCGTGGCGGGTGCTATCACCGTGGCCGTCACCCAGCCGCTCGACACGATCAAGACGAGGATGCAGAGCATCGAGGCGAAGCAGGTCTACGGCAACAGCTTCCGGTGCGCGACCCTGATATTCAAGCAGGAAGGCGTCCTGACCTTCTGGAGCGGAGCGTTGCCGCGGCTGGCTCGACTGGTCATGAGCGGTGGTATCGTCTTCTCCATGTACGAGAAGAGCATAGACATCATGCGGACGTTGGACCCGGAAAACAAGTATATATAAACATAGGGGGATGGGAAGTTCTTCGTTAGACAGATACCCGGCAACTCAAAAAATAGGACGTGGTTGGGTGTTTCCATACAGGGCAAGGGAAAAGGCATAGGTCGGGGACTGGATATGTGATTGGGATGCGGCTCTTGATGACTCGAACTGCTGCTAGTGTTACGACTTAGACCGGACATGCAGATATTGCGGAACCTCCATTCATCACACAAAGTCAAGGGTGTGAGATAGATGGAGTTAGGGCTCAAGAGCCCATAAGATAGCATCCTCCACAAGCTCGTACGGTTTTGATTTCAAGATCAATACTCAACCTTTATACCTGTATTCTTCTTGGCAGTAGACATGAAGGCCCACACAAGACTTGCTGGAGTATAGCAGTTTCTCGTCCTGTTCTCGAATCAGTAAGTAAACAAAACGGTCAGCTCAAAGATGATGGCCATATCGACAGCTACCTATATACCTTCATAATACAGCGACGAGTGAAAGGCAAATGGATGTCAAGCAAAGATAAGCGGCTGCAAGCCATCTGAATAGGTCATATATACGCACGTGGCGCCGGGTAGCTACATAAACTGTTTGTTTACCTGGCAAGTAATGGCTTTCTGCTCGCCTATTTTAGGCACCGAGAAACATTCCTTCTCATTATTTGCATCTTTGCATCCTTAATTCGCTTGCTACCTAGATCGAATCTATACAAAATCTACGCAGAATCCACACATTTCTCACCATGGCTAGGCTTAAGAAACATGATACTAAGAACACTTCCACTAAGAATGCCCGGCTAAAGAGACGACGCGGAAACTTTACATCCCGTAGTAAGGAGGGTAGCGAGGATAGTAGTTGGCGCCCTACCAACAGCCTAAGCCCTTTCAACAGCCCAGGTCCACCCAACAGCCCTCTTTCCAAGACCCCTCGTAATGGCAACGGTCTCGATTGGGACTGGGTGATAACTCTCGACCAAGACCCGGAGGGCAAAAGCTACTTTCCACCCCGCTATAACTCATTTGGCGCCAGCTTCTTCCTTGGCGACGACGACGAGAGGCCGTCCGTCTCGGGAGAGAGCGATCTGCCCGATCTCACTACTTGGATGTTAGCTAAGATTAGGCAGTCAAGGAGGTCTAGTGTTATTGCACAAATGATGCGCGACGAAAGTGTGTGATCAGATCCCTCAGAATCCTTCTGATTTGAGGTGCTAGCTATAGGTACTTGCTAACAGATTGAGCAGCTTCAAGTGAAGTGGGTTGTCTGTCCGCGCACGCATTGGAAGAATAACGGTTGCTTCTATCGAGAAATAAACATCTACCGCGGCACGGCCAACGATGAAGGTACCTTCTCGTCCGCCCCGTTTACCATGGCGTTCCGCTAAACTCGCTAGCCGTATATGCGGCAATGGTCGGTATCGTCTTACCCCCGGAGCGCAGCTGTCTATCGTGTAAAAGGGATAAAGGCATGTTTCAGCAGTGTATTGTGTTGCCTGGGTATCTGAAAGGCGCCTGCGCTGGTTGTCATTACAATTCCAGTGGTACCAAGTGCTCTCACCGACCCGGTACGTGATCCTTCAGGTGCCTCGAAACCTTCAATGGTCGCTAATGTGCCGTATAGACGCAAGGGGACTCGACAAGTTGCATACCGTACCTGTTAACACGCCTACTAAGGTACCTAGCCGACTCAGGGAAGATCATTCCGCACCTAATCCCAATGACCTTGAGAAACTCGCCAAAAGGAGGTTGCTGGATATAATCCAAAAGCCTGGATCGTTGACACCAGTAGAGGTTTGTGGAGCAACGCTGGCAATGTTTGGTGAACTGTCGGCAAGGCTTGATGAAACAATAAGAATAGCTCATGAATCAACGAGAAGAATGGCTGACGAATCAAGAAAAATGACCGATGAAACAAGAAGAATGATTGATGAAGTGAAAAAAGAGGTAAGGGACGTAGCCGAGCATGCTGCTGGTAGTTGATAAGCGTTGAAGAGGAATGGCACTACATTGTATTCTAGGATAGATTTCACTTGCCGGCTATCATACACGGTCTGTTAGGAAATTAGTGCGCATAAACCAAGCCCGAATCAATAACAACGTTGGATATGAGGCCTGTTCGGCTGTTTGTTCCATGTCTGTTCGATGTTTGGCTCTAATTGGTTGTTTGCAGTGCGGAATAGGGAAAAACTGAACCACGGAGATAGTAGACATGTTGGAGGGAGGAAACTTATTGATTGACCCAAATTACAACTGTTGGCTCTTCAACTCATGATTCGTAAGGTCAATATCTTACATGCAATACATTACACGCAAGCCCGTAACCGCTGTGTCTATTAGGGTTGCTATTGCAATCGTACAACCCCCTTTAACCTCAGCAACATCCTTTCCATATAGGATCGGTTCGGTGCCTCCTCGAGCTCCTTGACGAGGTCGGTGAAATGCGTCGGCTTGCTCTTGGGATTCAGTAGAGAGCCCGTGATAAGATACTGCAACTCCTTGTCAACATTCCATTCCTCGAACTAGAGTCCAAGGACCAAGCCCGCATAGCGCACCTTTTTCTTGTACCGGTTGTCTAGTAGTGAATAGAGCGCGTTGGCTTGCTTTAGCTGATCTTGCTCGGATAGGTTGGACGAAGCCTCGAATCGCTTGCGCAGGACATCCTGGAGCTGGACCTGAGGACGAAGGATGTCTTTGGGCCACTCGGAGAGCGCCCGCAGAATATGGCGTTGGGCGCTCTGTAATTGTGTAAGTGTATGATACAGGTGGAAGATAATTCGTCAACGTACAATTGCTTGACGGGCCATTATTTGTTTAGGGCAATTGGAAATGCGGAAGTTATCACATCCCTTCTGTGTAGCGAGTCTTGTATATTCAATGAAGACTACCTCTGTACGAAATGGCTTGTCTACTGGCGCATAAAGAGCTTGCCATGGAGCTCTAGAAAATTGATGACAGCGGGATGACGGAACCAATCAATGTCTAGTCTCGATTAGGTAAGCGGTGTGTAATTGCCTAGCATGTGTTAGGCGGGTTACGTAAGATGAGATTTCACAATCTCTCCAGAACGTGGTTTTTGAAAAATACAACAACTTCTTATCCATCGGTCTTATAATGCCATCCTTATACGAGAGCTTTGCGAGCGCAAGCCACATGAATGTTATACTTGAAATAACACCCCGATCTGATCTCGTCGTGAACTACGTTCTCTAGCCTATCCAAAGTGTCGCCAAACATGGTCTCCGAAGCTCCTCGCTCAACCATTAAACGTGCCCAAGTAAAGACGAGATTCAAGATGCCTTCCGTTACCTTCTCGCGCGTCTCTGGTACTCTGTCGGAACTTACTACGTCGCTAACTATCGACGTAAGGCCGGCCGCTGGCATGTGATCCGGTAGTGTATTCCATCCGTGCATGAGTCGCTCGTGGAGTGCAGCACGGAAGGCATCTCCTATATGTCTCGTTTTCTCGATACTAGAGTTCGGAGCACTCTTCTTCCATTCGGCGTTGAGAAAATCGCACTCTTCCCACTGAAGAAATCCGCCGGGCTTCAGTAATCTAGCGAGGTTGCGGACGGCAGTCTCCCAGTCGCTCGGGCGCATCGCCGCAACTAGCATGCGCGCATGGACCAAGTCGTACTTCCCATGCATGTCTTCGGGAAAGGGTTGCTTCATGTCTAGCTCTGCGAGAGATACATTGGGCGGAAGCGTACTCTGGGGAGGATATAGAGATGAAGATATATCGAAGCCCTCAAGCCTCGCATCGGGATATGTTGGCTGAAGACGAAGCAAGAACCTCGCAGTTCCAGTTCCGATATCAGCGATGCGCGGCGCGGGTGGAAGGGTGACGGAAGGGTGCAGGATGTATCCGATATTCCTGTCAGCTGTTAGAAGATAACTAAGGCCTAATGGTCTTAAAGTGAAATACTCGGTCATAAGATCGAATTGATCATTGAGCCTGCCACGAAATCATATTAGATGAAGCGTGTAGTATGTCGGACAGGTTCTCACCTCTGGACTTCACTCGGGCGGCGAGTCATATGGTCCGTGTACGTGTCCGTCATTGCTATATCTGTGAGGTTGTTGAAATTGACAAATGGAAAAGGAAATGTATTGACTGAAAACCAACAAAGGCATGTTAATGCAGGGGGTCATGCTGTGTAACATACCATTCAGAGCCTTTACCATATACACTGAAGCGCTACCATCATCTTACTTTTCAATGTGGTGATGCCCCTTACCCAATAATCTATACAGTCCATAAACGTCCTTGATCCTCTGCACCCCTTGATGTTCTTCGCTGAGCACTTTGTTCCCCGTTAGATCCGGACAATATTTCTTGAGATTACATATACCATCGACCCATTTGGTCATTGGATTTAAGCCAAATCGCCGGTAAAACATACGAACTTTAGTCAACTTATAATGTTTCATTCAGGAAAATTGAGTATACTGCTACCGTCTTTGTTAACTGCTGTCCCGAATAGTCATTTTATCAAAGAGCTAAGTTACCTTGCCGTGTAACCTTCGGATACGTACAGTACATAATGCTCTTGTACCCCAAACGCATGTTGGCTGTAGGGCATCCCTTACTGCATCATCAAGCACCTTGTACCCACGCTGCCTTGTGGGCTCGTAAACGCTCTATTCGTCTGCTGCACCGACAGCCTTCGCCTTACCTGCTTATTGATGGTCTTACAATGCTAGGTACTCTCGAAAGCCTACTAGAGATAGACTGACGATAGGTGTTCGAGATGGCATTCCCGTTTCAGATCATAGAACACACGATTCCCTCGCAGCACATACGGGAGTGGCCAAGAGCCACGGCAGTCTCGCAGGACGCCGTCCTACAAGTTCACATCAAACAATACAGGCCAATTGACAACCCAGATCCTCAGCCCTGTGATATCACAGTGATCGCGGCGCATGCCAACGGGTTTCCAAAAGAGCTTTACGAACCGCTATGGGCAGACCTTCACGCCCAGTCCCAAAAACATGGGTTTCGGATCCGTGGTATCTGGATCGCCGACGCGGCACACCAGGGGCAAAGCGGCTTGCTAAACCAGCAGATGCTCGGCAACGATCCTAGCTGGTACGATCACGCCCGCGACCTGCTGTATATGACCAACGTGTTCCGCGCCGAGATGCCGCGGCCCATTATCGGCATAGGCCATTCGTTCGGTGGCAATGTCCTCACACACCTATCGCTAATGCACGCCCGCCTCTTTTCCACTCTAGTCTTGTTCGATCCTATCATCAACATCTTCTCCCTCAAGCAGACCGGCGCCGTGAACGGGGCCCGCCTGTCTGCCTTGCGCCGCAACGCCTGGCCCTCGCGGGAGGTAGCCGCTGCTTCGTTCCGGCGCTCGCGCTTCTATTCCTCGTGGGACCCGCGGGTCCTCGACGCCTGGATTACGCATGGTATCCGCGACATGCCGGCAGGAACCGTCGGCGACAAGGCCGCGCTGGTGACGTCGCGCCACCAGGAGGTCTTCACCTTCTTCCGGCCGCTGTACCCCTACGTGCGGGCCGACGGGTCGGTCGACCGGGACGGCGCGCCCGACTTCGACCCGGCTATGAACGATGCGCCGGACCCGCATCACCCCTTTCCCTTCTATCGCAGCGAGGGCTCCGCCGTCCTGGCGCAGCTACCCCACGTGCGGCCCTCGGTGCTCTGGGTGTTTGGCGGATCCAGCGATGTCAACCTGCCGTCTTCGACGCGGTCCGAGACCGTGAAGATGTGCGGGAGCGGCCCTGGCGGCAGCGGCGGCGTCGACGCAGGCAGGGTCTCCGAGATCGTCCTTCCGGGCCAAGGCCACCTGTTCCCCATGGTGGTTCCGGGCCTCTGCGCGGAGCATGCTGCCACGTGGGTTGGCCGGGAGATGAACTACTACCGCCAGAAAGAGCGCGAGTACGAGGAGTGGACGTGCCTTCCCCTGAGCGAGAAGTCGACGTTGAGCCTGGAGTTCGTGAGGCGGATGGGACGCCCTAATTTTGGGAATAAGAACGAGTCTGGAAAACGTTCAGGGGCAAAGTTATGAGAGGTAAGCTGGGGTGGGTAGAGCTTAAGAATGAGACACGGTATTTGCAAGCAAATCGTTACTGAGGGTGAGGAAGTATGTGTCGATTATTATATGGCGTAGGAATGAAATCTCAGATGGTTTTTTTCGAACTGTTGTTCTAACCCTGGCTACTGTGTAGTCCCAAACGGCGCGTGCGAAACGACGATAGACTTCCCACTGGCCGCATTTGATACAATACAAAATGAAGGAGGTCGATCTGACAGAGGACTAGCTTAGGCTGCTCATACCATTGCAAAGTACATCATCTGTTCATGATCCAAGTTACAAATCCCGGCGATGTCTGAGCCGGTGTCGAGGAACCCCAACTTTTGAGAAGTTGACCATGCCGAATGAATCAAAAGGATGATACTAAAGCTACGCAACAAGCTCTATTTTCATCTTCGACATGAAAAGCTTGGTGTAGCCGTCAAGATGGAATTCGAGGTTGGACACAGCTGTTGTTGTATAGGTAGTGCCACCCTTATGGCACGCTTGAGTGCGGCATGATATTCTGAATCTTGAATCGAGAAGATATTGTGCAAGTCTTGCTTGTTATATATTGGTTGCCAGGTTCCATAGATGATGTACTAGTTATGGCTATCGCCAGAGTGACTTGCAAGAAAATGTGCCATATTTTTCGTGTACTTGTTTGGTGTTAACAGATGGCACCTTCTCTTGGCGGACTACGTGCCACTTCTAGAAGCTGGTGATACTGGAATGAAAAGGGGGATCGTATGGAGACCATGGTAGCGCGACCGCAATAGGGAAATAATGAGTAAAATTCGTATTGTAAAAATGAATTCCACAATAGGGGAGATGGTTTGGCTAACTGGGCTGAGGTTACTTGAGATATATCTTGACCGGCGTTAAGAAAATCGTCCGGTGTAGCAGGCCTCCAATAATTTACCGTTGGAAATGGATTGAGTTCCGCATGTGGCTCGTGCGCCTGGA
Organism: Hypoxylon cercidicola; assembly: GCA_022578845.1. Classification (NCBI taxonomy): domain Eukaryota; kingdom Fungi; phylum Ascomycota; class Sordariomycetes; order Xylariales; family Hypoxylaceae; genus Hypoxylon; species Hypoxylon cercidicola. The sequence continues at coordinate 667,251 of MU399508.1, forward strand.
CCGACGTTCCGCCCAGGGCTGTCAGATGCCCTGTCGGTCAGCCGGGCACTTTTTGCTTCGGCGGTGTTCGATCTCTTACAGGGCCCTGTGTCCCCTGTGTCCCCTGTGTCCCCTGTCCCCTTAGTGAGTCTACCTCTATGATAAGGCGACCCTGCGTGCCGGATCGCATAGTCGCATAGTCGCATCATCGCCTAATCTCGCGAACTTGCCTTTGGCCCCGTGTCGCACATTCTCCCTCCATCATCCGTTCAACTTTCCAATTCACTTTTTCCCCATCAATTCGCTTCCTCGCCACATCTCTCCTTTAATCCTCCAATACTCTCCTTTACGCACAGGGAATACCCTACATTTCTTTTCGGTCTTCGACGAATTATTCCTGCGACGATAAACATTTCCTTCGCCACTTAAAATCCCGCCCCTTCCGCTACTAGTTTCATTTCTGTTTCCTGTTCTCACGATGTCCGGACGTTACGAACGGGTTAATACCCACGACGACGATCCGGATAGTCCATATAGTCCCTCTTCATTGAGACCGCAACCGATACCCAACTCTCCTCCGCCTTCATTTCATTCGCGAGCCTCATCCGCAGAACGAAGGCGGCAAAATGTCGACTCCACGCTGGCCGATGCATTCGACGCCGAGGACGATGATAGCGATGACGAACCCGACGATAGGCAACGCTTAGTACGAGGGAACTCATTTCCGATTTCATCAAATTCGACTACCCACACTTCAGATGGAGAGGACGATAGACCATCTGCACCCGGAAGTCAATCCACACAATGGACACCTGCCAGCACGAACGCTCAGCAAGCGGGGTCCAGAGTCTATGGTGGAGGAATTCAATCTGATGGCGTCTTTTCCAATATGACGGCCCGACCGGAAAGGGGAGAGAAGATCGTAGAAGAGCAACCTCCAGTATGTTTTTCATTTAGCGTATTCTATTTGCGCACTCGAATTACTAATGCCTCTCCAGACATACGAACAAGCAGCTGCTGATGCCGCGCCACCATATTGGGAAACCACGATTTTAGCTCCCGGTCTAGGTGGCCCCGACGATGTCTACATCGATGGTATGCCCGTCGGCTCTATATTCAGCTTCATCTGGAACGGCATGATCAGTATGTCGTTCCAGCTCGTCGGCTTCCTCCTTACGTATCTATTACACTCGACCCATGCGGCGAAGAACGGCTCTCGCGCTGGTCTCGGTATTACGCTTATACAGTACGGATTCTATATGAAAGGATCCTCTGCCGATTCGGGCGGCATGGGCGGTGCGCCTACCGATGGATACGCCCAGCCCCCGGACCCCAACAGCCACGACTTCGACCCCAACGCTGTCGGCACGAGCACCGGCGAAGGGAACTCGAGCATAAGCGATATTGCGAGCAGCGAATGGATTGCGTATCTACTCATGATTGTTGGTTGGTTCATCTTGATCCGTTCGGTTAGCGATTACATCAAAGCTAGGAGACACGAGCAACTGGTCTTACAGAGCCCGGACCGTGGCTTGGGTGTACCGATCATCGCCGAGGGCGAGAGACCCGAGACGGTTGTTTGATTTTATGACCGAACATCTTTATTCATCTGAAACACGTGAATAATTCCATCACTGTCAATACAACGAGCATCGATTCCTTTTAGACAACTTGTGGCGAAACGAGGGTGTAAGGTTTTGTTTACGTACGGTTCTCTTACCTACGGCGTTGAAGGTACAAGAGGGTTGTGTTCTAGCTAAATTAGGTCTCATACGGGTGGCCATGCATCAAAGCAAAGCGTGGCTTTTCTAGCCGTTGTGCTGCAATATAAATGTTCAACTTCCGTTGTATCCGTTTTACTGCTTGTGATGGACTGGACGCAGTTCTGGTAGGAAACACGAAGCCAGCGTATGCCACTCTACTTGCCTTCTATCAGAATGATTTATGTCGATCGATACTAAGACATGTAGTCTTATTCTTAGGTAAGTCTTTCCATCCTGTCGTGCTTCCTGTCGTGCTCCCAGCTCGAGCCAGTAATACGTAATACCCTTTGCCTCTGTCTAATTCATTATAGCTTATCGATAACAATGTCAACCGTATAAAGTGCCCCGCATCCTTAGACGTCAACTTGAATGAGGTATGACGAGAACCTGGTTGACGTCCCGAAACAAACCCTCGGAAGCTTTCGAACAGTCTGTGTACAGACAAGCCTATAGTCGGGACAGTATATAAATCTACCACCTATGACTACTCTAGTTATCTAAATCAAATCTAACACTTGGGATAATATACCTACTTACCCAGCTTACCCTCCTACTAGCAAAAGATATCTACCTTAGAATCAATACAAAGTGTCTCCCAAACCACCCTCCCGCCTCGCGGCTCTCCTAGCCCACATCAGACCGTCCACATCTTACCTCCAAAGTCTCACTAGCTCTTCTGTCTCGTCACGACCGAGATCGATCACGACCATGGCCTGGCGCAGCTCCGGCACGTCCAACGCGGAGCTGGTCGAGAACCTGTGGCGCAACAAGCTGATCACGCAGCCGCTCGCGAAATCCGCCTTCCTCCAGGTCGACCGCGCCCACTACGCGCCCTCGTCCGCCTACGAGGACGCCCCGCAGCCCATCGGCCACGGCGCCACCATCAGCGCCCCCCACATGCACGCCAACGCCGTCGAGACCCTGCTCCCGTTCCTCCTCCCGAAAGTCGAGGAGGGCCCCCAGTCCGCTCCCGGCGTGTCTAGCGTGTGCGGGCTGACGGGCCGCCCCAGACGCGTCCTGGATATCGGGAGCGGCAGCGGCTACTTCACGCACGTGCTCGCCGAGCTCGTCGGCGAGACCGGCGTCGTCGTCGGCCTCGAGCATATCCCCGCGCTGAAGCGCCTCGGCGAGGCCAACATGGCCAAGTCGGCCGAGGGCCGACACCTACTTGAGTCGGGGCGCGTGCGGTTCCGCGTCGGCGACGGGCGCAAGGGGTGGGCGGAGCCTCGCCCCGCGGACGCGCAGCCGGGGGTCGGGGGGCCGGCGAACGGGAGCGGCGAGGAGGCGGGGGGCTGGGATGCCATACACGTGGGCGCGGCGGCGGTGGAGCTGCACGAGGAGCTGGTGCGGCAGCTGAGGAGCCCCGGGCGCATGTTCATACCCGTGGACGCGGGGGACGGGTGGGAGCAGTATATTTGGACGGTGGATAAGGACGAGCGGGGGAACGTTCGGAGGGAGAGGCTGTATGGCGTGCGGTACGTGCCGCTTACGGATGCGCCCAAGTCTTGAGGGGGTGACAGAGAGAGAGAGAGAGAGAGAGAGAGAGAGAGAGAGAGAACGCTATTTATACTCCTGTGTATAGGAAGGAAGATTGAGGACATGCTTGGGAGTTAGGACTTACGGTTTGTGTTTTGGTAAGCATGCCTTGATTTCTGGCTTGTAGTCTACATCATCAGGTCTTGCGGCAAGGCATGTATACCTCCTTTTACACTATTCGATAGGTGGCTAACTTTGAGCAGTGGTTGCTACCTATTTAAAACATGCAAACTTTATGTTCACTTTAGCTTAATTGAAATAATGTAACGATTCAATGACGGTTAGGTAGTGAAGTCTAAGTAAATATGGGTATATACTGATGTTATCGAGTACATCTACTTGAATCCGGCCTCATTGGAGTGAGCACACCACCCAACGGTCGCAATGTTCCTATCACTGTCGAGCTTGGTTTGTCCCGTATGCTTCGAGTTTCTAGGACCAAGAAGACGTAAGTTGAGGAAACCAAATCGCCCTCGAGTCACTTGTGGCGAGGTGAAAATATCAAAATTTGAACGCCACAAATGGAAGATATTCATTACCCTCTAGTTGGTATTTACAGCGTACAGTACAGCTCCCCAAGACAATAACACTTTATTTGGATTATCTGTACGGGGAGTCTGCTTTGATGATGGCTGCCAACTCCGGCTCCCACTTGTCTCCGTTTGCCAGAAGCTTCTCCTTGTTGTATAGCAGCTCTTCTCTCGTCTCGGTAGCGTACTCCGCGTTAGGTGATTCGACAATGGCATCCACGGGACATGACTCCTGGCAGAAACCGCAATAGATACACTTGGTCATGTCGATATCGTAGCGGGTTGTTCGTCTCGATCCGTCAGCTCGTTCTTCTGCTTCAATGGTGATGGCTTGCGCTGGGCAGATCTACGCTGAACGTTAGTACTATGCCAGCAAAAAACCAAGCGTAATTCAAGTGTATAAGGTAAGTTGGACAGGCAATTCAACATACCGCTTCGCACAGCTTGCAGGCAATACATCGTTCTTCGCCCGAAGGGTAACGTCTCAAGGCGTGCTCGCCACGAAAACGGGGAGAGATAGGACCCTACAGCACTATTAGCCCTCGCATTACATCCAATGGCTCGGTTTTGATAGTCATCTCCAATCTGCAAATCCAAAGACTATATCGCGCATGACCATTTACGAGGGGGGGATAAGTTGACAGTAACGAACCTTCTCAAAAGGATAGTAGATTGTGTAGCTAATAGCATAACCCAATATTAGTATCCTAGCCTTTTCTCGCGGATCGCTGAACAGAAAGACACTCACGGTGGTCTGAAGAACTGCTCCAACGCGACGTACATGCCCCTGAACATCTCAGTCAAGAGGAAATATCTTCCAGCGCGGTCGAGGGTAGTCTCCTGTTCCTGGTCCCATCGTTTCGGGTTGGGAATTCGGAAGCCCTTCGCGGGCGGGCCAGCGGGCGTGGCGTAGGTCCGTTGCGCGACTATTCTGGCCACAACCGAGGCCGAGACTGGCTGTCGCCGAACGAGCTGACGGGACAGCATGGCGGTCGTCGATGTCGCAAGCCCCTGCATGGTGTTGTGCAATTGGGCGACGGGAAGGGAGCGGAGAGGGTTGACTGTCGGGATCTAAGGTGACGGAAGACGAAGGCGAAGGCGAAATCGAGAGAGCTTGAGGTCATGGAGTTTCGGGATTTCTGGTGGAGCTCGTTATTACAAAAGATTGGCCGTGATTGGTGGCAGCTCAAGCCTTAAATCGCACGGAGCCACATTACTTCATCGTGACAAGCCACTCCTTTAGTGGGATGTCCCCCAATGTGGAGGTACCTAAGCTTTAGTACACTATCTAATCACGTGCAGCGGCCACTCGAATCACCGCTAGCTCCGCTGTTCTAAGCTCGGATTGAAATGACGAGAAATTTATCATGACCTCCTTCGTGCGAAGCTCCAATCCACTCAACCGAATCGCAACGAATAAGCATCACCGCTTCGACCACCCGCGCCTTTCACTCTTCAACATTTCGCACTTCCACCCTCCGTGCTCCCGATTGACTTATTTTCGACCGCAACCATGTTCCGCACGGCACTACTCCGAACCGCCGTCTCGGCATCTCGCGCAGCCGCTCGGCCTGTCGCCCGAAGAGCTATTATGCCCGTAAGAGCTGTTGTCGCCCCCGCCCCCAGACTCGCCGCGTTCAAGTCCGTACGAATGTACTCTGCCGCTAGCGGATTAAAGAAGGAGGAAGTTGAGGGCCGTATTATGGGCGTTCTAGAAGGATTCGACAAGGTGAGTTTATCTATGTGGTGTCTCGAGTTGTCCCACCCAAGCGAAGGGAAAGAGTATTTTTGTACTTTCCCCTTGGAATTTAAGGTCTGAATACGCTGTATCAGACGTATGAGGAGGAAGCATTGGTGATATACTTGCGCTTGGATAGGAACAAACATCGCATTTGGGAGACCGATTTGCTAACATGGATATAGGTCAACGACCCGAGTAACGTAAGATTCGATCTCGATGTGCTACACCTTTCTTCTAATACTAACTCCTACTAGATTAAGCCTACTGCTCACTTCGCGAACGACCTTGGCCTGGATAGCTTGGACACAGTGGAGGTTGTTATGGCGATAGAAGAGGAATTCAGCATTGAGATTCCTGACAAGGATGCGGACGCTATTCACAGTGGTATGCAGCCTCCATAAGACAGACCGGACTGTCTTCAGAGCGCCCAAGTGCGTTGATCTGATTAAACCGCTAACCTTGTCCGAACAGTTAACCAGGCCGTCGAGTACATTCTGAGTCAGCCTGATGCGAACTAAAATATCCAACCTTGTACAATAAACGCTACGATTCTCACATAGCAATGGCCCGTACTTAGAATCTGGATCCCGCATCGGTGGTGATGCGTGCCTGCAAATCTTGAGGCGACGATGGGACTAAAATCGACCAGGTCGAGGTGGCCTGGCCGAATGCTAATGAGAAAAGGATATCAATGAAGTGGATCATGGCGTCGTTCGGACAATACTCGACTCCACGCCGTTGTATTAGTGTATAGATCTTTTCTCTCCCTCTGCAGGCGTGCCTCCTGATTCCCCATCGTATGCTTTGGAAACTGCTAGAGAGTCACGAGGGTCAGTTGTGAGGTTCCATCGCATCCGATCTCAGTCGCCCAAGTGCAAAAGTGGCTTTGTTGAGGCTTGCTGATCCCTGCAGCTCGGCTAATCTACCAGTAAAGACAATCCTATCGTGAATGTCATGTGCCATAGCTGGCTCTTAAAAGGGGGTAAATTTAGTGTGACTTTTGAAACTACTTATCTAGGGTCATTGGCCAGAGAGTTACTGCTGATTATAGAGGCAGATCAAAGTTAGCTCATTGACAACGCAGTCGTTTCAATTAGCTTCGGTAGAGACCCAGGAAGCTATTGGATGTAGCGGGGTGGCCGCCTATCATGCCTCGCCATGCTGTGCGACCTCAACCCGCAGCCTACCTTCTATCGACTACCTTATGGTGAGGGGTGCCTAATCCGACTTTCAGGCTCTGTGGTGGTCATTCTGGATACATTCTCTGCAAACTCTCACGAGCTCCCAAGGAACACAAGATGAACGCAGCAGCCTCTAGCTTCACACCATCTACAGGACAAGGCCTTCCCTATAGGCATCCTTCTCTCGGACCGCAAGGATCAACCAAGCCTTCGCCACCAAAGAATGACTCACGATCTCAAAAGCCATGCACATTTTTCCAGCGTGGCAATTGTCGGAATGGAGACACTTGCCCATTTTCGCATTCGACAAGTTCTATAGATCAGGCTCAAGTTGACAGTACATCCGCTGTAGAGTCCCCGGGGGGCAAGACCTGGCTGTAATTGAGTAACTGACCTAGACACAGCAACCTTCCACGACGCCGGCCCCAGAGAAAATCACCATCACTCTCAGTGACGCTCTAGTGCACTTTGACGCCGGTGCTAGCATCACAAAAGTGTCCTTGGCTTCCGACTTGTCCACTGTCCATATTAGTGAGCTCCCCCGAGACAGCACTTCAGAATCTGTCCTTGCTCTTCTTCGATCTCACGAGCTCGATACCTCGAGGATTATACAAGTCCGAGTAATAAGTGGTGATGGTCTTCCGAAGGCTTTCGTCAAAGCTGAGGATCCAGAATTCGCGAAATCGGTCGGTGTCAAGCTTGGCTCTCAGACTGCCTTACTTGGGGGAAATAGAACTGGGACCCGACCGGTTGCCACCCCAATCAATACTCCAGTAGTGTCGGATTCGAGTGCCCTTCGCGTAGATTGCAAGAAGGTTCATTGCTCTTGGCATAAGCCTTACAAGACGGCATGGCTCAATTTTGGAAAAGGCGAAATCGCAAACCGCGTCAGCAGGAAGTTCAAAGATAAGACCTACACCATCATGGGTCAAAGTCTAGTCTGCCGTGATCCTGAGCGGGGATTCGGACGACGCAATCCAACGGCATGGACTGTTTGCTTGACTGAGGTCCCGGCAGAAGCAACAGAGGCGATGATCACCAATTCTATCAGGTCCATAGGGGACAAGCCGCGCAACATCGAGCTTGGAAAGCCATCGTATAACACTGAGGTTGATATTTGCTCCATTATGATTCAATCCCTCTTCACAGAGATAGGACCTCTCGAATGGTGGGAGTTTACCCCTGACGCATCCGGCAAACGAATAAAGGCGACAGCTCGGTTTCAAGATGAGGGAGACGCACGACAGGCTGTACAAATTCTAAATAACTCAGCACTTCCTTTCAATAAGCCCGCGAAGCTCACAGTCCAGCTGGTTCATTCTGCAAAGTTCAAAGTCAACGCTCTCATCTACGAAGCTGTCCAGCACCAAATCAAAGCCAATGTCAGGAAATGGAAAGAATTGCACTTGCATTTCGTGGCCTACGAGAACTCAACCCCGCCCAAATGGTATCGGGTTCTCAAGATTGAAGGGGGGGTTGCCACGGATGTTGCTGAGGCTAAGAACACAATCGCTTGCATTATCGCGGGCAAGGTGGTTAAAGAGGGATCTTCTATTCTTTGGCACCCGTCGCTTCGACGTAACGGGATCCTCTATGAGAAGCTCAGACAATTGCAACAACAGACAGGCGTGTTGATCTTTCGAGACAAGACAAAGTCGCAGCTTCGACTGTACGGAGCGCCAAATAAGTGCGAGGAAGTCCAAACTGCCATCGCCGAAATCCTCAAGGACCAGAAGTCGGAAACGTTCAACATCGATCTAGACGAGAAAAGCTTTCGCTGGGCCTGCCAAGGAGGGTTCAAGGGGATTGCCGACGAACTTGGCTCCAACAGTGTATCGTTCGACATCATCTCCAGCCCGAAGCGTATCGTCATCACCGGCACGGCTATGGACTATGATACCGCGTTGGATATTATGAACAGCAAGGAGGTGCCTCAGCGTAAGAGAACAGATTCGATCGCACAAGACTGCTCGGTGTGTTGGTCCGAGGCCGAGAACCCAATTCGGACTAAATGCGACCACGTCTATTGCCTCGACTGCTTTGAGAACTTGTGTATCTCAGCTACAACACAGGGCTCGGGGGTTCAGATTCGATGTGCTGGAGATTCCGGAAATTGTAACACGGTACTCGGCCTCCCGGAGCTACAAGAGCACCTCTCTTCAACTGCCTTCGATGAACTACTGGAGAAATCTTTCGAATCTTACATGCGTCTCCATCCCGACTCACTGAGGTACTGCCCCTCTGCAGACTGCAACTCCGTTTACCGCGTTAGCGCAGTCGCCAAGATGCATAACTGCCCTCGGTGCCTCCTCCTCGTCTGTACCGGATGCCACGCGCAGCACGGACACATGAGCTGCGCGGACTATAAAGACGTATCGACGGGTGGATATGCCGCATTCGAGAAGCTCAAGAAAGAGATCGGTATCAAGGACTGTCCCAAGTGCAAGACGCCTCTTGAGAAGACCGAGGGATGTAATCATATGACGTGTCGGTGTGGCGCGCATATCTGCTGGGTTTGCTTAGGCACTTTCAGGACGTCTAACGATTGCTACGTGCACATGGGCAAAGAACACGGTGGTATTGGCCTAGACGACCTTCAGGACCGGTTTGGCTAGAACGACGAGAGAAAACTGCCATCTAGGAATCCAATTAGCAACATATATTGAAAATGGCATGGCAATCAAACACGTACCTCTTGCGAAATAACGGTACTATCAGCTTGGATACCCGGTAAGTCTCTAACTCACATTAGTCGTAGCCTCAGACATAAAAACTGTCTTTACCATCATTATATTATCCATATTCAGGTTGCGGGGGAGTTTGTCTTCCAAATGGGAACCAAATTGATACTACCGTAGATGTAGGATGGAGTAAGATTCTTGGATATTCCCAACTTATCACTGCCCTATTCGTATGCCACAGGTAACTGTACTGTGCTCTTGTTGAGACGTCAGGGATTATGGAAACAGTTAAATATATACCAATGGCCCTGGACAAGAATACAACAAGTATATTTACTTTGGATTTGCGGTCTGGCGGTTGAAGTTTCTCACAAAGCTGTAACAATATCCCTGTTTACCAAGTTTGAGAGAAAAACATATTGCTGCCTGAATCCTTAAAACTTATGTAAGTTTGCCATAGACAATTCTCTCTTGGGTAGATCCATCACAGGTCATGAGGCCTTGGTATATTAATAGGGGCTAGCTGATAGTTGACCCGCAAACTTCTTCTACTTCCAGAGTCAGATAGTAAATCTAGATTCAACGCCAATAACCTCTGTATTTGGCTCTTCTCAATGTCTTCAAGACCCAAAGTCTATTCAAAGTCTTCCATCAGCACGCCGTCTATTGACTCAAGCCGCTACAGCAAGCAGATCAAAATCTACTTAAAAAGCACACAAGTCCTCTCTAGGTATGCATCAATACCCAAGGCATAGATACCATCATAGTAGTATTGATGAGTTTAGATTAACAGTGCCAGTAAAAACATCGGCCGCAAAGGCACCCACCAAGCCACAATGTGCACTGCGTTTCTCTACGCCTGCGAAGAGCACGACTCGATTCACGGCATGCGGATCATCTTCTGCTCGACGCGTTTCTTCCTGGGAGACAAGGATTATGAGACGATCGTATGGAATCGCAGGCATTTTCTTGTCCCGCGAGACGGATGCTCGGGCTACGGGATCAGCTCTGCACATAGACGCGCACCTGGGTGCACTGCGGAGGAAGAACCCTAGATTGCCTTGGAGGGGGACAACGGCACGGTTCCTGATAGTGCTACGGGGGAAGAACGGGACGGCGGTCCTGATGGATCTGGCACTTCTTAACTAGAAGCCTTGGTGTCTTACTCGCTAGCAAAGAAATAGGCGTATAGGCGTATAATCAGATATCATGGGGTAGGAAATACCATTATGAATGCTACGGACTCTAGTGTGTACTGGAAGGAATAGCCAATACGTGCAATATTGTGACGACATCTATGACTGCCTGGCTCGTCTTTGGAGTTGACAAGGCGAATAAATCCTGGTTGAGGTGTTGTCTACATGCAAACAAACTTGGGTAGTATCCAAATGATATTCAATGGACAGAGACATAGTCTAATAATTCAGTTGAGAATATGAGCAATCAAAATCTTGGATTTATCGCTTGGTTAAAAATGGCTATGATGGTCAAGGCATAAAACGGACAACTGCAGCCGAGTTAGACTACGTTAAGGATAAGGCGTAGATTATTTCTTGTCGTAGAGGAACCATTATCGATGTGGTTGGCGAATATAACGAGCATGATCGAGAGTACGATGAGTTCCAAGCTATTGCACTGAAGGAATAGGTCACCGAAAAGGGGTTGGATGTAAGAATGCTACGATACTTTTATCGAGCCATATGAGCTGTCATCTACCCTCTAATTACGTGGTAGCTACTACCTCACCTTATAATCCACTTGCTATAGATCAATAACCAGGTTGGAGTCTGATATTCATTTGTCCCTTATCCAACGAGTCACATCCTTATAGACTGCGTGACCCAGGTTGTCGGGATACACAACAGCGAAATGCGACACCAAGGCTGATGGTGTTATCCGGAGTTGCTATTCGTTTGGATAGGGGTAACTTAAATCTCGTTTACCTCCGATCGGGTTACACAGCGACGGGCATGAATACCGCTTCGGGGGGAGTAAGCTGGCCGTGTGCACCACCGATGCCATACCGTTCCTTGTATCTCGTGGAAACCCCTCAATCGATGTCGTAAAGTACCACCATGACTTCAGCGGTTCTGGAAGTACCTATATGCTACTCTTCTATAGGTCGGGCCCTCGCTATTCGAAGTTCTAATGTTTCAGGCCTTGCGTTATGCTCAAATAAGCTATTGCAATGACAGCCATCAGCTTCCTACAGCGTTGTCTAAGATCCGAGTACCAAAAATCGACCATCGTAAAAGATCCGGTTCTGGATACGTCTATCCGGTAAATTCAGATCAAACCATATACCCACCCAACAGCAACGACTATCCGCAGGTGGACCGATAGTCAACTCGGGTCCGGCACGGGCGGTTCCCCTCTCGCTGCCCGTCTAGCCCAGGCCGAATACAGCGTGCTGCTCAAAGACGCGGGCGAGGATCACGGCGCAGAGCGGCAGGTCCAAGTGCCAACTTCCACTTCCACCCGCAGGCCTCGGAGTAGCCTATCCGGTGGAGCTACTTCGTAAAACACTCACTACGGGGATGAGATGTGCGAAGCGCCACAGCAAGGTGGCATATCGGTCGCTGCAAAGGCCCTTGATGATGCTGCTAGCTTGCTCGAAATTCTCACGACCGTAACGACTTGCCGGGACGTAACGACGCGAAGCTGCTACATCAGACCCCCCCTTCTTCTCTGACAATGACTGAAGATTACCCCCAATTCTCTCGCAACTTCGTGTTGGACACCGCTAACATCATTAGCGACGACGGGATCAACATAAGCTTAACATCGCATTGAACGCCTTAGTAACCAAGCTCAACTTCGACACTTCTGGCGCCACACTCCAAGCCGTCGGCGTGGATTGCCTCGTCAGCAAGAGCCTGTATCACGCCGACCCGCACGCAAGCTGCATCCTGACAGACGGCGTGCCATCCTCAAGGGACCTACAGGGAGTCGGCGGTAATATGCAAGACCGGTCTCGTCGGAAAGCACGCCGTCGAAGCTTCTTGCTCCTGCAGCGGTGCGCTCTTCTCCAGGCCGCCTACGACGAAGGCGACGGGTGCTATGACCAGTAGGCGTCGGCCCATGGGATCGCTTCCGGGTACATACCTACCAGGTATTCCAGTCCCCGGTAGCCGACTCCGGCGACCTCGCCGCGTTCGTCGCACGCGGACCGCCGGCCTCCCCGGCTAAGCGTGCGACAAGCCATCCGAGCAGCAAAAGCGCACGCTCGCGCAGCCCGCGAACACGACACTCGGCAGCAAAGCCCGCGCGATGCAGTACATACGCCCCAGCGTCACGTCGCAGTCAGGCGCCGACGACGATACGACGTCCAGGGGCGTGTGGGCTGGTCCTTCGCGCGGAGGGACGAGGGATCAGCTGGAAGGGCTCGAGCTGCACGTTCCTGGGCAACGCAAACGCAACGCCCGTGCTCGAAGGCGAAGTCCCGCGTGCACGGGCGTTCCTAGTGAGTGGCCTGAGGGGTCGGGGGGGTGATCACTGGTCGGTGCGTATGTGCGTATGTGCGTATGTGCGTATATGTGTGTTCCCGCGGATCCCGGGAACGCGCATACATACATACACAGGTTGCCCTGCCGATCTACATGGATCAGCGACAAGGCGGCTGATGGGGATTTCCCGCGGGCGTTCCGGAGGCCTCGTGAAGGGTCTCTCGGTTGTGGCTTGGAATGTTTCACCTCCCCTTTTTGGAGGCCCGAGCTGAGGCTGATTTCTTCCAGGTGTTGGTAGTAGGTAATAAGTGTATATTCTCTGGATACCACGGAATTGCTTGAAGTTATTTGCACCTGAGTCCTACCTCGGGTTCTATAAATGGTATACGTGCCTAATATAGCAGGTACTTACGATGTCAATATCGAAGCTCCCCCTGAGTTCAGGACCATTAGGTACCTTAGGTAGGCAACCCCTCAACTCACCTCACCATGCGGTCTCATAATACGAATGACTTCTCACCCGGGGCGTCGATCAAGTAACGGCAGCTTTTGACCGAAAAGTCCTGAGTAATCTACCTACGCAATTGTGAGTGAGTGAGTGAGTCAGTGAGTCAGTGAATTCCAAAGAACCGGTAACCCTACCTACGCCCGACTTATACTAACCTAGGTACGACGAACTCCCCGCGGCGTCTTCCACCTTCCGTCGGTTGTCCACCACACACCACCAGCCCTCTAAGGTCCAAGCCGTGACGCGCAAACAACCACACGCGTCGCCCCCGCGTTCGAGGGCTGCCTGCTCACGTTTCACAGTCTTGACATACTGTACGTCGGAAGCAGCTATCCCACTACCCTGCCCCCGGCCCGATGGCGCAATAGCGAACCGATCCCTTGGTAGATACTGCGCAGCTACGTTGACTTAAGGTTGCCTCCTTTCCGTCTTCTCGGTGGGACACTAAGCCTCGGGCAAGTTGGGCACCGGTAGGGAAAGGGATGATGGCTTTGAGTAACCGGGCGATGAGTCACTTCGAGGTTCGTTTGTGTGACGAGACTCCTTTGTGCAAAAGGGGCCCGCGAGAAGTTGAGTAACTTCTATTCCTAGCCTTCGCCTCCAAACTGACCGAATGGTTCATAGCCCTAGTTAGTTCTCGCCTCCTTTGCCTGTGTTCACTTACCGACGGCCCCCAAACTAAGCCGTGTATTATCAGATGATAGAAAGCCCGACCTCACATGCAAATTTTCCTTTGCTCGTGGAGTCGAATCTGTTGGTGGCAGAATTAACTCGTATTGACTCATTACAGGTGATGTGATCCGTACAATTAGTCAACGCTTATGGAGACAAGCTAAAGAGTAAAACAAGGCGGATAATTGCAACATCTTATATTCATATTCCTCCCAAGTCCCTCTTTGAGTTGAGTTTTTACTAGCATGTCTGTACAAGGTATAGAGAAGGAAATGAGAATCTTTTCTAGTCCCATTAGATTTTTCTCCATGCTTGTATGTATCCGTGACCGTGTAAATGCCCATCCACATCTCCACGTACCAGTTTATAAAAATATATTATTCCCAAATTACATGACGTAGCGCAATACATATACTTAGATGTGTCGAATAGATCAGATGCCTTGCGAGATGAAAAAAGAATGCAATCCAAACAAACCCAGGATATCTCCAGCAAATATGAGAAAAAAATTACTAGCCCCTTTTCCCACATGAAGAGCCGGCCAAATAGCAGATATAAACAAGAAAATAAGTGTATGTGGTACTGATAGATATTTTACCCAGCCAACTCCGTCCCCTTACCCGCATCTCCTGTAAATAAATGGTGTGTATCATCTCGACCCTGCCACCTTGCCGGGTCGCCATATGTTTTGCTGACCTTGATGATGCCGATAGAAAATGCGTAACCAGTAGCAGGCTTACATCGCCCCCTTCTATACCTCGCCTGCTATGCAACAATCTTCATTTTCGTTCTTCGGTGACGCTTCCTTTAGAGGACAGGACTCGTTCGTAGCGCTCGTGTATACTTCGTGCCTAATAGCCAGCTTTTCCCGGTGCTTCATGATTCGTGGCTTCGTGACGGGGATATCGATATGTGCATCTCGAGCACGCGGGTCCTTCGTGGAGATGAGTTCATATAAAACCAGACATCTTCTTCCGCTAACATTATCATTCCGCACGATGATGCATCCTCATTATTCTGGTCGCTCAGGACTCGACCTTCACCGGCCACCAACCCCCTCGACAACCCTAACGGAGCCATCGTCTTTCTTTCCCGGTCCCGAGACGACGCCAGCGTAGCTAGAACCCCAGATGGCCATGGCGGAGGATACCCCGGACATCCGCTTCCGTGCTCTTATGGTACTGTCCCTCTCGCCGTCTTCGTCCATGCTGAACACGAATTCGCCGTCCTCTTCTCCTATCGGGGTCGTATATCGGGCACTGGAGCTGATGGAGCCACTGCTGACGTGGCGCTCGGCACCACGCCCATTTGACGGTCGTGAAGTAAGCACATGAGCGTGTGGGTTAGGATGGAGATGGGGTGATTCGCCTCCGTTACTCTCGATGCGCGTACGTTGCAGTTGCTGAGTCAAAGCACTGAGGCCTTCGATGCTACTGGACCGGCTTGCGTTATGAGGTCGCACAACGTTAGCGCTGAGGCTGGATTGGCGAAGG
Source organism: Hypoxylon cercidicola (assembly GCA_022578845.1). Taxonomy (NCBI): domain Eukaryota; kingdom Fungi; phylum Ascomycota; class Sordariomycetes; order Xylariales; family Hypoxylaceae; genus Hypoxylon; species Hypoxylon cercidicola. The sequence continues at coordinate 682,781 of MU399508.1, forward strand.
GGACTTCCAACGTGTCCGAATGCACCTGCGCTAGCTGCTGCCGCATGCTTCTTCGCCTCGTGTTCCTCGTACTGTCGTTGGAACAGCGGCCCCCACCGGCTAGGGCTGGACGCCATGGGACTGCCGAATTTGGAGCTCACCTCGCCATTGGGCGTCCCTGCACCGCTCATTCCGATAACACTGGGCGATGTTCCATTGCCCCTGTGCCCATTCGAATCTTCGTCAGCCGGTCGCGAACCGCGACGAGCTTTCTCCGCGGGCGTTAGCAGATCCTTCAGATTATCCGGCAGGTAGTCCTCCTCTAAAAACGGAAACTCGGATTCCCAGTCTCGATCGATACCACCCGCGATTGCGCGAGGCGCGCTACTGCTCAGCATCTTAGGCTTGGCATAGCGGCTCGAATGCATTTGGCGTCTACCAAAATACTCGTCGGTTGGCTGAGTTGGAGGGGAGGAACCGGCAGCGGCTACTGCAGCTAGGTGCTCATTGCTGCCGAATGCGGAATGGTGAAGATTCTTGAGGGTTTCGGATGTCCTCGCGTCCTTGGCTGCGTTTAGGGATGGCGAAGGAGAGTCGAGTCCAAATTGCGAAGGCACGGAGGACGGATAGGGTCCTCCGGGATACCTGGCAGCATTGGATATACCGTTCGAGTCGAAGGAAGCTGGCAGGGGAGCATCGAGAACGGAGAGGCCCTTGGCCGTCACGGGAGAAAGACCGAGGCCAAGCCGCGACGGATCTTCTTCTCGTGGAGAGCCATATTGCGAGCTCGTGTGGGAGTATGTGGTGTCGATCGTGGGTACGTTCTCGAGACTCGGTCGACGATCAATGGATTGGTAGGTATCGCTCGGAGACATTGGGTAGCCGTATGCACCCCCGTATGTATTGGCGTCGGCGCGCATGAAGGAATTTGTCAAGGCGCTGTTGGAGGAGTTGTAGGTGGGACTAACCCGGTTGCCGATGTGAAGCGGTTGGCCAATGGTGATACCATTCTTGCCGTAGTTAATTCGCCTACCGTCGGAGAGGACGTGGACATTGGCGCATTTGGGTCCGAATTTGCAATTGCCCTGTCACCCAGTCAGTTGTGCGCTCTATTCGCCTGTGCTACCATTATCCTTTACCTTAGCAAAATACTTGCACACCGTCTCTGCAGCGGTGCCGAGATCGTGACTGAAGGGACACGCGGAACCAGCCTGGCAAGCGCCCTGTCGAAAGAATTTACATGGTACGTGCGATGTGTCTGCAATTGGAAACAATTGATGTTAGAGGAGCGCGGTTCGAGGTGTTGTTGAAGGTTAGGTAAAAGGACTTGCACTTACTCGGCGGACTCCTCGGGCCATCGAAGCGACCGTGTGACGGAACTATCGGACTCATGGCGTTTGTCTGGGTCGGAATATTTAAGCTACCTGATCTTATATGGCGATACTCGGACATTTTAAAGGTAGCAGCGAGTGGCGGCGATCAGGTAGATATTTAGAATTGGTACGGAGAGAAGGAGGAAAGGAAGAGAGAGGTTGCAGTAATAAGTGCAATAGTAGGTAATAGCACCGAGCACTATGGATGCTTAGCAGCGATCGCTAGTCCCCTGCGATAGGGTGGATAGACGGATAGGTAGTAGCGAGAACCGAGACGTGGGAGGAGGAGGAGGAATGGGTAAGGAGGGGAGGATTTAGGAGGGGCGCGACGACAACCTGGTCGCAGCAAGCATTGACGGAACCCCTTATCGACTAAGATGTGCGACGTGTGGCGTGCGCCGTGCTCGTGGCTCTTTCACCACCGCTGCGTCTTCGCTGTCGCTGACGAGCTTTAGCTTAGGTACCCAACAATAAGGCACCCAACCTTATGTAGACAATTGGTTTGTTATTATCAAGGCACGTAGTTATTTTCCGACTACGACAAGCTTAAGCCGAATGTAAGGTGAGGGTGAGGAGACTAACGGTTGGTTAGAGCCGGCTGATAAGAAATGGCAGATAATAAAAAAAGTCTTGTCCAACCCTGCCTATACCCTACACGTATGCGGCAATGCTGTATGCAGTAGTGTAAGGTACAGGTACAGGATCAGGAACAAGAAGAAAAAAAGGTTAAATTTAGGTGGAAGACGATGATTTGAGAATTCCGATGCTTCGGGGTATATGTGGACGTATGTGTGCGTATATGTATGGTGTGTCTTGTGTCTGAAGGTGACTGGAGGACGAGGGATGAGTTGTTGAGACGGGAGAGACTCTGAATGGAGAGAGGGGAGAGGATTAGCGGCGGCAGAGATTCGGTCAAATCAAATAGCTGCGCAGAAGGACGAGGGGTGAAGTCGGGAAGGGGAAGGGGAAGGGGAAGGGGGGTGGAGGTGGGTATGGGTATCGATAAATAGAATAGTAGATACTAGTAGACATACAGTAGTATGGCATATAGTAGTATGACATACAGTAGTATGACATACAGTGGTATGAGATATGGGTAACGTAACGGGGGTTTATGGTGAGCTTTACTTTATGTAGGTATGGTATTATTAAATCCCCCAAAGATAAAACGTATGCTAGGATAAGTTGGGTAAGTTAGGGTAGGAGTTGTGAAGATGGAGACTTGAGAGGGGGTAGCGTGGAAAGAATAAGAGAGGGAGGGTTACAATACCTGCTTGGGTTTAGGTTGTGGTTGTGGTTGTGGAATGAGAGACGGATCGCAGTTCGCGGCGCAAAACCAAGCCCAGAAACTTATGCGATAGAAGCTGGAGGGTGAAAGATGGACTAAAAGGAGGGGGTTCGAGGGGTTCGAGGGGTCCTCACTTTATCAATATAAATGTGGGGACCGAGTTCGCAGTAAGACGACTCGAAGACGACTCGAAGACGACTTGATTCTATTTAATAACTGGATGTGCGTATGTGCGTATGTGTCGTAAACGGGACTCAGTAGCAAACTAGGTCTTGTCAGATCGAAACAAGTTAAACCCGGAAAATCGGGGAATTTGTGACAATTCTGACTCGGAGCTTTTGACGGTGGAAAAGCCACACCCGGTTTGGGGGTTCGAATGGTTCCGTCGTCCCTATTCTGATGTTTCTGCAGTGGCTGGATCAAAAAAAAAAAAAAAGTCGGCAATGCGTGAGACTTGATGCCGCTGTAAGCTGATGAACAAGGTCAAGCTCTTGTCTGGTTTGTCTTATAAGGTAGCGAATGACTCTCAGTCAGCCACGAGGTCACAATAGAGTTATGTGTGTCAACGCCCCCCTCATGTGTTCGTCTTGTCGCAGTTTGTCGCGCCCTGTCGATATGAGGATACGAGCAAGGTATGTCGTAACCGAGAGGGAAGAGTTACTTCGAGGCAGTGAACGTTGCAGTCAACAGGGAAGCTAAGGTAGCTGCCAAAAGGGTAACCTGCTGCCAGTCAAGATAAGAGTCATGCAGGTTCGCTGCAAGGCACTCGACACACGCTCTCGAGGCTGCTGGGAGTTGGGATACAAAACCAACGGTTCTGCCTACGCCTCGCGAGGAATTCTCGGATGACCTTCGAACGGGTCCTTGTTTCGTTTTGTCTTGTATAAGTACGGAGGAATGGCTCCAGTATAATGTCAGACGGTCCAGGACTTCGGAAGTTTGGGCTAGACCTGCAGGGGAGGGCGGTCGTGTGGGGGTCGCACAGGTGCAAGGCTCAAGACCGGGAGAGCCCTTTGGGTTGAAGACCGAAGACCTAAGACCTAAGACCTGGAAGCGCCTAAAGGTTGCAAGAGAGGAAGAGGCGAGATTGTGAAATCGTTCATCCGACTCCTCTCTAGTCTCGTGACTTTCTAATGTAAGTGGAGGGATTGCGACATGAACCGATCCACAGGTAATGAAACGGTGAGGTTGGATCGTCACGGTATCTCACGACATTCATGTACAAGGACGAGGGTATGTAGGTACTAGGCAGCTACCTTAGTGAGAAAGAGGAGTTGACTCTCTAACCGCCCACGCAAATGAGTGGGCATCGACCTGTGCCTTTGAGCCGCGGCCGTAAATCTCACGCCCGGTTCAGATTTGTGTAGCTATCTCAGATGCGGCGAGGCCGTAGAGAGAAAGAGCCAAGAGCCGAGTCTGGGATGATGTAGGGATGCAAAAACCGACGGCCGAAGTAAAGCAGCCGCTTGTATGCAAGAGGTATGGGTAAGGTGAGAAACCCGAGAAACCTGATGATTGATCCTTTCGCCTTGAGGTTCGATGCGCGGCGCCCAATCAATCAGGGCTTAGAGGGTCAGCAAATAATAAGCCTGCGGGGTTAATAGTGCATTATATAAAGCTGTAGCTGTACCTCTATTATAGCTCCAGTGTTCAGGCCAACCCGTCAGGTTACCAATGCAGGTGATGAATGGTTGGGTTTTGGTAAATCGGATCGGGCTACGATCTAATAATAAAGTCGGCAAAAGTAGTAAAGTAGTAACGCGGAGCACGGCTGATTTTCTAGTCTCTGAATAGTCGGGACGCTAAGTGGGCGATGGAAGCGTGTTCTTGTTTCTGTTCTCTATTCTGTTCTCTAGTCAGATGTGTCAACTCGGCATAAGCTGAGCTAGCTATGATATATACCTAGGTATGTTCCGTTTAGCCGGTCGATTACTCACTTTTTATACCAAGGTCGAGAAGCTCGTATAGTATGTTGTTGGCTGGCGAAGCTATGTCGGCCGGTAGCACGAAGGGGATACGGGGTGTAACTTCAAGTGTAACTGCAAGTTGGTGGTAAGACGGGTGCCGCTTTCATGTGCGTCCCGAAGCGCCTAGCCGTTAGCCACTAATACATGTTAGAGGACTGTCGAATTATGTGACATATCAGAAAGAAGAGTGACCGTCACGAATCTCTCTTCTGATTGCTCTCCGTGAAATTCTATCTCGACGTCCTTGTGTTCCAAAAAAAAACAAGTCGCGTTGAACGAGGGCGCTTACCTGCGGGCGAAAGCAGTATCGTGTGGACAGACCGGTGGGCTATCCGGAATTTCGATGACAGATGGGGGAAACAAACGGATCACCTAGAATGCAAGCGGACGTTGTAGGCAAGTAAGAAGAGAATTCGAGAGATCCCGAGGAGGCGGTTCCGAAGACTAGATCACTTAGCTCGTCTGTCACTACGAGCTGATGCTTGGTCTATTTATGTCTGCAATGGTCATATGGCACAATAGAAGTGAGCACTAGCAGACCATGGTTGACCGACAATTAAACAAGTATGACGTATGGGAGTGGCGCGCGGTGTTCCCTCCCAGTTGAGCCTCTCCGTGGTACAGAAGTAGATGCCGCGACATATGTATGTATGTACCCATCATGATATGTTTAGCATGGAGTTGATAAGACATTACCTTCTTTGCTCGAAGCTTGGTTCTCGTTTTTCATGGCGATCTCGGTTATCTTAACCGCTCCTTGCATCGGATGAGCAGCAACCGCATGCATATAGGTGAGTACAGTTATACATACAACATACCCCCATGTCTGTCTCCATCAATACTCCTGTAAGTGAGACCGGAACATATGCACATACACATTTACGTACGCAGGCATCCACACACACACACGCGCGCGCACACACATACAAAGTAGGTATATACGCACAAGTCGCATAACGCGTTTGCGCCACTGTCTACGCCCACATGCTTGATGATGTTGGGGTGGCAGGATGCCGATACCTGAATACCCAGCCGATAACCGAACGAGAGACTCCGATGGAGTTGTAGAGAGAGAGTACGACAAACCCAAGGTTGTAGGCAGGTAGCCGATGCATCTCGAAGAATGCGGCCGAGTTGAAGGGAGGGCGAGACTGGAAAGTCTGGAATGAGTGGTCCCGGTTGATAACGAGGCCAGCCATCGATAGCGCGGCCCAATGACCCGAGGCCATTGATGATTGGGGAAGCGTTTCAGCCTTCCACCCTGCTGCTCGCGCATAACTTGGCTGCATCGGTTGTGCTGCCACGAGGTTGACTGAGCCCGCACTAGCGAAATAACATGGTACGATAACATCAATATGAAGACTCCATCAGCATCGACCATGCAGAGGCCGATCTACAGACCTGATGCGTCCACCTCCGATAGATAGCGGAGACCTATGCGGAGTTATACCTGCTACTGCTACTGCTACTGCTACTACCCAGGTACTTTTTGGGGTATGCGTACATACCTAAGCTAAGATTGTATCGAGCGTACTGCCTCGTGATAATTGGGGCAGAAGCAGGTAAAGGTCGATGGTTGGTTCAAGTTGATGTTGTGTGACGGGTTGATGACTGATGGGTTGATGACTGATGGGTTGATGATTGATGGTCGATGGTTGATGGTTGATGGTCGATGGCTGGCATCTAGAAGTAGAGCTAAAAGTAGAACTAGAACTGGTTGGACCCCTTTGTAGTGGACAATACCTAACTCTGTGGCGGCGGTGGCGCATGCTGTTGGAGAAAATGAAAAAAATAATGGAGAATGGAGACGGGAAATCTTACCCTCCGCAGCCTCCGTTACTTACCCGTTACCTAACCTAACCTTGGAACGTGTAGGAGGTATTCGCCTCCCACTCAGCCCACCTCCGGCCGGCAAGTACATTTGATTGGCGCCTCTCGCGTCTTGGAAATAATCGTCCACTTCTTCTTTTTCCTCTACCCACACACCTGGTTTACCGGTATGGCAGGTCGTTGGAGAGGTACAACGTCTAAACCTTGCCTATACAATACTGACACCTACAGTAATAGACTATCGACGAGCTCCATCACCAGACTATGATCGGAGCAGGGTTCTTCTGTAACGGAGGTCAGCATGGGGGTTTGGTACGACGTTATCGCCTTGCCGTGATGGCTCATCCCGCTCTCCCTGTTCGGAGGTCCTTGCGCGCCTATCCGCTTGCAACCCCGGGCGGTGATGATCTCGAACCGATCGCTCAACTGCCGACGAGAATGAAGACCGAAGCTTGGCCCAGTATATCTGGGGCAAGTCCAAGGTAGCTGAACTGAGACTAGCTAGGAATTTGGTATGGTCACCGACGGCTACAGTCTCCTACCTGAGCTTAGAGACTGTGGGCGCGTCTGGACTTAGACATCTCCTCTCGATTATTCGACTGTCGAGTGGGCGGTAGCCCTCCTTTCGGTCTATTCGTCACGTCTTCATCTCGTCATATCCCTCCTTGTCTCTCTGCAAATGTCATCCTTCTACTTCACATCTGAGACCCGATGACTCGGACAACTATTGGTAAACTACCAGACTTGGCTTGAGGAAACAAGGATCGAAACAAGAGCTAGAGGTCAGCCTTCTCCTTCGCTCGTCACCTAGGATCAAATCGTCGCGGACAAACGAGTTTTCCGGCAACGCCACTTTGGTTGGCATTCATGTGGCCTGCTCCTCTTTCTCTTTTTCCTTTTTCTTTTTCCAACAGCTGTGGTGAGACAGTACTTCCTATCATCTAGCATGTCCTTAAACCTCATGGAGTCTTGCTATCGTTAAATCTGCTAGGTACAATCCTACCTAGTCTATCCATATCCTTCATCAAAATGACACCAAACTTCAGTGCCATAAACTAGCATTTGGTTTGAGAAGACTAAGCGCTAGACGTGTTGCTTACTGGTCGCCAAAAAGTCATATGAACATATATCCATATTGAACTTGAGAATGGGTATCAGTTCGATATCCCAAATACCATAGCCCCAAGAAGGGGATGGTCTCCTTATCATCATTTCTTGTCCCCCGTGACCTTGGAATTCGAGGTTATTCCCGAGATTGCTCGATTGCTCAAGTGAGCATGTCTAGCCCTTCTCGCCGTCTTGTGTACAGCAGGGTCAGCCACTATTTCCTAAAAGGTTCGCGGTGTGTCCACACCGCTCTCAAGCCGACGAATCACTAACCAATTACCCTCACCACTTCGACCTAACTACCTACAGTATGTACATGAAGACTCCACACCATCTTGAAACCTTAGGTAGCGAAGTACCTCCTTACGGCGCACCGCTGTACGTATCTCGCTATACTCTTTATCAGGCTAGATTCCTCCTACATGGATACGAGGTCGGCGCACCCTTTAGTCTAGTTTCCCTCGCGTCCACGGCACCTCGTGCTACCGTGTCCAGCTGCTAAGGATTCCGTTTAGTACCGTTCGGCTTCTCGAGCTATGGGTTGGTGGCTTGCCTGACTCTGATTGGCCCGCTTCGATCAGCCAGAACAAAAGCTACAGTACCTACATCCGAAGTCGCAAGTCGAATTTCTTCCTGGCTCGGATATACGAAATGGGTACCCAGTTCTGAAGCGACCTCCATAATACTTTTCACAGTTGCAATTGACATCACCAGAAAGTAGTCTCTTCTCGCGGCAACTCGCATATTACTTACATAAACTAGCAAGACACTGAGTCTGTGGCTTGCAGGATATGGGGTGCATGTCAAATCGAACGATAGAACCCCCATCTTGGACCTATCGACCTATCAGCCTATCAAGCTGCATCAAAGGATCGTCCACTTATTTCCATTTTCGTAACCCTCGACCAGACGGCGTCCACATCCCATGACGCCGTTGTCTTATGCTTAAACATCCTAGACACCCATTTCTTTCCGCTGCAGTGCAACGGATTATCCTCGTCTCCCGACCATCCGAACAGGGTTCTTTTCTGCAAGGGTACAATCTGATCGACTGTCAAGGCAGTCGAGATCCTATGATCTGCGAGATTCCCCCTTCTTGTGCAGCCTTGGACCCCTACACCCTCTCGTGCTTTGACCTTGACATCCCATGATGCATCATCCCCACACCAGCCCTCCATCAGCCACGCACATGCATTTAGGATACGATGAGACATACGCAAGCGCTGGCACCCGCAGTTCGTGCAGGACGCGTCCCAGCATTCGTCATTTATAGCCTAGTACGCCCGCCGAAGGCGTTCATCTTCATCAAAGGCTGCTCTGCTATACTAAGCTTCCTCGCCACAGATATACAGTGGTCACACCCGATAGTCTCGGTTCTTGGATGCAGTATCATACGTCCGTTATCATTCGGTACCATTACCGCTCGAAACTGGGTTGATAAATGACAGTAATCCAGCTGAAACCAACTAATTAAAGATATATAAATAGGTGTATACATACATTCATTCAATAGTCGAACAGATCCATGCGCCCCTGATATAGAGCTCACGATATACTTAAATGGCACCAGGTCCAGTAGCACTAACATCATCGTGCATTCGTTCATCGCTGCACGACGGCAATACCCGCAGATGCAGATATCATCAATCGCACTACGTCTATCGAGATGCAGCTTCGATCTCGTACGAGGGAGGACGGGTTCTTCATCCGGCAGAGACCACGATCTCCTCGACCTCCCTATTCGGAGATACTCTGGGAGATCACTCATCAAAAGTATAAGAAAGACAACGCGCCTTGAAATATTTTAGACATATGACAGCATAGTGGCATGATTCTCAGTTCATTCACCAAATTAAAGCTGCATAGTAGGAATTATATTCCTATAGAGATGTCGAAAAAGCAATATCACATACTATCACATACTATACGCCGCCGCGACTATGACCAGGATCAAAAATGCTCACTGGAACGCCAGCTACCTATAACTCACTTGAACAAATAGTCTTCAGCGGAATATAACTAGGTCACATGGGAATCCTTCCACCTTGACAAGCACTGGCAGGATTTGGGGGTATAACACAGAAGAAACATCTCGAATAAGATGCGTTAGCCTAGGTCCACAGCCAGAGACTAACTCAGATGGACAAGGCTGTCCGTCTTCAGCTGTCCTTTTCGAAACTGGTTTCATAAACCGCTCTATTATAAGGCAATGTAGCATGGATAAACTTGGAAAAGTCCATACCGGGCCGCATCATCTAGCATCCGCGTCCCGTCCTACATACCATCACCGTACATAAGAGATCCTGAGAGCTTACAGCAAAATTGGAGAGCCCGAAAGTGCAAAAAATATGTGCTCGGTACAAGTACCCGGTAGACACAGAATACCTGTCAGAATCGGACCTTGCTCACCCGTCCCCGGCATGTGTGCCCGGGGTACATACCTACATACCTACCTATAGATACCCTCCCGTCCATCCACACACACACCCACTCTCAACCCCCCCTGCCCGTGTGCTTTGCGCCCCTTCGTCGCGTCGGCGAGGGGCCATGTGATCGGATTCGGATTCGGGAAATTAGTCATCGACGCGCCTCGTGACGTCGCCTGTTCTATTCGTTCTAGTATGCCTGTCCTTCCGGCCGTTCCCGCTGCGGGCCTGTCTCTCGACGGCCTTTTTTTATTATCTCTCTCTCGGACCTCTTTCCCGGTGCATGCGTAGTCTCGTTTTTTTTTTCTTCTCCAAAGGAATATTACAGGGAAAGGGGAAAAGGAAAGATGGGGGTTCTGTATCACATTGGACAAAGGCCGACGCCCTGCCTTGGTTTTTCTTTCTGGGTTGTGGCGTCCGGAATTTGCCACCGTGGGCGGATCGGGTCGTATCGTTGTGCGTGTCTGTGTCTGCCGGTTAATCCAGCTTGCGTTTTGTTGTGGGCGGTTTCGGTGTGAGATTGCAGGTAGATAGGGCGACGGGCGGGAGAGCGGAATGGGCTCGTGCTTGCTTGTCTGAGGGAGCCGAGGACAAGCTGGTTCAGTAGAAATGGGCTCGGACTCTGGGGGCCGTGGTTGAGTGGCTAAGTTCGGAATCGATTCAGCCTCCTTGCCGTAGACTGTCTCTGAGCTGCCAACTAGTCTGCTTTTTTGTGTCTGCGTGTCTCTTCCTTCTGCTGTCGATACGCACATTTCCCGGTATCGTAGATTGGCGTTGTCTGTAATTCCCATGCCAGTCGCTCACCGCCTCCAATAGTATCACACAGGTTAATACAATATTATGGTGTTTCTTTTCTATTCGTTGTATGTAACTCGTGCAACCAGTTTCTGCAATACATAGTCCTATCACTAAGTACCTAGGTAGGTATCGTGATACTTCCCACCCCCCCTTATCCTTCAGAATTCTGGCTCTTTCTGACCACTTCACTCCTCCTCAACAGTGCGATTTGAAAGGCAATACATTGGCAGTTCAGGCAACTACCAAGATATACTCAACAGCCTTGAATAACAGTTTTATAGAATGACCTAATGATGTTATTTATTTCAAAGCTAGGTCGTGTCAAAGTCTGAGGTGACTCAGCCGGTTGCTAGCAAGATAACACCAGTCAAGTTATTTTGTATTCACGAGTAATACTAACTTAGCTGCGCCTAGTTACAAGTAAACCTTTGCACCTATCTCGCCAAGTGCTCGCAAATTATGGTACGAGTTTGATCTCCAAGGTGAGATGTTCTACCCTTTACCATTTCAGGTTTCCTAGACCTTAACCTGTAAGTATTTTGACTAAATGAAACTTCCCCGCATTACAGGAGATGCTAGAGTTCTTGGTATAACTGGCGGTCAACATATCTACTTATTATTTTATGAGTCCTAGTAAGAGTAAGATAGACAGTAACGCCACCCCCCCTAACTTATTGTGACTATGTCCTCCTTCCCATGGATCTCTCTTCATTTCATTTGTCTAAATGATCGGCTGAAGGTGAGTCTTAAATCATGTTTGTCTAATAACTGCTATATATAACAGACAACTTGAAAATGTGGCAAATCTCATCAAGTCCCAGTGCAAGGCTAATATTATTGAATACTTAAAATTTTTCATTTGTTAAATCAAACTCGGTGAATGCTATAATGCTATGATCGTATTGAATCAACGATCGTTGCTGTGAAGACTATCCTCACGTCACGATTCGTTAAGCTAAATAGAAACGCTGTCGTCGCTCTAATTTCATAATCAAGCTCCAACTGTCCCTCTATCCTACTCAAACCCTACGAATGACCTCATCAGGGAATGTAAAACAGCTTAGCAGGTCATCTAGAGAAGTAGGAGTCAGCTTGTGCAACCTGTGCGGCAATACACGACGACTTACGGGTTCGGGGCCAGGAACGATGTAGCTGTTGAAGTTGGAGTAGATCTATTACGCAGTCAGCACCTCTATAACGCTCAGAAACGTCAAACAGGAGCAAGCTCACGTTGGCGGTGTAGCCGGGGTCGGTGTTCTTGAAAGCGCCGGGAATCAGGACCGTCTCGGGGTTGTAGCTGCCGCTGCCGCCCGAGACCTTGACCTGGGCGCAGGAGATGTAGAACTGCGGAATTCCACCCGGATAGGGGTTGTGAATGGCCAGAGATTGGATTCTTAGGAGGTATTCGCCGTCCTCGATGCATGTCGGGATGGTGTACGAGTAGGAGCCTAGATGATGATTGTAAGCTCTGTTTGAATGAGCCGGAGGCTGAGGAGGGCCTACCAGACATGTCCCATGTTGCCTGTCCGCCAGAGAAATCCGGAGCTGTAGGAGAGTTAGCAACTGAAGCGCGTCCAGCCTTGGTGCCGGATCATCTCACCGAAATCCTTGATCTTGAACCATTCGCCACTGCCGTCGTATTCCGAAGCAGCACCAGGAGCCTTCGACATGTAGCTAGTGATCGGTTAGCCTTTGTGCTGATGGACTATACTCGAAGTGTTTCCTCACATAGAAATTGGACCTTGGTGGTAGACGGGCTGACGAAGGAGTTAGCCATGATATTAAAACTTAGATGAGACATAGACATGAAAGTCTACATACGGTGTCAAGGGTGAAGGTAAATTCTTGACCGGCTGTCACTTCTGTCGTCTCAGTGCTAGCACCGTCCGCGCCTACATTGCACCTCAGGTCGTTGGACACCAAGTCTAAGCATGTTAGCAGAAGCCGTGAGGGGAGGCAAACCCGACATTCTTACCAGTGACGGGGGAGTTGTAGTTGGAGTTTTGTCGAACTGTTCAAGTCAAGTCACGTTAGCTCTTTTTGGACGTTGCAAGGATGCTCTGAGTCCTCTCTCGACGTACTGTACTCGAATGGGCCGAATTCGTTGGCACCAACCGAGAGCTGCTGGAAGATGTAATGGGCAGAGGCGCCATTGGCCGCAAGGGCAGCGGCGGCAAGGCTAGCGAAGTTCTTCATGTTGGACAAGGGGTAGGCTCGGGTATCAAAATCTCTCACGATAGCGGCGTTGTAGCTAGGATTCTTCAGTGTTGCTATGGGCCTACGGCAAGGTCGTTCTTTATATATATCAGACCCTGGCGCTCCGGCTCTATAACAGGAATGATGTCACAACCATATGCAGACGACAACAGACGGGAGCCCATGATTTGTCACATCGTGCCAGCTCTTCCGGCCTTGAAGTCGCCCTCCTTCGCTCCGGGGACCCATAGCTAGCCCGTACGGACCGTCGTTCCATCGTCGGACAGTCTCCATTGGGACGAAGCAGACACGCTGCATGAGAAGCATGGAAGCCTGTCGGCAAGCGAATGTGCGTGCAGCGTGGCATCGAGGATATTCGTGGGGTGGTTGTGGGGAAAAGAGGATCGTGAAATGGCCGAAAAGGGCAACGCCGGAAGGAAGCTCGAAAATGTACAGGTTTGGCAGGTCAGCGTAGCAAATAATATAGACTGAAAATTGCCCAACTACCGCAGCCCACCTCGCTGGGAACGCTAAGAATACGCGCCGCACCGGAAACCAGGGTAAATTACTGCAGGTGAAGAATAGGAGAAGTTTGAAGACGGATGGTTACGTGTACCAGCCAGAAATGGCCATGGTGTGTCTTGTTTCCCGCTTTGAGTATTTGATCCAGGTATTGCAGACGAGTGTTTTGAATAAACAGAAGGAGGGTATAGGAAGAACAATCCCAGAAGACCGCGAAGCCACTTGAGGCCATTCTATTTTAGTCACTTCGTGCAGAGACATATATGAACTAGACACCATACTGCAGCCAATAGAGAAGACCCGTAGCTACAAGTTTCGACAGCACGGACTTAACCTCGTACACTTTTCGGACCGAAGGGGTGCTAAGCTCCAAGACAATCTCGCCTCAGTCCTCGATGATGATGTCGTACATAAGCTGAGGGAATTTCTCAGACACAACGTCCACCATCCACCTCGATGTTGACGCCTGTGATGAAGGCGGCCTCATCGCTGGCCAAGTAGCAACAAGCGTTGGCGATATCCTCCGGCGTAGAACCTCTGCCTAGCGGGATAAGGGATTCAAAAGCCTTGCGGTTCTCGGCCGTATTGGGTTTGCCAATAAACAGATGGGTCATTCCGGTACTTCCTACTACGGGAGACACCGCGTTAAACCGAATCTGTTGGGGTCCATATTCGACCGCCATCGTCTATTATACATTGTAGTTAGCATTCGCATGCAGCGCATTCTTAGTTCTTCCGAACGGACCAAAGAAAGCTCTACATTCAGAGAATGGTGCGATCGAAGTGCCCATACCTTCGTGGCATTGATGACAGCCGCCTTGGAGGCGTTATACCAGGTGAGTCTCGGACGTGGCCGAACCCCTGCGGTTGAGGCCATCTGGATGAAACAACCTGGCCTCTTCTTTTCAAGGAAGTAGGGGACGAGGACGTTGGTGGACATATAGATGGACTTGACGTTGACATTCATAACCAGGTCGAAGTCCTTCTCCGTCACGTCCTCGGTCGGCTTATTGGCATACGTAGCTCCCGCATTGTTTACCACGATGTCGAGTTGTCCGAACGCGTCTACAGCTGTCTGCAGAAGACGTTCCCAGTCTTGCCTCTTAGTCACGTCGGCTACGGCGAACCTGCAACCAAACTCCTCAGCTGCAGCCTGGCCGGCTTCTTCTGATAGATCTGCAATGATAACGCGGCCTCCCTCTTGGACGAATTTCGCCACGACGCCCCGTCCGAATCCGGATGCGCCTCCAGTCACAATGGCGACTTTGCCTTCTAGACGGGGGTGAGCAGCCATGGCTGACTGTAGTGTGAATGACTCAGAACTGTTGGGTACCAGGCGCGCTTCAATTCGACGTACGTGAAGTAGATGAACTGCGTTCAAATGCGAAAGAATTCGATCAGGTCAGGCACCAAGCGACTTTAGATTCCGCATGAATGATGCGTGGTTTGGTTTCCTGATCCTCATAGTATGTAGTATTGACGATGGCTGACCACCTTGTGCGACATTCCTCCTGGCGATGAATAGCGTGCGGGGAACCCAATAGGGGAGGCCGATTCGGACCATCATCAACCTCGGGCTGTTTGGTTCATTTGGAGATCCCCAAGATTCCCCTCACTGGGTGACCTTAGATGGAAGTCTTTCGTTAACTTTAGGTTGAACCATTTTCAAAGTTGCAGTGGTAAGCCATGCACGACATATTATAGTGGATATGTCTTCCATTTTCCATTTTCCATTTTATTAACAGAACGAGATCTTATCGATTGTTACACTATCCCATGCTGTACATGACATCACGCTATTATTGATAGCTCTACAGTATTCGGTACTTGCCCCTTAGCCCCCCTAGTCCCCCTAGTCCCTGAGAGATAAGAGAAATTACAACACTTACGCTGAGCTAGGCGGCGAAACAAGGCCATAGGCGATACCGTTTCGAGTCTAGCGAGCAAGAAAAAAAAGATTCAGCTCCAGCATTAAGACTTGCGTATACCGAGGATGGATCATCCTGGGATGCCCCTAGTTTTTAGCTGCCGTAATCGAATTGAAGGATCGTATCGTCTTCGTAGGTACCTACCTACAGTAGATAAGAGCTCTCATGTTATCAGCACACTGACCAGGGGGGGGGAGGAGGAGGAGGGTATGACATTGCGCCTTCACGCACGTAACATGACTCTCTCATCAACAATCCCATCTGCCTCACCTACTTTTTTCTCCCTCCTTCTTTCATGTCTATTCAAAGATCGAGCGCGGTATCATAATCAACGATGAGGAGTAATTCACTTGCCAGCGCTGACCGGCGCAGGTCGGTCGAGGCCACAGCCGCCGACGATGCTCTCGCTAAGATGGGCTACAAGGCCGAGCTGCCTCGAAGTCTGAGTATGCTCTCAGTGCTTGGTCTTTCTTTTGCCATCGGTATGAAAAACAGCTTCAGTCCAATATGTATCCGCAGATAGACAGACTAACATGATAATAGTACGTGATAACTTGATTTAATTTTTGCATATTCCAATCCTGACTCATTTTCTCATTCGGATGAAGAGGATGCGCATCCCAGATACCTATGCAAACTCTTGGGATAACACACGATGAGAGGCTGACTAACATTACACAGATGGCTGTTCCCTACGGTCTCAGTACTACCTTTTACATCTCCCTCTCCAACGGCCAATCCGTCACCATCATCTGGGGCTGGGTGTTGCTCTCGCTTCTTTCGACGGCCATCGCCGCTTCGCTCGCTGAGATCTGCTCTGTCTATCCCACCGCCGGCGGCGTCTACTACTGGGCAGCGCTGTTATCAACACCTCGCTGGGCGCCCATCGCGAGTTGGATCACGGGCTGGCTGACGCTCGTCGGCAACTGGACCGTGACCCTGTCCATCAACTTCGGCGGTGCGCAGTTGATCCTCAGCGCCATCTCGCTATGGAACGAAGAGTTCGTCGCCAACGAGTGGCAGACCATCCTCATGTTCTGGGCCGTCATGCTGGTGTGCTACCTGATCAACATATTCGGCTCCAAGTATCTGGATCTTATCAATACCGTCTGCATTTACTGGACCGGTGCATCCATCATCATTATCATGATCGTTTTGCTTGTTATGTCGCCGAGCAAGCGGACCGGTGAATTCGTGTTCGCGCATTACGACGCTTCGGCCTCGGGTTGGCCTTCCGGCTGGTCGTTCTTCGTCGGGTTGCTGCAGCCTGCGTACGTGCTCACGGGTTACGGAATGGTCGCTGCCATGTGCGAGGAAGTGCAGAGTCCCGAGCGGGAGGTACCTAAAGCTATCGTCCGTAAGTGTTGATTGAACATGTAATTCGACACAGAAATGTCCCCCCTCCTATCTTTTCCGGACGCCGTCAGCTTATAAAATAGCTCTCAAACCCCCTAAATTATTTATCGCTAGAGTTGTTCAAAACATGCATCTGCTAACCCTGTTGCAGTCTCTGTCGTAGCGGCGGGCTTCACTGGCTTGATCTTCCTGATCCCCATCCTCTTCGTGCTGCCAGAAGTGCAAACCCTGCTCGAAGTCGCGAATGGGCAGCCGGTTGGTCTCATTTTCAAGACGGCGACCGGAAGCGCCGGTGGTGGTTTCGGCTTGCTATTTCTCATTCTCGGTATCTGGCTGTTCGCTGGCGTAGGCGCGCTGACGGCCTCGAGCCGTTGCACCTACGCTTTCGCGCGCGACGGGGCGATTCCTGGCTCGGGCCTCTGGAGCAAGGTTGACAAGCGATTCGATATTCCGCTGTGGGCTCTCACATTATCTACGATCGTCGACTGCCTTCTGGGTCTCATCTACTTCGGCTCGTCGGCTGCATTCAGCAGTTTCACGGGCGTCGCCACGATCTGCCTCTCGACATCGTACGGACTGCCGATCCTAGTCTCCGTGATGCGCGGCCGGAAACAACTAGAGCACGCTTCTTATTCGCTTGGTCGATTCGGTTTCGCCATCAATGTCACGACGCTTTTGTGGATTCTTCTTGCCATCTTCCTCTTCTGCATGCCGACCAACCTCGCCGGATTGGACGCTACTACTATGAACTACGCCAGCGTGGTGTTCGCAGGGTTCGCAGCTATCAGTATGTTGTGGTATGCTGTTTGGGGCCGCAAGCACTTCTCGGGTCCACCAATCTTGAAGTCCGAACTGGCTGAACATGGTGTATTGGGTGTGGTCAGGGGACAGTCTCTAGACGAAGAGGTGGGCACGAAAGAAGCCATTGCCAAAGATGGAACCCACTTTAAGGCTGTGTAGTTCTCGATGAGTACCTGTATTTGATACTTACCTATAAATGAACAATATTGCTACTACCTAAAGCTCAGGGACTATCTGAATATTTTTAGTTGTACCATAGAAGACAGGATATGTTTATTTATAAGGTGTTTCTCGTAAATCATTGCTCTTCATACATGGATCTGCTAAGGATGGCAAGCCAAAACAGTTTAGACATAGTGGTATATCACCGATAAAGAGATCTCAAGCCACTGGTTCCAACCCCCTTTATAGAGTCTTAGTAGTGACGTGAGAGATGTCGAACCCCTTGAATCCCTCAGCAGCGCCCCGGAAGCCAGCAACAAGCCTGCCGTAGACATCAGTAGCCCTCGCCTTCTCATAGGCGTCGACGCTATCCCATCCGAGCAGTATAACCAGCACGCGCGTCTCCTCGCCCCCGTAGTCCACATCCCTCTCCACCGTCCACCCGACCGCCGACTCGCCGCCGAGCCCCGCAAACCCGGCTCCCCTAAGCCCCTCCACCAACCCCTGCGCGGCGGCCATGTTCCTGCCCGCATCGGCACCCGGCGCAAAATACGCAAACAGCACCTCGGCCACCCCGCCATAGGTATCGAGCACGGCCGGCGGGTGCGGCGCCAGCTCCGCGTGCATCACTGTAGTGGGGCCCGCGGCGTGCGGCGCGATCTCGCCCATGAACGTCGCGAAGCGCGGGCTGGCGCGGAACGCCTGGTGGCTCTCGATGGCGTCCCAGCCGATGAACAGCCGCACCTGGTTGGGGTCTTCGTGCAGCACGCCCGCGCGCACGCCCTGGTTGCCGGGTTGCGCCTTCGTCGTCGCGGCGGCCTTGTATAGCGCCTCCAGGTTGGTGCCGGGTTTGAGGGGGGCGAGCACGCATTCAGTTACGGGGGCCATTGTGTGTTTGTGTGTGTTTGTGTGTGTTTGTGTGTGTGTGTGCGTGTTGTGTGGGTTTTTGACGGTTGGTGGATAGATGAGGTCTGATGGTCTTGGTATGGTGTGAAGGGATGCTGCGAGGTGAAGTGCTTTGTGTTAGTGAGATGTGATAAGGGCTTAGATACTCTGAGCCAACATCACCGGTTCTCCCTTACGTCCCCAGACAAAAGTACCTAGGTACCCATTAAAATAATAGGTCGGACTGTACGTCTTTATTTTGTTTCCGAGGAGGTTGCCAGACGCGTCTGTTACATCTCCGAATAGACCATTCCTACAGAATAACAGACGGCCAACTGGGAGCATCACAAGTTCATCTATATGGGTTTAAGCTAGCTCCCCCATCAAGGCTGTGAGGTCATGCAAGATCGATCATTTTGATGCCCAATAGGCGCGCCGTTATGCCTCGAGGAAGTATTAAGAGATTCACGAAGGATCCAGCTGTGTTTCTCGGCGATGGGTGAACGGTAGCAACGTACCGCATTCGAGGACTCGCTCGCCGACGCCGAACCATTCAGCTCCGTGCCTAGAAATCCGAGAGATCAACCGGCGAAGCTCGGCTGAAGTCGTCAGCAAAATTGAGGCCAGGGAGGGATCACGCTCCTCCACGTCTATAATTCTGGAAGGAGACGAGATGACAGAATTAAAATCACCAGATGTAGGTACTAGTGGAAGTGTAGAACTTATCATATGTCATCTCCCATTGATCCGACCGTGCTTCACGTAGACGCAGGGCTTTTCTACATCGCTGCACGTACGAATATTTCTATCGTATCTTTAATATCGTCTTACGAGCAAAGTCCAACCACTGTCATAGTCCCGATTAATACAATCATTATCGTGGCATACCCTACCGGAAATATATCCATCTAACGCAAGGGAGCGCCATTGTCCGGCGCGAGGGATTTTTCCTAAACCGACATCTTCATGGCGATTGACTTATGGGCATCGTATTTCAGGACTTGGATATCTTCTACTTTCCAGCCGTCGATAGAGCTGCTCTTCTCGGGCGCTAGCCGAAGTTCGGGAAATGGTCGTGGCTCCCGCTCCAGTTGCGCCTTGAGGGCGTCGACGTGATCGACGTAGACGTGAGAATCGCCCATGACATGTGTCAGGCTACCGGGAACCAGATCGCAGACGTGGGCGAGCATGTGTGTCAGTAGCGCGTAGCTTGCGATGTTGAAGGGGACGCCCAGGCCCATGTCGCAGGACCTTTGGTATAGCTGGCAGTGGAGGTGGCCCTTCGGCTTCTCTTCCTTGTTCTCTTCCGACTCGTCCTTTCGCCTCGGGAACGAAACGTAGAACTGCGCGAACATATGGCAAGGCGGTAATACCATCTTCTTCAGGTCTGCCGGGTTCCAGGCGGAAAGAATAATGCGGCGATCATACGGGTTCGTCTTGAGCTTGTGTATTACCTCGGCGAGCTGGTCGACGCCCTGACCGGTGTAGTCTGTGTTCGCATCCTTGTACTCAGCGCCGAAGTGGCGCCACTGGAACCCATATACTGGTCCTAGGTCGCCGATCTCGCGATCTGTAAAGCCTAGGTTATCCAGAAACTCGCGCGACCCATTTCCGTCCCAAATCTTTACATCCTGCTTGCTGAGGGAAGCAGAGTGGGTATTGCCCTCAATAAACCAGAGTAGCTCAGCAATCACGGCACGTAAAAAGACGCGTTTCGTAGTCAGGAGGGGTAAGATCGGTTTGCCGTTGTCGTTGAGGCTGAACTTTAGCGGTCGCGGGGCAAAGATGGAATAGGTTCCCGTGCCCGTTCTACTCGTTAGATAATCTATTAGACTGCTGGTATCCTGTATGCAATATAATATTTCTCCTTACCGGTCTGGTCGACGCTCGCCGTGGTCCAAAATCTCTTGGACGAGGTCGAGGTACTGGTATTCCTCGTGTCGCGATAGGGATCCCATTTTGGCAGAGCAGTGTTTCTTTTTTTTATAGAAGCTCGAATTTGACTTATTGCTATTAACCTAATGGGAATTTCTGGTTCGTGGCGTTGAATGCAGAAAAGGGGAAATAGAAAAAAAAAGATAATCACTAACGCGACGAGAAGACGCGTCTTGTTTAATGGGTACATGAGTACATGCAGCGTGGGGTCAGCCCCCGCTGCCAAGGAAAATTCATGCATGTACTTACATAAGAACTGCAGATTACGTAAAGTCTCAGCTACGACCCTAGAGGACGACGAGGTATGCAATGAGAAGTTTCATCAAGCAAAGGAGGTTTATTCAAGGTAGAGTATCCGCTAACTTCCAAACCATCTCCTGTCCGAACTTCCTGCATCCTTCAACACATGGCACATGCAGTCACCGGATCCTCTAACCAACAGACCCCTTTTTAATAAGGGATCCTCCTCCTACCAACCAACAGAGGATCCGATCTCCATCTCCACTTCGTACCTAGCTCACGTCTCAGGGAACACTTCTCCGACGTCCCACTATGACCGTCAGCGTTCAATTTCCAATATCAAGATACACAGCTCAGCAGAATCGAGTGGTGAATGATCACGATGTACTTACATGCTCGACAATACAGCCAGCCTCGAACCTGAAGCGGTCCACGATAGTACCTATACCGCTAGCCTCATAATTCAGCCATCCCTGGTCGTCTTCGAATGTCTGGCGCAGAGGTGTAAGCGTCGTGAAATTCCAGAACATGCTCAGGCCATCGAGAGCCGCGTTCGGTCCATTTCCAGGGATTGCTGGGTCATGGTTCTGTATCCAGTAGGTCAGTCTTATGTTATTTCCGCGAGAGAGTAGTCCACGTTTAGAATCTGGCAGAAGAAGCCACCTTGTCTTCCAAATGTCCAGTGATAGGAAGGATATGAAATGTTTCATGTTCAGACAACGACGGCATACGTACGATGTATGTAGAGGATATGTACTCGAACGCTTTGGTGAGGTTTCTTTGGGAGATGAGCGCGTCGGCAAGCTCGTCGAACCGCGTTTCCGTTTCCTCCTC
Organism: Hypoxylon cercidicola; assembly: GCA_022578845.1. Taxonomy (NCBI): domain Eukaryota; kingdom Fungi; phylum Ascomycota; class Sordariomycetes; order Xylariales; family Hypoxylaceae; genus Hypoxylon; species Hypoxylon cercidicola. The sequence goes on from MU399508.1 coordinate 704,408, forward strand.
GCTAGGCGCCGGATCCATAGCCACACATGGCAGAGGTGTCACCACCCACGATCTTGCGCTCATTGCCCTGCTTGGTGGAGCGCGGCGGTATAAGGAGGTAGTGCGTGTCGGGCCTGGAGCGGCGACAGCACCTAGAGGCGCCAGGAGTACGGCTATAAATGTGATGAACTTCATCTTGGATGTCTTCAATACGTAGGGAGGTAGGTCGAGGGGGAGGGAGATAGTGAAGACGACGAAGAAGACTCTGTGCTGAAGCAAGGGACGAGTAATAACCCAACGAGGAGGCTCAGTGTCCTTTTTATAGATCTAGGTCGATATGCCTTCAGCCGCTACTGCACGAAATATATTATTCCTCTGTAAACAGTCCGTGAGGCAGGGAGCCTGGAGATTTGATAGTACAGAGGCCGCATCAAGACTCAACCATCGAGCGGCCAAATCCGCCATCCGCCTGGTGAGGAGATGACCGCGAGTCAAAGTCGGCCGTGATGGCATCTCTGTAAGTTGTCAGTACTCAATCCTGGCAATCCTTTCGTTATGAGAAGGGCATAAATATCAGCCCCATGCTGCAGGTAGTAAGAAGCTGACTAGGAACGTGAGAGATCGCAAACCCCTGATGGCTATCTAGGAGGTAGGCATAGTACGAGTGGAAGATGAGTTGATTTCGGCCTAGATTTTCAAGCATCGTATATGTCGTGCCACAGGTAACATCCATTTGGCTTTTCGTAGAAAGTGCAAATTGGAAATAATACTCATCAGGATCATGAGCCTTGCTATTCGGACTACCCCTATCTCGTTATCCGGGCCTACTGATTGCATCTTACACCTGTACTTACCGGTTATTGTTTTAGTCGTACTCGGTAAATCATTCAATTTACATTTACATTTTGAAAAGGTTCCTTCGTAGGAGATCCTATGGTTAATGGAATAGTTACGATAGGAACATGGTACGTGGTTACAACGTGGCTACGCGATGAGTTTCAAGCCTAAATGCTCAAATGGAAACGAATGATATACTATAAAACAGTTTCTTCTTCCTTCCTTGTCCTATTGGTAGGTAGGCAGGCTCTTGAGAGGAGCCGAAGATATTAGACTACAGAGGCAGCTAGTAACGCAATATCACAACAGTAACACTGACTAAGAACGAGGAAAGCAAACAAAATATTCATTTAATATACGAATTTATCGTCACGAATGGGTAAAGGCGTATAGATCACATCGAACAGACGAAGCAAGGGCGTAGCCCGGATAATATAACGGGGGTAGTCCGGATATTAACGTCCCATTACAGCCACCATAATCGTAGCTATTTCTGTGCCCATACTAAGCACTACATGAATCCTTTAGCTTCGGCCTAGATTCAGCCTCCCTCGTTTCAAATCAGGATTTAAGAATCCTAGGGCTGAAGCAAAGGCTAGCTGGGACTGGTTGATACGGGTACATAAATAGTCTCCCCGTTCCCTGGACTTACATGCCAAGGATAATCCACTATCGACGCCGTACATATCAGGCCATGCACGTTTCCACGAGACACATGCGGAACTTAGCCTTTGCGCAGTTGATCGCGTGCTCTTAGAACATTTTGAAATATAATCTCGTAGATAAGATCCAGGGAACTTGGGGTCTATGCTTGTATCTACCTAGGTATATAAATACATCGACGGCGAACTGCAACCTAGGTTCCTGGCAGTACCATAACCAGAATTATAGGTAGTCTCAAGCCTCTTGGCCTCCGAGCCCCTTAATAGCAGCGCCAGGCATTGGGTTATGTGGTGCCTCGTTTAGTTATGCATGGGCATTATGGCACGAGCAGCCCCCATGACTTTCGGAATTAATATAATCTCCTCATCCAGAATAGGTATTCAGGTAGCCGCGGGGGTCTTCTTACCCCTGAAGAAACCGCTGAGCTTCCCCATCATCTGTCCTAAGCCCTGATTCTGGCTCCCTTCAGCCAAGCCCCCGCGGATCCAGCCAGGCAGCTTCTGCCTGATCCGCTCGGTCCCAAACCGTCGGTCGACCAGTACGATGGCGGCGTAGTCGTTTTGGTGTCGGATCGCCCGGCCGATGCTCTGGTTGACGGCGCGCATGCAGGCGTTCTCGTAAAAGTCACGCGCCGCCTGCTTTGCCGCCGCCACGCTTTCGCCTCTTGGCATGGACGGACTGGTGCTCTTCAGCCGCTCGAGAGTGGTAGATTCGATGTACTCGATGTGCGCCTTCCAGTCCGGCGAGTTGATGTTCGGGTAGGGTAGTCCGACGACGACAACGCAGCGTCCGAGGCGGTCCGAGAAGTTGATGCCCTCGCTCATTTTCCCGCCGACAACGCTTAGAAGCAAGGCGCCGTTTCTTCTCGAGTTCGAATTAGTCGTCCCGTTATCACCGCCGAGGATTGCCTCGGTGTATTGTTCGAGGACTTCGTCGCTTGATCCGCCCTTGGTCTCGCGAAAGACGGCCTTTTTAGCTTGTAGCCTGTCCCACAATACCTGTGATTTGGGCTGACTGGTACTAGCCTCGCTCCAAGCAGCTACCACCTCGTCGAGATATCCGTAACTGGGAAAGAAGACAACCACACCATCAGGAACGGCGGTGCAAATATTAAGTATGGCCAACCCAAGCCGACTTATCATCGACTTGTCGCTGCGTTTCTGAAAGCTAAACTCGAATTCTACAGTCTTAGGTCCAGGAGAAGATAGCGTCCAGACACATAGATTAGAGGATGGGATGACATGACCACAACTAACAGTTGTGATCTTATTTTCGGCAAGACCAGGGAAAAGGTGCGCCGTGTAGTCTTCGAATGGTGACATCGTACCACCAGCGAGAATTACTGCTCTCGCACTGGATGCGACCGAGGAGAATGCGTGTGTAGGTGACAGGAGGAGATAAGAGAGTTTGATATCATCCTGTGATACCTTATGGTAAAAGATGCGGCCTTCAGAACTCAAATTGTTTAAGGAGACCAGGAACGAAAGGAGAGTATGAAGAACGGGGGTAGACCGCGATGTAGCTGGGCCGTCATCGGTGGCCTGAGATTCAGCTTGCGCGACATAGCCTTCAATCTTGTAGGCCAATTTAGAGTCCTGTATGTATTGAATAAGCTTGTACATGTTGATCTGGTCGATGCCTTTGGACTTAAGAAGGACATTGGGATCGACGATGCCCTGCTCATTCTAAGAGTATCTACGTAAGTACGGTCCCGGAATATCAAGCTTGGTCTTGGTCTTACCTTAAGCCCTAATGCATTTTCCAGCCAGTCTTTAAGTCCATCTACCACTCTCGCAACTTGAGCGACCATGACTCGATTCTCTCCCTTAAGTTTCTTTCCAAACTTCTTGACGTATACGCCAAGCATCTGTCTGGCGCGCTTCAACTCGCTGAGGCTGACTGCTGAGGCGTAGACGTTCGCTACCGCGTCCATTATGTTGTGAGCTTCGTCGATGATAACCACATTGCCCTCGAGTTCAATGCCGAGGGCATCCCTAGCGGTCTTTTGCAAAAGAAGGGGGTAGGGAAGCGTAATGATCTCCGCACCGGGCACTGCCGTTCTTGAGGCATAATACGGACAGACCTGGAGCTTTTTGCCAAGCTCGAAGAGATCTTCAATATCCGGGAGAGTAGCTAGGGCATTATCTCGAAACTGGTGTGTTAGGCTCAAGTTATCCGCATTTGGTACGAACTGACACTTGTCTTTTGTTTTGGACTGCTGAAGTTCGGTGCAGCGATCATTGATCGCTGGAAGAGAGCCCAGGCGCGAGACAGATGGATTGATGCACAATCGCTGACGCGAGGATAGTGGAAGATGCCTGATACCCTCGGATTCCGTACTAGAATCATCGTCAAGCAGAGAATCGGGAAGAGATGACGGAAATGTTGGCCGGCGCAGTTCTGAAATGAACTGCGTTAACTGGGAATGCGTCCTCGAAGTGTAATAAATCTATAGAGGATCAGTTTGAGAAGTGGTTGATCAAAGGGTGCAACAACTTAGCGCACCTTAATCTCGTTTTTGCTCATGTCTTTCTCTTCTTCCTCCTTTGCGTGGAATGTTCCGAGCCCAAGCTTTCCCATAAGGTCCCTCGTCTCCTTACTAAAGCCTGATGTATTGCCATCGCCCTGAGATGTATCATCTTCCTGGTCTAGTAGCCATTCATCATCTTCGTCACCTGTAGCTTTCCCGTGTTTTCTGGTGTTGTTATCGTCTAGTCTTCTTCGCTTGGCTCCCCTCTCCTCCATTAGTTTCTCCTTCGCCCGTATCTTCTTCAGGCGAGCTTCTCTTTCTTCCCACTGCTTCAATATTTCTTCTCGTTTTCTCTTCAGCATCTGGTTGACAATCCAATCGGGTTCATCTTTGAATTCCGTGGCTGCTTCAGTAACCGAGTTCTCGAACCTTGATCTCTTGTGATTCCGTAGCCATGTGAGAGCTGCACATATCAGAGAGAGTGATTTTCCCTAAGGAGGTCAGCGCATGAGGAGTTCTGGAGGTACACGTTACCTACGGTACCAGTTGGGCTTTCGAGAATACCAATCTGCCCATCGCCCCGTTCGAGGATATTATACACAGCATTCATAAACTCCTCTTGTACGTCATAAGGCGTGTATGGATGGTGGAAGTCGATCTTCCCAACACCTTCCGTCATTTCATCCATGTTCATGATTGAATATTTGGGCCTTGATGACTATGGGTGAGGAAGAGCTTGCTTATTTTAGGTACGTATAGGTACGGAGGTAGGTAGGCACTTGAAGAACTGGAGACGTGTAATGTAAATTTACAACAGGCAGGACTGATTTGTTCGAAAGGTGTGGAGGCTCAGTCGAACAGTGAACAAGGCTTGTAGTTACGTCTCCTTGGCGGCTAGAACAAGAGTACGGAGTCATGTGCTGCCTGTATGAAGCCTACAATCTTGGTCTTGGCTCCAGCATAACTCTCGTATACTTGGGTTGGAAGCCATGAGTATTACCATGAGCAGGCACTAATCTTTTTGCCCGGAGTGAGCGAAGAGGTTGAGTACATGAGATATTAAACCCAGCAGTCAGTAGGATGCGATGCGCAAATTTGTACTTTCACCTCTTTATGAAGGCGTTAAAGTTGACAAGGGCATGCTTGGCCTAGAAATATTTCTAAGTAATCAAGGTTATTAACGTTGAAGGGATCCGGACAAAAGCACTAAGTGGATCACGTGGCTCGTGCGGTGGGAACTAATGGAGCATTGTGGCTTCTGGTTTGTGGCTCAACCCCCACAGCTCCCAAACCCTACCCAAAATTAAACGAAAAGAATTTCACAAATTCAATAGCCACACTCAAAACCGCAACTTTCCGCAACCCCTTCCGAGTAGGCAAAACCCAACACATCACAACAAGCCTCTCATCCGCCAAAATGCCTACCAGATTCACCAAGACCAGAAAGCAGTACGTTACTATCGCATTTCATTCAATCGTCGCTCTATCGCCGTCGCGCCGCGTTTTGCCATACCGTTTGTGGAAAATACGAGTCCAGTTGGGAAGAGAAGGGACCAATGGAGCAATAACCGGAAACAATATTATGAACAGGCGGAGAATGATTATAGGACAATGCTGCAGTCGATCAGACGAAGCAAGGGTAGAAGGGACATCCACGGCATTGGCGCGACGAATCGGGCGATGATTGAATATTGAATTGACTATGTGCGCTCCGAGAGAAGGATGCTAACAACTTGAATAGCCGTGGTCACGTCTCGGCCGGTCACGGTCGTGTCGGCAAGCACCGCAAGCATCCCGGTGGTCGTGGTATGGCCGGTGGTCAGCACCACCACCGAACGAACATCGACAAGTACCACCCCGGTTACTTCGGTAAGGTTGGTATGCGATACTTCCACAAGCAACAAAACCACTTCTGGAAGCCCATCATCAACCTCGACAAGGTAAGATATTCCTACCCCCCTCTGCTATCTGTTATATCTGGCGGGGCTCCGAGCAGCATGGGCTATGACGCCTGGATCTGAGTTGGGATTCGAAGGGTGTTGGATGCACCTAGAAACAATTTATTGACGTGATGTTGCATAGCTGTGGTCTCTTGTTCCCGCCGAGACCCGCGAGGCCTACCTGTCCGGAGAGAAGAAGGACACCGTACCTGTCATCGACCTCCTCCCCCTCGGCTACTCTAAAGTCCTCGGAAAGGGCAGAATCCCCGAAGTTCCCGTAGTCGTCCGAGCACGATGGGTCAGCAAGCTGGCGGAGAAGAAGATCACAGAGGCTGGCGGCGTTGTTGAGCTGGTTGCGTAAATGGTTGCACTGGCGCGATGGTTTCTATTTGCGGAACAAGGGAACGGGATACCTGACGATTGGGACGGTTGTAACTCAAGGGCCTACACATTGATAGGTAGGCTTCGGCTTTCTCGAGCATCGCATGGCATGATCGGATTCTACGAAAGGGAGTTCAGCTGAATACAAAAATGCATTTCACCCCATTCCCGGGAGCTGCCGAGATCCTAAATCGTGATGGTCAAGGATGAAATAGCGACTTGCCGAAGATGCATCAAATCCGGATAGACCTGGACGATCCCAAATTTCCATGCATAACGGTGGATACTGGCAATGAATCTCAACATGACAGACGAGTTTGCTCCGTTAAACAGCTTCATCGGTCGACTGTGGATGTTCGGCGAAATAATACAAAGTGCAACAGGTTTAATACCCGTACCGAGCAGGCCGGAACGTGAGAGTATTTGCCCGGTTTACTAACACTTCCAGTACAATGTTCGAATGCCACGTTGAATTCTATTCGGAACGACTTGTAGTGCTATCCGCCACCAACAAATCGTCTTTGGTGATAGGTATACTCTTGACCGCATCGAGGTAGATCAATCTTCTTATATTAGTAGGCTCTATTATATCTATTATATTAGAAGCTACCTAGCTAACACTCTAATCCCCCAAATTATTAATTATGCATACCTAGGAGGTAGGTAATTATTTAGAGTTATTTAGAGGCGTGTTCTCTCAAGATTGTGAAGAGGTCTGGGCCTGGCTGCTATATCTTGATGCAAGAAAGGGCGGTAGTGAGTCAGGGCAGTAAATGACAATGGCACAGCCTTATCATTTCTCAGATCTGGCATGTGATTCTGACAGCTCGGGGTTCTGGTCTTGTGTCGTGGGAGCAAGTGACTTGGTGAGGGATCAGTTTCACTGATGTGGTTGGTATTGAATTGCATGCTCTCACAGCTGAAGAGGTATATGCACTTGTCCTATTAGTACAGCATCATACAAACATATACCGGATTTGCTAAGCATAGAGGGTTATCGTGCACCTTGAGAGACGTTAAATAATATTAAGGGCTGCTAGCTCCTTTGTACTGTAACAATGGGTCGGAGTCAACGTCATATCGGGTGAAATATTACATATCGATAATCGACCCTTGAAAAAGTCCCTTAGGCTTGACAAGCCACTGGTAGCCTATCGCTACCTTAGGTAACCAATAGCAGTACGTTGATAAGGCAAGTACATGCTGCATGATGTGCTGGGCAGCTGGGTAAGACTTTAACTTTATTAACCGGCCATCAGAAGCAAAGCCAAACAAAAGCCAAAAGCCATCATCTGCAACCACTAGGCACCTGCACAAACTGAACCACTGAACCACCGAACCACTGGACCAGAACCGCAAACTATACCCTTCAAGGTCGAAGTCTCCCATCTCGTCCAATCAGCTGATCCTAAGACCTACCTCAACCCGTCCTGATCCTAATCTAGTCATCCGTCTACTAGTCGGAGCAATCGACCTTACCGGCTGACTGTTCTAGACTAATAGCATTAAGCAAATATCACAATTGCATCTGTCACTGCATCCGCTTCTGCCTCTCCTTTTGCCTCGCCTCGCCTGCTACCCACGACCTGCTGCCTACGACCTGCCTAGTCTTCCCACCCAATCACCTACCCCTTCGAGCATGAGTAGAATGCATCAGAGTCACTAAATCCAACTCCTGGATTACCAGGCCCACTTGACTCGACGAGTCTGACGCCTTTGTCTATCAAGCTTTCGCGAGTATAGCCAGCGGCCCCTACGATTCTTACGGTTCCTACAGTCCCAGTCCGTCTCGTCCCACGTTGGACTGCAGCCTACGACGGTGCCACAGATACGTCGAAAACTAAGTCTCGGACCAGGGCCGATACCGCGAAGAGTCAAAACAGTAGCCCTTAATATACTTTCCCTAGTCAACCATGGCCCCCGTATCAGAAGATGGTCTTGCACGTCGACGTGTTAGTAACAAGCTTCAGAAGAAACGCCGAGAGGACCATCAACCAACCATGGAGCTTCCGGATCGCCTTAAAGACCATGGTGACGACCTTGACGAAGATGTTCTCCCACCTAGTCAGGGCACCCAAATGTTTATGAACATGAACCAGTCGATATTCGGATTGATTGCCGCTGCCGGTTCGACCGTAGATTTCAACGACCGATTCGAGGGCCAGTCCAGCGACGAGGAGGACGACCCGGATACAGGTGGCAAACAGAAGAAAATAAGAGAGGAGCAGCTCGCGCAGACCACAGTGTTGAAGAAGGCCTCTTCAGAAAGAGAAAAGGGTGACAAGCACCGAAGAAGATTATCAGGACAGCTATTGCGCTCGTTACCTCAGCTTCCGCGTCTTGCTACAGCAACACGCTCTAAATTCAGGCAATCCAAATCATCAGGTCTCCGTCCGTCCGAGTCGAGTGCCGATGGTGAGGGTGAGAAGGATGAAGGTGAAAACCTGAGCTCGCCAACTGTTGACTCGCGCTTGCCACCGCTCGAAGTTACGAAAACCGACCGCGAAGGAAGACTTGCTCCTGTTATGAGTAGGATGTTGGAAGCCAGGGCAGAAATGTCATCGAGGCCGAGCTTTGACCTCGAGAGACTATCGGGTGACCATCGCAGGAGTGATGGTGAAGGGATTGAGCCTAGTCGGCTCGCCCGACAGCTGAAACGAATATTCGAGTTCGACGAGCCCGAAGAAGTCATAGAGGGTATTATCCTACCTCCGATCGGATATTGTATCATAGCTAATCTTGCCACTCAGAATATCCTTGCTGGTTACTGCAAAGCGTACTTCTCCAAGGCTTTATGTACATTACTACCAAGCATATTTGCTTCTACGCTTATTTGCCAAAGAAAGCCGTATGCTCACTCTTCCAAAACTCGTAGGAGTCCCGCTGACGCTTTAGACAGCACGAAGTCGCCAAGTCCGGATATCTGTCAAAGAGCGGCAAGCGGAACCCCAAGTACAGCCGTTATTGGTTTCGTCTAAAGGGTGACGTGCTGGCCTACTATCGCGACTCTTCTAACGTCTATTTCCCTCATGGCCAGATTGACTTAAGCTACGCCATCTCTGCAGGTATCGACGACAAGCAAAAGGACGAATTATCTTTCTCTGTTGTCACAAACCACCGCACTTATCACCTTCGAGCTGATAGTGCCCCAAGTGCCAAAGAATGGGTCAAGAGTTTGCAACGGGTTATATTTCGATCCCACAACGAAGGCGACAGCGTCAAGATTTCGTTGCCGATCGAGAACATTCTCGACGTAGAGGATAGCCAGATGATCGAATTTGCCGACACATGCAAGATTCGCGTTGTAGACAACGATGAAACCTATGCTATTGACGAGGTAAAAAGCTCTTGGAACCCCTTTTGTGGTGGAAGCTTCGAACTGACTCTGTTAGTATTTCTTCTCGTTTTTCAGCTTCAGCAAAGAGGCAATCAACGTCCTCAAGATCCTAGTTGATGATACATCAAAACAGCAAGAATCTAGCTCTGCAAACCGAGACCTGCCTCAACAGCAACAGCAGAAGCAGGAAGACCCCCCTCGGCAAAGCTCCATAAGTTCTAGACAGAACTACGGCCCTGCTGCGCTGGAGCTTAAGTCGCCGAGGCTCCGCGAGCATGTAAAGGCAACGCTGGTTCCCATCTCGCCTCGCAGCCCTCGAGAACCGACCCCCCGCGGTAGTGGTGATATTAGCCGCAGCAGCTTCGACGCAATTCGACAATTCGGACGTCGAAGCCTTGATCTCGATACTCTAACACGGGATGCATCGCCTCGTCGGAGTTTCAGCGCTAGCAGGTCGTTGAGCAAGCAGCGCATTCACGAACATGTGCCGCCGCAGGAGAAGTCGTCCGAGCCTTCTGACTCCTACGTACAGTCACTCGAAGACCCCAGTACGTCTGCTTTGGCTTCATCGTCCAACGAGGACCCCTCTGGTAGTCAGATTCTCCGCGGTAGTGAAGTGTTCCATAGGCCTACCATTCGGCGTTCCATCTCAGCCTCACGTGCACCGAGGCGGGACAAGTCGTCTGGTACGAGTCGTTTGCCTAAGAAGTCGGACGAATCACTCGCTTACGACATGCGTCACGCTGCTACTACTGGGCATTTAAATGATGCTGGGACTAGTGAAATGTTTAGCCAGGCATCGACGTCTACACAAGGGCTCCAAAAAATAGCGAAAATGGGAGCCTACCCGTTGCAACGAGCGGGTTTCTTTGCCAACTACTTGAATCAAACTGGTCGCCAGATGAGTAACCTGCTTGCTACCGAGTCGATGGGCTATGTAGAAAAGGTATCGGGCATGTGGAAAGGCGGCCGCAAACATTACCACGAAACGCCCGCTCTCAAACCTGATGGTGAGTTGGATGACGATGATGGCGTGGACATGGATCGATTTCGTGCGCACTTTGCGCTCCCAGAAACCGAGAAACTCCAAGCGACTTACTACGGCTACATTGTGCGCGTCTTGCCGCTTTATGGCAAAGTCTACATAAGCGACCGGAATTTTTGCTTCCGCAGTTTACTACCCGGGACGCGGACGAAGTTGATTCTTCCCCTGAAGGACATCGAGACTGGCGAGAAAGAAAAGGGGTTCCGTTTTGGCTATTCCGGCCTGGTCGTTGTTATCCGTGGCCACGAAGAATTATTCTTCGAGTTCAATAAAGCGGAAATACGAGACGATTGCGCCGTTATGCTATTGCGGAGCCTTGAGAATACACGATACCTCCGGGAGAAGGGTTTATTGGACCAGGAGGACCAAGAAGACGTAGACGAAGCAATGGCGGAACGTGATGCGCTCAATGAGGCACGTCTCCAGGAGAATACCGAACATGAACTTAAAATGCCCTATGGGACATCTTGTCTAGGTGACTCATCGCCCACGATTCTCTTCGATGATCCAAAGGCGTCGTTCCTCAACTTCAAGCCATCCGAACCGATGAAGGTCACCTGTCTGACGATTGGCTCCAGAGGCGATGTCCAGCCTTACATTGCTCTCTGCAAAGGATTACAAGCTGAGGGTCACAAGACTCGCATAGCCACGCATGCCGAATTCAGAACTTGGATAGAAGGGCATGGTATCGAGTTTGCGCCCGTAGAGGGCGATCCCAGCGAACTCATGCGTATCTGTATTCAAAACGGTACATTCACGTGGGCATTCTTGAAAGAAGCAAACTCCAAATTCCGAGGTTGGCTTGATGAGCTACTCGCATCCGCCTACAAGGCATGCGAAGGTTCGGATCTCCTTATTGAGAGTCCCAGCGCCATGGCCGGTATTCATATCGCCGAGGCATTGGCTATCCCTTACTTCCGCGCTTTCACGATGCCGTGGACTCGTACGCGCGCCTACCCTCACGCCTTCGTCATGCCCGAGCATAAAATGGGCGGCGCCTATAACTACGTTACTTATGTCATGTTTGACAATGTATTCTGGAAAGCGACCGCGGCCCAAGTCAATCGTTGGCGAAATAATATTCTCAAGCTGCCTAACACCAATCTAGAGAAGCTACAACCGAACAAAGTGCCTTTCCTATACAACTTTTCGCCCGCGGTTGTGGCGCCTCCGCTCGACTACAGCGATTGGATTCGCGTAACGGGCTACTGGTTTCTAGACGAGGGGACCAAATGGACTCCGCCCGATGATCTTAAGAACTTCATTCAGCAAGCCCGCAAGGACGAGAAGAAGCTGGTTTACGTTGGCTTCGGTTCCATCATCGTACCGGACCCGGCAAAGATGACACAAGAGGTCATCGATGCGGTCCTGAAAGCCGACGTGCGGTGCGTGCTGTCCAAAGGATGGTCTGACCGGCTCGGTAATCAGGACGCTGCAGTACCAGAGCAAGCGCTTCCGCCTGAGATCTTCCAGATCAAGAGTGCACCTCATGACTGGCTGTTTGCGCAGATGGACGCTGCTGCTCACCACGGTGGCTCCGGAACGACGGGGGCTAGCTTACGGGCCGGTATCCCCACCATCATCCGTCCTTTCTTCGGCGACCAGTTCTTCTTTGGTAGCCGTGTAGAGGATCTGGGCGTTGGCATATGTTTGAAGAAATGGGGTGCCAACAGTTTCGCTAGGGCGCTATGGGAGACCACGCACAGTGAAAGAATGATCGTCAAGGCTCGAGTACTAGGCGAGACCATCCGCATGGTGAGTTTGCATCGCTATTCAACGGTATACATCAGATTACATATCTAACCCTATTACGTGTAGGAAAACGGCGTGGACACGGCAATTCAGTGTATCTACCGGGATCTCGAGTACGCCAAGAGCTTGATTAAATCTAAAGCCGGCAAGAATGCGGCCACGGCTAGCAGTCCTGACGGTACCATTGCTGACGACTCGGAGGAAGAGAGCTGGACATTTGTTGAGGGTGATAACATTGATCCGGAGCTTGTCGTTAAGAAGAGCGCTCTGTCCCAGATGGAAGCCAACAACGGTAGAAGTGCTATGCCACGTGCATTAGGCTCGACGCTGTTAGGTGGCAGAGGCGGAACGACCACGGCTAGGTCAGTATCGACTTCTACAGGTTCTTAGGAAGATCCCTGTACGGTCGGTTAGTGCCGCGACCTTTGGGTCCGGGTTACAGCGCTCTTGCTCGGGGCTTTCGACAACGTCTGGATTCGAATGCGAAGAACGAGCGGGAGTGATGCTGCAGCTACAGGAGGACCAAGGCACACAGGTCGACGAAACGAGACATTTATTGCGAATTGATGAACTTTCTCTAGCAGAGGGGGGTTCGAGGTATCCCAGGGGTTTCATGATGCATAGGGCGTACGCGCGAATAGACTGACTGCTCTTTTAGCATAGCCAGCGCAGGTGTCCCGGTGGTATTTTCCTTTTGTTTTTCTTGTCTGCTTTCATAATAAATACTGGGTACCAGAGCAGGGAACGACACGGGTTCAGGATTAATTAGCTGGTTACTAGGTGCTAACTTGGTGTACGGGTATAGCAAACAAGCAAGCTAAGCAAGCACGAGAATAATATGACTCTAGTCTCCTAATTCTCCTAATCCTCGTTACCGTTGGTTTATTAGATGACATAAAGAGCGGGATGGATAGACATTGGATGGAGCTTCAAGTATCGTGTTTGTGTGTAGATGTAAGGAGGGATATATGAAATCTCATGAGATGTGACGAAACTGTGCTACCTCGTCGACATGTTCTGCATGTTATACACCAGATACCAGATGTACTGCTAAGCCACACTTCAGCCATTGCCCGCCAGCGTACCTTAGGTACCTAGGTAGCTGGCCAATGGGGTTTCTCGATTCTCCAAAGCTCCCCCGCAAACGGACAATGGGACCAGCCAGGGGTTGCCTTGGTTGCCTTCGACAGTTGCAGCTCCAGCCTAGCCAACCCGGCTAGCCCATGCGCCTCCAGCAGGTACAAAAGGGCCCCCTCATCCCCAAGTGAATTTCTTAAGGGGACACCAGTTCCGCTTGTGAATCTTGAACAAAAAAAGGAGGCGCTTCGTGGCTTGTTTTCTCCCTCGCCGACTTCACAGACTTCAGACTTCAGCCTTCAGCCAAGCTACCTTGACTCATTATTTGTTCGTCTTTGGTCATTACTCACATGCTATTTTATTCTTTTATAATTGACAGTATTTATGTACTTCATCCCGTCCTATCCCAACTCCAACTCCAACTCCAACTCTAACGGTAATATCTGCGCCACAGAACCCCTTTCCATCTCGTCTCTTCCGTGCGTGACGGTTGACCAATTGGCGAACCACAAAACTCGAATCCTAGGTAGTAGGTACAGAACCTATTAACCCCGTTACCAAAGACATACGATAAGGTGGGTACATTTTTCTTTTTCTTCTGCAGCCCTGAGCCTTTGAGGCTTGGAGGTCTAGACTCTACCTGAACTTCAAGCATTCGACTTCTCCACGTCATATGACTGGAAGGTATTTTTGTATTGAACAAACAATGCCATCATCACCCTACCTTATTCCACTGTATGCAAGTGCCGTTATCATCCCAATCCTCCTTGCGCGTGCACCTGCGTTAATTTCGTTAATTTGGAAAATAAACCCAGGTATTATAAAGACTGTACAGAAACCACTTCTGCAGTCTACTGGTTGCCCCTGGTGGTATACAATTCTCCTTTACCTGAGCCAATCGTCACCCTTATCGTCACCTTACCTAATACACCTCGGATAAGCTACTCTACTCTATCTGAAGCTTCGGGTTTTTGTTATTTCTCACCTTAACCCGAGTTCAGCCTCACCGAACGCCCCCATCGCCTTTCCCCAAGTAGCATTGCACAGGACCGGGATAGGCCGCATCCACGAACACGTTGATTTGTCGGCTGGTTGCTGGTGTCACGGTACCTCCGTACCCCAGTATTTCAGTACCTTCAGTACCCACAGTGTACCCACAGTCCATTTTATCAACCTCAACTAACCCCCTTTGGCCTTTTAGACCGAAAGCTATTCCAACGCGCGAAGCCAAAGCAACAGCTAGAGCGACAGCTAGAGCACGGTCTTTTCTTCTCTTCGACATCAACATATAACGTGCACCATACCATCCATACACTATCTCACATACACTGTACCAGTCCCTACTAGCGACGACGTCGACTAGTCACGAGCAAGACCGTATTGCATCAAGCTGCACTAGAACCGAACAGCCATCCCATACAAGCACCCGTCATTACGCATTCGCATTCGCATACACCACAAAGCTCTATAGCTCCCTATTCGCCATAACTAGGTCCCTACTTGCATGCGAAACTTGGATCTCGCCAACGAAGTTGGTCTACCTTGGTTTTTAAGTGCAATGGGAAAAGCTGGAGCTCTTAAGCTCAATTCATCCTACCTACTTAGCTTTCTACGTCGATAGAAGTGCGCAATATCGTAAGTCTTGTCTTCTTATCCCAACATGTCGCAGACGGTAGTTCTGTCCTGTCCTGCTGTGTCGTTCCTTTCGAACCTTCTCGTTGCTTCGTCCACTCTGCTATAGCCTACCTCTGAATATCTCAAGTCGAACCACGCGATCGGCTTTATTCCTTCCTAGTCCGTTCCGACTTCAACGAGTCGCACGACTCCCCATCGTGGCAATGTGCACTAACCTCGTCTTTGTCTTCTAGGCTCTAGTTTTCTTCGGTGCATGACCGCTTCTGCACTCCCCGAAACCGCCTAGCATGGCCAAGACATTTCGGTTAGGAGCTCGACTCCCTTACCCCATTACCATATCCGACTTCCTCAAGTCCGCCGGCGAAGATGTCGTCAAGCGAAAACCGATACTCCGCTACACCTACAAATTCAAGCGTTTGGTTGGCGATCCGAGTCTAGGTGAAGAGCACGAGGTTGAGGAGACAAGTGTCGCGGAATGGGACTGTCCTGCCGAGGGCAAGATCAAACAATGGCGAGTCAAGTCAGGAGAAAGAATCGAAAGAGATCAAGACCTCGTGGTTATCGAGGAAACCTGCAGCCATGAGGTACAATACGCCGGCCTGTGCGCCATCTGCGGTAAAGATATGAAAGAGGTGAACTACATGACCAACTCGCTAGACACGGAACGCGCCACGGTCGCAATGGTGCACGATAATCTCGCCCTCACCGTTAGTAAAAGCCAGGCCACGCGTGCCGAGATGCAATTACAACGCAGGCTACTAAAGGATCGGAAGCTCAGTCTTGTGGTCGACCTTGACCAGACCATCATCCACGCCTGCATCGACCCTACCGTAGGCGAATGGCAGCGCGATCCCTCCAACCCTAACTACGAAGCTGTCAAAGACGTGCGCAGCTTCCAGCTCGACGACGGCCCGCGAGACGGTCCACGGGGTACCACTAATGGTTGCTGGTACTACATCAAGATGCGCCCAGGTCTAGCCGAATTCCTAGAACGCATTTATCAGATGTTCGAGTTACACGTTTATACGATGGGCACGCGCGCCTATGCTCTTAATATTGCCAAGATTGTCGATCCTACGCAGAAGCTCTTCGGCAACCGTATCATCAGCCGAGACGAGAACGAGAGTATAGTAGCCAAGAGTCTACAGCGTTTATTCCCCGTTAGCACCAATATGGCGGTGGTCATTGATGATCGAGCCGATGTATGGCCGAGGAATAGACCAAATCTAATCAAAGTCACCCCGTACGATTTTTTCACAGGGATTGGAGATATCAACTCCAGCTTTCTACCTAAACGCGACGATACGTTAACGCCCTCGCCACCACCCGAGTCGAAGCAGCCCAACGGCGACAGCAATGGCACCAGCAACGCTACCCAGCCAATTGCCGGTGGTGCCGTCGCTCCGAGTCCTAAAGCGGAGCATGAACGAGAAGTGGTGAATGGGGACGAAAATGCGCTGCTACTCTTGCAGGCGGAAGAGCAGGAACGAGCACTCGAAAAGCAGCTTAAGGACCGGCCGTTGCTTCACCTACAGGAAAAGTTAGATAGGGAGGACGAGGAGGCTGAGAAGAAGTCGGCAGAGAACAGTGGCAATGAAGACTCCAATACGAAAGGAGAATCGGAAAGCCCTTCACATCAACGACATAAACTCCTCCGCGATGACGATCGAGAACTCATCTACCTAGAGAAGCATCTCACCAGCCTACACCATGCCTTCTACGCGGAATATGACGAACAGGCTGCGGTCCGCCGGCACGACGATATGCCTAACATCGTTCCGGATGTGGGATCGATCCTGAACAACCTAAAGTCACAAGTATTAAAAGGCACGAGAATAGTGCTCTCGGGTCTTGTCCCGCTGACTGTGGACGTCAGAAAAGCCGAGGTTGGCATGCAGGCCGAAGCCTTCGGGGCCGAAATCCGCACAAAAGTCAACAGTCACATTACGCATCTGGTCATCAGTAGTACCCGTCCGCGAACGCAAAAGGTCCGGCAAGCTGCGCTCATCCCCACCATCAAGATCGTAAACCAAAACTGGCTCTTCGACTCGATTGTGCAATGGGAGCAACTGGATGAGACGCCGTATCTTATCTCGGTGCATCCAGGCGATCGAACGGCGGAGATGCTGATGGATAATTCGCCCCCGCGGCAGACAGTGAGGCCTGGTTCCATGATTAGGATATATATTTCGAGGGACGCCGATGGTTCTAACCGCCAGGTGTGGGTGAACGAACCCAATGACGAGGCCGAAGATGGGGACGGCGAGCACTCTGGGGATGAGGACTCGGAAGAGGACGATGACGACGACCGGTACAATGCGATGCCCGATTTCGAAGACGGCGAGCGTAGCCCCGTAGAAGATCTAGAGGGGATGGAGTGGGGCGATCTAGACAAGGAGCTCGAGGAGTTCATAGGATCAGACATGGACGACTCGGATTTGGAGAGCACGCAAGAAACGGACGTCGGCGGTGGTACGGACTCGGAATCCGAGGAACCCAACAAGAGGAAGCGCAAGTTTGGGGAGGACGAGGACGGCGAAGCCGCGGGGAGCGTGTTGGCTAAAAAGCAACGGATCGCCAAGGCCAGGACGACAGGGTTACGTAACGTTAGGAACGCTACGGACGAGGAGGATCCGGAAGGTAGTGGTCTACCGACGCCGATAAATACGAATGACGAGGAGGACGGGGGACGTGAGGCAACAAGCGTGGCTCTAGGTGACAGTAGAGTCAACGAGGACGATGGTGAGGACGACGACGATTTTGCCGACTTGGAGGCGGAGCTGGAGGCCGAATTACAAGCCGAGGGCGAGAAGGGCTGACCCGTATGCCTATTTCCACTTACACACGTGGGAAGGCAAAGGGTAGCTGATATGGATAGGATTTATTCTTGTCTATATGAGTGGACGAATGCATGAGACGGGACAAAGGCAAGGAGAAAATAAGCACTTTTTATTATCCCTATTCTATGGCGGGCGCACATATGTACTCGGCCTAATTGTTTAGTAATAGTGGGAGGTCTTCTTTTGCAAGTCGGTAGGCAGGCATGGTATACCCGAGTAAAGGGGGAAAAGGAGGTTCGGCTTTCGGTGTCCCTAGGGTTGGTTGCATAGTTGCATAGCGACTTACGATATTTCAGCATGGCGAAAAGAAGCTGTTTTCTCCATGTGTCTTGGATGAGTTTTATACGTGAGGTGTACTTTTGCGTGACTGTGACTCTGATGTATGTATCTCGTGAGGGGGGGGCACGTGATGCGCTTATATAAATATGCTTATATAAATATGTGGGATCAAATGTATCTCCACTTTTTAAGTTGGGTGCAGGTAAAGGCCTCGAAGCTCAGAAGCTTGACCCTCGTAATCGTCATTTGAAGCGCACTCGATCAGTCCAATTGCTCGGTATATCGCCAAAAAAACAAAGAAGCCGACCTGACCCTTATCCGATCGCGAAGAGTCGAAATCGAGAGCCCACCATGCCGCAGGATATGCCCCCCGTCGGGGGCTACGGCCCTGTGCAATACAAGGTTAGTCGCCTCGTTTCCGACCGAGCTCTTTCTTTCTTTCCCGGGCTGCTGCGAGGGCGAGGGCGAAGATGATGTTCGGAACTGGTAGAATGAGGGTTGGTGGATCGAACAGGAATTGAGCTGGTTGGGTTTGCTCGATGGACGTGGATCGGGAAATACTGAGCTACTATGATGCGGCCGCATATCTACGACAAAGCGCGAGCGAACGAGGCAATACAACAAGAGCATGCGGCAGTGCTGCCACATCTGATTCATGACCGAGGCTAACATACGTTTCTTCTCCCACAGCGCAACCTCCCCGCCCCCGGCTTCCGCCCAACTACGCTCCTCCTCGGCATGGGCGCCGTTATGATCTTTGGATTCTGGAAGTTGGGACAGGGCATCCGAGAGCAGAAGTTCGTCGTCTCCATACCGCCCCTTTCACCCCGATTCTCAACTCGGTGCCAAGCGACGTGAATACTAATGATTCCCTTTTTCCCCGACCGTAGCGAGTACGCGCGGGAAAAGATGTGGTCGCGCATCCACCTTATCCCCCTCCTGCAAGCCGAGGAAGACCGCGATCTCGTGAGGAGACACCTGGCGGACCAGGCGCGCGAGAAGGAGCTGCTTGGCGAGAACATCAAGGTGTACAACTCGGATAGGTATGTTTCCCCCTTTCGCCCTCACGATGCTGTGAGCATTCTGGGAGTGTCCATACCAACGCAATCGCAGATATGTGAGACCGACCTTCGCCGTCACGCCCTCCAACGTAACGAAATAAACAAACAGCCCCCCATACAACTCGACAAGATGCAGGACGGCTGCTGGCTACTGGCTACTGGCTACGAGCGGAAGAGCTCCCCGCAGCCAGTTGGGTCGGTGCGGGATTTTGTACATATACCAATAAAGAAGCAACCAAGACAGTTCGGCGTATATTCCAACCTGGACCCCGAGACTTCGTGGTTATTTGAATAGACAGCTTTTTTTTATGTTTTAGGTTTACTCTTAGATGTGTGCTACATATTCTCTGAGGGTAGATCATAGAATCGCGTTGACAAGGAGAGGAGGCTATGATATGCTTCGCATAGACTACTCGCCCATCTAGCAGCTGATGTTTGGACTACCAATGCTGGATATTTCGCAATATCCCATACCTGTAAATAGCCGTACCTAGATAACTAGGGGATGATGATACAAGAACGAATACCCTCCGCAACCTGAGGTGTAAATTGCACATCGCCGGTTTCGCTTCTAACTGGGCTCGGCTTACTTGATCGTAATCCTGGACCTTGGCTAGGTAATTTAACCGCAAATGAAAACCCTGCCGACTTGGAATCCAACTACCTACCTCTGCACAGTCGGCCGGAAAGAAATGCGGCAGCCGCTCCGAAACTCGAAGGCCGGACAGAGTCAAGATACCATACATATGTTTCGGTTATGCCCCTTATCCTGTGAACGCCACCAACCACGAGTCGGGAGGCTTACGCAACTGACATGGGTATAGACAGGTATGCCGAGAAGTTTATCACTGCCGGGAACGAACGCGTTCCCAGATCGCCAGCCGAGTGAAGGAGTTCGACGGAGAAGGCGCACTTGGTGTGGTGGGTCAAGCACCTGGCCGGACTTTCTCTCGTACCGACAAGAAGCCAGTTGGTTCGAGTCCAGCAGTGGGTAACCTTTAGGAATCTTTTTTATACGAGGAGCCGTCGGTTTGAAACTATTTTTACCTACCTGAAGACTTGTAAGGTCTTTTTACATTATAATGGTGGTAGGTATGGATGGATAAATGAGCGAGCCGTTTAGACTATTGGTGTGGGTGGTATACTTGTGATATTAGGTTGATAGACCTAGGGGATATTGGTCGGAAGGAGGATAGTATAGGGGTAAGAATGTTAAGGGGGGATATTAGATGGAGTGGGTTTAAAGGAGGATATTATAACCGGGTGTTGGATAGTCCGTGTGACCAGTAGTGTTAAATTATGAAAGGAGATCTCAGATGTAAAGTTGGTAGTACATATTGTTATGAATTTGAAGTGAAGCTGGTTAGCTGTCAATATGGATACCAGTTAAGACAATTTGACATTCCTAAGCAGCCGGATCTACTTGGGAATACATCGAGCAGTGTATATCATGCAAGAAACGGCAGTCAAGTTCCAAATCCCAATCGAGGGCGCCTTAGGTGAAACAGGTTCATTTCGAACACGTTTTGCTTGAATTATCTCAAATAACCCCTTGGCCACACTGGCCAATTAACGCCAGACTCCCTCCAGCTTCGTTCATCCAAATGTGACGTAGAAACCAATTGTTCATTACCCCTGATGGATATATGCGCCATCGTCGTATCGGCAATGTCCCATTAGACCATTCACTCATTCGTCATCGTCTGCAAGCTTAGAGTTACGCAGCAGTTAGTACAACCTTGTACCCCTCGCTGACAACCTTGGCAATATCTTCGTTCTTATGCTGCAGCAAGCCCAGCGCGAACGCCACATCGTTCCACTGTCGCTCCGACTCGCAGCGCTGCAGACGAGCCGCCAGTTTCTCTGCCAGCTGTCTGGCATGCTTGTCCTGTTTCCCTTCTTGTTAGCAAAATACATCATAAAAGTAGGTTATGGGAAAGATGTTGAATCTTGTTAGAATGGAAGGATTGATGAAACCATGGATGTTAATCTCGTACAGGAGATAGGAGTGATTATCAGTCAGGAAGCACAGTAAACAACATACCTTTTCAACAAACCCGAGCAGAAACTTGATAATCCGCTTGAAGCTCTCCTCGTCCATCTGGCCAGCGGACAGCAAGCTGAACATATCCACAAAGTGGTTATACACAGCATTGTCCTTGGTGCTCAGCTCCGTGAAGAACATGCGCGCCAGGTCCGCGATCCGCTTGTCTTCGTCCTCGAGACACTTGGCCATCTCGCCCAGCTGGCCCTTGACCTTGACCTGACCGGCTAGGATCAAGAATGTCAAGGTCATCAAGCAGGTCCGCTTGACGGAGAGGTCGCGATCCGCAAGACGGCGGTACAAGAAGTCTGTGTTCTCGTCGATCAGGTGGTTGAAGCAGACCGCCATATCGCCCAACGCGATAACAACGTTCGATCGCACCGTTGCGTCCGGAGAGCGCTCCATTATAGTGATAAGCAGCGGCAGGTGCGCCTCACAGTACTCGCTGCTCACGCACATGAGCTTGGCTAAGCATAGAGTGGCCGCCGCCTGTAGGCTCTTGTCCCGGTAGATGTCGCTACGCGAGCAGATCTCGGCAACCATAGGCCCGAAGTTGGCCAGCAGAGACTGCGGCCCGAATAACAATTCTTGCTCGCGGATGTGCGCCATAGCCTCCGTGAAGTCATCTTCCGTGGTTCCGCCTATCAGATCTAGTTCGTCGCCAGCCTCTTCCTGAGGAGCCGGAGTGGCTGTCTTGCCCCTGCGGCCTCCGACCGAAGGTCGCGGCTCGGCTGGTTTAGCCCCGGCGTCCTTCTCTTTTTCTTGCTTCCGGCGTTTGAAGTCCAGTTCGCAAAGTTCGAGGTGGACGATCTGTTTTATGGCTACGTGACCAACGATGAAAAGCAACTGCGACAGTCCAATTGCGGCCTTCTGCTTGGGCTCAGCTGGTGGCTCCGAAGGAAGCCTGTTGATAGTCTGGGTGGGATTATCAAGTCCCATGGTAAAACCCTGCGTCATGCCTTGATTCATCGCCGTGACTGTGGGATCAAAATCCCGCGAGCCGGGGCGGGATGCAAGGGGCGACTTTTGTTGAGCGGCGAATACAGTCCTGGTCCTACGTCTGATAATCTCAGAACACAGCGTATCAGGGTGCTTTGCGAGGACGTAGATGGCGTTTATAGCCTGCTCGGCAACACCAAACCACTCCTTACTATCACTCGGCACCTCGGTGATTGCCGCTAGCTTCGCCAGCACAGCATGCTCGTTTGGAAGGCGACTGAACTTGACCGGCGAGTCCTTCGCTTGTCTACCAGTGGGGTTCAGCCTTCGCAGAGCAATACACGTGTACTTGGCTAGCTGGAGGTCATTTCGGCCGTGAGATCCTAGACCTGTTCGCAGCATCGTCTCCATCTCGCCGACGACAATTTCAGGCGAGGCGGTAGCAAGCATACCCAGGACAATGATGGCACCTCGTCGTTGCGATCGGGATATTTCTCTCTTCTGAAAGCCGTATACCTCCCACAACTTCGTGATGACACGATCGGAAATCATTCCACCTTTCATCATCGTCGCAAGGAGTTGTTCTAAACTCGTCAGCTCCGCCGGGGTCGTGCCCGACGTGAGACTGATCATGTTTCTCGCGATGTAAATTGCGGCATCATTTGGACTGAAGCTATCGGGTGCCTCGAAGAACAATCGTTTGTAGCAGTCGATGAGATGCGATTGCACGCCCTTACCCTCATCGTTGTTGCCTTTTGTCCAGATGAGACGCATCATTCGTCGGATGCCAACCATATTATCTTCGATGTTGTAAGCATTTCCGATTTCTAGGTAGTCCATTGCCTCGATGACTTCAGACTTGTTCTTGGAGCCTAGTAATTGGCAAACGGTGCTCGTAGCCTCATGCAGCACATCGATGAACTTGAGAGCGTCAGTGTAGTATCGCTTCGTCAATGTAAGTTTCTCAATGGCTTCCGAGGTGGCAGCGTCTTCCTGGGCTTTTCGAACCACTGCTTCCTTCTCCTCTTCGGTCATCTCGCTAGGTTTCTGTGGTGATTCGATCTGGGTAGGCTCATCTACGAGAGCAGTGCTGTTACCCTTATCTTCTCCCAACCCGGGCTCCCCAGCCGGCGGTTTCAAGGCGTCTAACTCGGCGTCAACCTTGTCGAGCCTCTTTTGCCAATCCTTGCGAGACAATTGAGCTCCATGCAGCACAGTAAATGGATGGGTCTTGATCAGAGTGCCCATGAGCCTAATCGCATTCCTCCTTACGTGGCTACTCTTGTCCTCGAGACTTCGGCAGGCTAGCTCGGCAACTTTCTGTCGACGCTTGGGGAATTTCTGCTCAAGTTCACATAGTCTCGTGTAAACCTGTATGGCTCTACTCCTGCAGTAAGGGTTGATATCGAGGAAACGCTCTTCTAAGACGTCGAAGAAAGCGTTAAGTTGCGACTTGTGATTTTCGCCGCGCTCTTCCTGAGTGCTGAGGTGGGCAATCATGTTACCGCAGACTTCGATGAGGGAGGATCTCAGCGTATATGACTACTATACGTTAGGTTAATTCACAATATTTTGGGAGTAGACAAACTTCACTATCCAGCTGCTTGGCTAGCATTGTCATTTGTTTGATTACTAAACGAGGCACAAGCTCGGATAGCTTGATGATGAAGGATGAGACCGACTTGGGTCCCTTGGTGTCGTTACTGTTGAATTCTTTGTTGCTAATTTCTCTTAGGATCTCATCGGCCAGCTGCGGATAGTCGTATTGTTCGGCAAGGATGTGCAGGAACTCGGCCATCGGCTCAGATAAATGCTCAAAGTAGGTCAGATTCTGGACGATGGAGATTTGTGCCGCTACATCTGCGTCAGCACTTCTATTAGCCTAACTTATCTAGTACCACTCACCATAGCCATGTCCGTGATGTTTCACGGCGATGCATAGAACCTTGAAGGCGTGCATTTTTATGGCCGTGTTCTTGACTCTCTGTTCGCTCTCCAAGACCATGTAGATGGGTCTCGTGAGAAGGCCGATGAAGTTATCGCGCTCGCTTGTGGTAAGGAATATCTTGCCCAACTTCAACTTAAGAACCTTGGACATGACATCTAATGCCGACTGGAGCTGGGTAGCGCTATCCCAGCTGCCATCTTTGCTTGCAGCAGTCTTGGACTTGGCACCCTTTCCTCTAGCGCGTGATACGGGCGCGGCAGAAGATTTCTCGGCGGCTTTGGTCTCGACGCAAGCGATGGTCCACTGTAGTAGGAAGCCGTATATCTCTAGTAGAGACTTGTGGTGGGTGATCATCTCCTGCTCCTCGGGATTTTCGAGGTCGTGGTTGATGGTGTCGGCTTCGGCTGCCAGGCCGCTCATGATCAGGTCGAAGATCTTGCTGAGGGCGTGGGTAGGCAGAAATTGTGTATATCTGGATTGTAGGAAAAGCTTAGAAATTGGTTCTCTCGTCCTCGCGCTAGAAGTCTGTGAAGCTTGAGAGTTTTCAGGGGGAGCAAAGGAAGTGGGTGCACACTTGAGAAGGAACTGCAGTGAGTCAAAGTAGGCGCTGCGCATGATGGCATCGGGGTTTTCGGCGACGGCATCGACTATTGGATTTAAGATGGGGTTGAGAAGGGAGATATTGGATAGAGACTCGGGGTCGGTCTCGCAGTCGACTAATGCGCTGTCGGCTTCTGGCGTCGCGATGCCCGCAGGATCGCTCATATAATGCTTGAGCGCATCGTTGATATCGAAGCTGATGGTATCCATTGCCGTCGTGGCTTTGCGCCTGACCAGCGCAGATGGACGGGAACGAAGATTAGCAGTTAGAAACGAGAAATCAAAGTTCACGAGGTGTTCCTAAGACATCTAAACGAGATTGAAGCAGTAAAGGGGGTATCTCTAGGGTATTCGAAAGTAGTTGTGTAGGTGTAGGTAAGATGGAGAGAATAACGATAACATTAAACGATATGAATTATTGACTTGGCAGCTCAGTTGGGTGTTGATGCGCCCTGCAAAATGCGACGGCAGCTGCTTTAGCAACCGTTTGTTTTTGTTTAGTACGCGCCCTAGCTTACCCCGCGCCCAATCCGCCCGCTGAAAACGCGTCGGACAATTATCCGAAAAGTTCCCGGCGCATTCTAGCACGCCTTACGTACCTCGATTCTTTCTTCACTGATATTCTAATCAAGCTCTTGCGACACTGATTGACGTTCAATTTGAGAGCTACTTAATATCCTTGGCAATTGCGTCCTCCCACTAC
Source organism: Hypoxylon cercidicola (assembly GCA_022578845.1). Lineage (NCBI taxonomy): Eukaryota > Fungi > Ascomycota > Sordariomycetes > Xylariales > Hypoxylaceae > Hypoxylon > Hypoxylon cercidicola. The sequence continues at coordinate 729,938 of MU399508.1, forward strand.
CAACTTTCAATTGTGGTTGATTCCTAGCCTTCCATCTAGCCTAAACCCGAGGGGATCAGATCGGACTGGACTAAACTAGAGAGAAGACAATAAGAAACGGCAAACAAAGGCGTATCTGGTTGGATGTCATGGCTGCTGCCGTACACCGTCGTGTGGCCAAGGAGCCCTTCCAGATCCACGAGGACGAGTACATACGCGACACCTCGGATGTTGAAGAATCCACACAGAGTCAAACCCAACGAGGCGACGAACAATACGAGAACGACGAACATGATGATTTATTAGCCGAAGATGAAGAAGAGCAAGAGAATCACGCCGAGGACGAAGATGGTTGCGAGACCGATTCATCTGAAGACAGCGACGAGATCGACCTTAGCGTCCAACACGATATGGACAAGCTAGAAGCCACATTCCCCAGCTTCAAGGGCAAGTATCGGTTGATAAAACGTATCGGAGAAGGCACGTTTTCCACAGTCTACAAAGCCGAAGACGTATATTACCACCAATACGAGAATAGTTGGGATATAGACGCAGTAGAATCCCAATGGCGGCCTCCACCCCTCCGAAACGCTTCCCATTCACGAACCAACGCCGGTCACAAGCCCAAGTTTGTGGCCATCAAGAAAATCTACGTCACCTCTTCACCCGCCCGCATCCTCAACGAACTCGAACTCCTCCACGACCTACGAAACTCCCCCTCCGTCTGTCCTCTCATCACCGCCTTCCGCCAAGCCGACCAAGTCCTCGCCGTTCTCCCTTACTTCCGCCATCAAGACTTTCGGAAATACTACCCTCACATGAGCGTATACGACATGAAGATATACTTCCGCTCTCTCTTCACTGCCCTCGCTGCCGTACACGAGAAAGGCATCATCCATCGCGACATAAAACCTACCAATTTCCTCTACGACCCGGACAAGAAGCGTGGAGTCCTGGTTGACTTTGGTCTAGCGGAACGGGAAGGAGTAGAAACTAAGCCGTGTCTCTGCCACGAGAACCGGCAAGTCAGGAAGCAACGGGTGCAACAGTCTGTCGCTTTCAACTCGGCCCAGGCCGGCCCGCAGCCCGGATATCCAGTTAATGACACGCGACCCTCTCGACGAGCTAACCGGGCAGGAACTCGTGGCTTTCGCGCCCCCGAAGTGTTGTTCAAGTGCACAGAGCAGACTACCAAGCTAGATATCTGGTCTGCTGGTGTCGTCCTCCTCACAATCCTATGTAAACGCTTTCCCTTTTTTAACAGCGCGGACGATATCGAGGCAATGATAGAGATCGCCACCATTTTCGGATCCAAGCGTATGAAACAGGCCGGCCAGCTACACGGATGCGTGTTCGATACCAACATCCCTACTATCGGGGAGAAGGGCTTCAGTTTCGAGAAGATCATGCTATGGAGTACGTGCCGAAGCGACGGCGGCAAAGACGGGAAGTCAAATACGTTAACGGAAGAGGAGAAAGGGGCAATCGAGTTCTTGCAGAGATGCATGGACTTGGACCCGACGAGGAGGATCAGTGCTAAGGAAGCATTGGCGCATGAGTTCTTACAGGTGGATGCGGAGACAGAACCGGATGTTGAAGACGACGTAATGATGTTATGAGAACATTAGATGGAGTCTCGGGGGTGGGTAGTAACACTGTATAATATGGCGATGGGAGTCGCACATTAAGGGGATACTAGCCAGCCGCTTTGGCAAAGTGCATCGAGGGTCAACTCGAGGAACCCCTATCCAGCACGAGGGTAATTGTATAGGTACCTGTCTAGGTACTTATTTTATATACTCCATAATGCGATGAGAAAGTAATAAGTCATGTCTGCTGCCAATGAGCTGCTTAGACGTTTTTATAAATGCTGAGACAGAAACCCGATCATCGTGGTGGGAGGATGCTGTGAGTTGTGTTGGAACTCCAGGGCAGGTAAGTTTAGGATAGGTACTTTGAAAACGTCCCCCATCCCCCTATTCTTTAAATTACTGTTTTTATATCTTCGTCTATATTGCAGTCATGTGGTTACAGTAAGAGGCAAAATACACTCTTGTCAGAATATTGAGCTCATTCCACCGGCTTTCTAAAGACCACTTCTTACCGAATTACAACCTAAGTTACAACTTTAGTCCTAGTAGCCCCCTGATTTGCTATAGTATTCTACTTTCAACGTATGAGCGGTGGGAAGGGCCTGTCAATCTCACCTTGTATCTAGCTCGTCAAGCCCATAGCGTTAGCAAATACTATACACGCCTGTCATTACACATGCGTGAATGGTATTTCGACAACTTAATTATTCGGATCTGATACGTGAGGGCAGTCGATCATCTTCTGCCTTGCTCGCATACATTGCAAGACCTTCGTCCCAACCAATGTAACTAATCATAAAGACGCCATGCTGTAGGTTTGTACACAAGCCATTCTTACACATATGTACACACATCTCGATTTCAAGCCGAATGCTCCGAATACTGAGAAGCGACAAGCAAAGACACCACTCATCTGGGCTTACATCCAGAGACACAGCTTCCCACTTCCGGTTCCGCCAGCCTGCAGCATTCAAAGTTAGCAATGGTTATCCGCATAACATAGCAAAGGCGAGTTGAGGGTTGGTCTAGCAACCTGGCACTCTAAATAGATGTTTCGGGGATGATGGAACAAGCTGAAAACAAGCTTCACATGACCAGACAATTCTGAATATACTTACGAGCCAATTTAGCGTAGAGTGGAATTCCGCTACAGCAGGCACAGCAGTGATGCCCTCCCCGTCTAGCTGTCCAAGCTGTGTTCCCTCGCTACTGTAGATGTCGACAAACCGGTTCATGTTGGCAATGGCAAACTTTTCCACGCCGTCTGCGGGATGGATCTGCCATTGCGGCTTAAGGATCGTCACCCATCGACCCGTCTGATTATTATGCGGTATCTTGTGTGTCGGCGTCATCTGTTTGTCGGAGAGATCTTGGCCGGGTTTCCACTTCATGGCATCCGTCATATCGTAGATCTTCACCGTGTCGTCGTAGGACGACGTCGCCAAGTAGCCGCCACGACTCCACGAGGCGTGTGACACGGAGAGTCGGGACTGGTGCTCGCCTAATAGGGAAGGATGGCGTAGTTCTCCCTTGCCCTTGATCATTCTCAAATCCCATACCTTGAGCGTTCGGTCTAAAGATGCCGTGGCCACAAGATGGGGTAGTAACGGATTCAGAGAAAAGCCCCCTATCTTATTGTCGCTTAGATTCCATATCTCTGCCTTCTCCTTCGAGCGCCTGTCTAATCTTCCCAAGCTACCTTCTAGAGTGGAGAAGATTATCGTGTCTTTCGTTTCAGGCGATACGTCGATGCACGTAATGCCCAGATCCTCATCGTCATCCTCAGGAGCCCATAGTTGACTGCTGACCTGAGTTTGTAAGTCTAGGCAGCGTATTGAAGAGTCGTAGGAACTAGTGATGACGGAATTTGGATCGAACACGGGCACCTTGACGGAAGAGATAGTCCTACTGTGCACTTCGAAAGCGCTGACTTCAGGAAGGGGAATGTCAGGCTCTTCGTCATCTTCATCCATCGGCTCTGGTGGTTTCTGCGAGGCGTCAAAAAACCCCAAGGTACCTTTCTTATCACCAGCCAGTATAATTGGCTTATCTTGTATGGGGTGAAAGGTAAGGGCATAGACACGTTCAGGAGTGATTTTAATGTCTGCAATAGGGTTAGTACTACGGCTTGTCACTGCTATCTGTACAACAGCTTACCATTAGGTATCCATCCTTCGTAGAGCTTTAAGTCGTTCATCTCTTTCCTGACACCCTTCAACTTTTCGTCCGAGGTATCTTTGATATCCTCGTCGGTGAAGGTCCTCACGCCGGGTTGCGCACCCTGCACAAATGAAGCAAGCGCGCTGGTGCTGGACCATCTCTGGCCTTCGACTTGAAGCTTGGAAAGTTCCAAGTCACCACCTTTGCGCATTCGCTTGGATTGAGGGGGTTTCAACTCGGTAGGAATATCCTCAAGTTTCACGGCACCGTCCGACTCGGAACCAGCTCCGGCAAGCCTGGCGCTTGAACGAGTTGGCATTACGCGAGTGCGAGGAGCAGGTTCTGGAGCCTTCCTCTTTCTAGGAGCTGCTGCTCGCGGAGGCGGAGCTGCCGCTCTGCGCATCTTAGCCGCCACCTCGGCCGAATCCTTTAATAATTTGGCATTGTTCACGACATTTGCTCTTCTCCGCGCTTCGAAGGAGCTGAGTTCCGGCGCCATGTTGATTTAGGATTAGGGTGGAGGATAACAAGAAAATGCCGAAAGATGTGCGCGGTTCGGGATCACCGTGAAAATGAATCTACTGTAGGTGAAGAGACTGAACCCGGATGGAATGGAATTGAGTCCTTCGGAGAGGAACGCGTCTTGGCTTTAATTCCTCAGACAAGTCGAGTGATGAAACGAGAGTTACTCAGGGATATTCAATGGATGATATAGAAACCTGAGGTCAAAAATGAAGCTTGATATAAGCTGGAATCACAGCAATGACGCGTGTATATCGATGGCGATGGTGGCAAGTTGATAGAAAATCAATTAAAGAATTCCAAGACGCGAAGTCAGGAGGAATCGCGTATCCCTGTAAAGTGCTTGCATATGCACATATCGAAGTCTTACCTATAAGCATAAGGGGAGCTAATCGGCTTATCGATAAAGCTAGTATCGACCAAAAAATATTCCAGTCCAAGTTTTTCTGTTTTTTTTTTCTACCAGGTAGCTTCGAATATATTAACATGATACAACGTAAATGCTCGCGCTGCCTACTATTTCTGCCTACCTATACTCTTTGTTAAGATGCCGGCCTTTCTACCTTTTCTGTACCAGACGAGGACAATCCTCCGGGCAAATCCTCGCGCGACCATCGCCTTTGCTCGATCATTACACGGAAGTCGCCAGCTAAGGGGAAAAGATGACATACCATTCGTTTCCGAAATCGACGAAGAGACTAGGGGAGAGCCACAGACACAGACACAGACCGAAGATGACGGCCCACCGGAACCTACCCGTCGTAGCACCATTACACCGTCGGAGAGAGAAATCTTCGAGGGCATCTTCGCCGACATCAGGGCCCGCGGTCTTAAACCTACCTTGAGCGAAGATAGGTCGACATCCAATGCTGCTCGCTCGACCCTGTCAATTATGCAGCAAGCTGCTCAGGACGCCGGCCAAACCCGTCGACCCTCCTTTGAAACCCCTCATCTTTCCGCCGGTGCTGCTAGATACCGCAAAAACGCCCTGTTGCGATTTCCACCTGATCTGCGCGCTGCTGCTAGCAGAGCCCTTGATACCATCGGGCCGTCCGCCGCAGTACTTTCGGACGGTGATGATATCCGATTTGACGATGCTGCTTTAGAAGCCAGCCAAGAATATGTCGAAGGCTGGAAAGCCCCCGCCTACGCCCTCGATCTAAACTTCGATCTAGAGGCAAAGCGCCGTCCGGAGCGCACACGCATCGAAGGCTTGATAACTTCTGCCAAGACCGATTTCGAATTGTGGGATGTCTTGGAGGAGGAAGTCTTCATAATGCCCGCTAAACTCGGCCTAAATACGAGGGCATCTGAACTGAGGAATATAGATTCGGCCGGAGGAGCTGATAAGAAGGGCAGAAGGAAAAGGGGTCCTGAAGCCAAAGCTTTGGACAATGTACCTGAAGCAGACGTTGCGGAGAATGTCCCTGAAGCAGATGCTGCGGAAAATGTATCTGAAGCAGACGCTGCGGTGGACGAAAATTCCCCCTCACCCGAGAAATTGAGCATCTATGTACATGGGCCGTTATACCCTGCATATCTCCTCCTTGCGCTTCGACGCCTCGATGGAGCCTTTCGTATACCCTCGTCGCTCGCCTTCTCCGTTCTACCGCGGGTCAAGCAGCTAGGACTAGAGTCCTACGTCCTCGGCGTATCGACGCCCTTCTACAACGAATTGCTGCACATATACTGGATTCGCCACGGAGACCTACCAGGGATTTTCGATCTACTGGAGGAGATGCGCCAATGCGGACTGTACTTTGACGAGCAGACCCAAGCCATCCTAAGCCGAATCTCTTGGAGAGTGAGAGAATTGGCCTACGGGGTGACCTCTAGCCCTTTCACAAGAACTGTCATGAATCTCCCTGAATACGGACCATCTATGAGAAGTCGCATTCAAGAGTGGCATAAAGCTGTGGACTTGTCAATAAAGGAAAGAGAAGACATTAGGCAAAAGGAACGTAGTGTTGGTTATTGAGACAAAGGTCTGAGCTGGAGTGTGCTCTTTTCTAGACTATTGGCGAGAAGCTGAATTATCTACTTAGGTATCTAGCTTTTTATATGCCAGTGTATTTATATAATCCTTTCCTATGGGTATTCTTTTCGTTCAACCCAGGTGGTCTTGTCTTCACAAAAGTCAACATTCTGTAAAGAACGTACCTATAGTCACTGCCCTACCCTAACATAGCATGGAGAACTAGACCTCCGAAGGGGCTGCCTATTAGCGGGCTTGGACGTCCGGTGTTGATTTTCGGTCGTTTGTTATTTGTATGGCCGCTGAACGGGAATTATCGTTTAGTGAGGGCATTTACCCCCTATAACTTGGCCGCGGATGGAGAAGTTGGAGTACCTAAGGTCGGGACCTCCCGTCTTTACGTAGATAGTGCGGGGAGCAACCAACTGGCGTTTCTCCCATATCTGGTTCTACCACATCGTGCGATATGGTTTCCGACAAGTTTCATTTCGACGAGACTTATGATGTCGTAGTAGTTGGTGGTGGAAATGCCGGATTCTCCGCCGCGACTTCAGCAGCACAATCCGGCGCTCGGGTCTGTCTCGTCGAAAAAGCCCCCCTCGACGATGCCGGCGGGAATACCTTTTACACGGCCGCCGCATTTAGGTGCTGCTTTAACGGTTTACAGGACCTATTGCCACATCTTTATCAGCACGACGGCACGAAGGGATTGCCGCAAGAACTTGTTGCTATGATTAATATGAAGCGCTACACGAAGGCTGATTTTCATGCGGTGAGCTTGGAGAGTATCGTGTGTTTTGAGAAGTTTCGGCTCATGCTACAACAAGGATATCAAACGAGTTACGAAGGGGAGAGCGGATCCGGCACTTGCTGACGTACTGGTGGATAACTCGAGAGAAGCAGTGCAATGGCTGATGGATAATGGTGCTCGGTTCGCGCTCTCGTTCAATAGGCAAGCATATGTCGTTGACGGGAAATACAAGTTCTGGGGCGGTATGGTCTTGACTATGGCTGGTGAGTCAATTTCTCCATCTTCCCTCCACCCGATCTACCGACTACCTGTTCTTTATTCTTACGCTTCAATCCAGGCCAAGGCAAGGAGTTGTTCGACTTCCACCTAAAAACCGCGAAGACGCATGGCGTAGAGATCTACTTTGGCACCCCGGTAGTTGACCTAATTGCCGATCCACAGACAAACGAAGTAATCGGTGTCAAGGTCTTTAAAAACAGTATAATCGGAACTATCGGTGCTCGTGGTGGTGTCATACTAGCATGTGGCGGATTCCAAGCCTCACCAGCGTTGCGCACCCAGTACCTAGGGCCCGGATGGGATTTGGCCCACGTCCGAGGATCCAAATATAACACGGGAGACGGTCATAGGATGGCTCAGAAACTCGGAGCAAGGCTGGAAGGTAACTACTCAGGTTGCCATTCGGTGGCCTGGGACGGCAACTCGCCTCGAGCGTCTGGAAACCGTGAGATGACGAATCAGTACACCAAATCAGGCTATCCCCTCGGCGTCATGGTTAATGTTCACGGCAAGCGCTTCGTGGATGAAGGTTTCGACCTGCGCAATTTTACGTACGCCATCTTCGGAAAGGAGATTTTGAAGCAGCCCCAGGGCGTGGCATTCCAGGTGTGGGACGCGGACGGCAGTAAGCTCCTGCGCAAAGAAGAGTACGCAGATGACGTGACTACGAATATAAGGGCTGAAAGTCTCGACGAGCTTGCCGACATACTCGTAACAAAAGGACTGAAAGACAAGAAACAGTTTCTCGAGACCATTGCCGAGTTCAACGAAGCATGCAAAAGCTTCCAACGGGAACATGGCCAGGTAAACTTCGATCCGAGCATGAAGGATGGTATGTCGACGCAAGGGACGACGAGGTCGCTAGACATAGGCAAGACGAACTGGGCGATGCCGATCGAGAAGGGGCCTTTCCAGGCCGTCGAGGTGACCTGCGGCATCACATTTACATTTGGGGGCCTTGCCGTCACACCCGCGGCGGAGGTCTTGAGCGAGGCTACTTTCCAAAAGATAGACGGCCTGTGGTGCGCGGGTGAGCTGCTCGGTGGTCTATTCTGGGATAATTATCCCGGCGGGAGTGGGTTAACAATGGGGACCGTCATGGGGAGGATAGCGGGTACAGAGGCTGCTAAAAGGGCAAGGGTTGGACGGTGAAGTCGCATTGAAGATAAGAGCTCGGGGGGCTAGGCTCGGAGTTGCTAATAGAGATTTTTCATGTTGATATTAAGGTATGTCAAGATTCTTCAACCAAGCACTTGCGTGTTGGTACCTGGAATTTACAGGGCATGTGTCTCATGTAGTGGCCTGTTACTGGGAAAATATTCCGTGCCCTACGGATCTCTGTTTTGCCTTACCTATTAAGAAGAACATATAAATTTTTATTTTTGTTTTTGTTTTCATTTTCACATTAAAAAAACTGGTTGATATCTAATTTTTCCAGGCCCAATGGTTCTCAGATTATTATAGTGACATTAGCAATGCATACCTGGTCTATAGTCCATACAGTATAAAATGCAAGTCATCTTATACTATACACTGTCCGTGGCCATTACATCACTAGCGTTATCAGCGGTTGTTGAATTACTTGCGACAATCCTTGGAAAGGAGACTGACTAAAAGATAAGACGGAGATAAGGCTACTGCTTTGTCGGAGGAGCCTCCAATGCAACTGACCTAGACGTCAAGTCCGTGCTATGGCTTGATATATACTCTGCTGTGCTATCGGCACTTTGCTATTCTCTTCCCAAGTCTCAAACTAGGTTTTGGGGGGTTATCGTTGCGACGAGACGAATCGAGCGACCAATCACGATTGCGTTGAAAGCTACCTATCTACTAGTAGGAGGTAACTATCACTAGTACAGTGTGCGCATCTGTCTACCTAGGTAGATAGGAGTCGCCATCATGTCGCAAGCCCCCCAGCTTGGAAGGGAAGGCCCCGTCGCTACCAGCAACGATGTCGAGAAGGGAGCCAAGTATACCCAAGGTGCCGAAGATATCGAAGCAGCCGAGTCCCAGGATTCGAAATTGGCGACACCTTTCCAACGTCGTCTCGCCGCTCTGCTCTCTGCTGGCCAAGTTGAAGAAGGGGGGGTTCTTCCGATACCGTTGGAAGACCGAACAGCTACCAATTACAGCACTTACTTCTCGATATGGGCATGTATGAATATAAACCTCTTAGCGTAAGTCGTCAAAAGTTGCTATAAACTAGTAGGTAGAGATGCTAATGTCCCGAATAGTATCACATTCGGCATGCTTGGTCCGTCTTATGGGCTCGGTTTAAGGGACTGCGCGCTGGTCATCCTGTTCTTCTGCCTTTTGACGGCCGCGGTGCCTGCTTATCTTGGTACTTTAGGGTCCAAGACGGGTCTGCGGCAGATGATCCAGGCTCGCTTCTCCTTTGGAAGATATTTAGTCTCTGTGCCAGTCATATTGAATCTGGCGACCTTCACAGGCTTCTGTGTCATCAGCTGCGTCATTGGGGGCCAGTGCCTGTCGGCCGTTGCCGGTGGCTCTCTCACGCCAGCGGTCGGTATCGTCATCATGAGCGTCTTGTCTCTGCTCATCTCGTTCTGCGGATATACTGTGTTGCATCACTACGAGCGTTGGGCGTGGATTCCGGCCCTGATCGCTATCATTATTGCTGCTGGTTGCGGAGGGTCAGGCCTGAGCCAGCAGGCGCCGACTGAGCCGGCGACGCCTGGAGGTATCCTCAGCTTTGGCATGATTATAGCATCCTATATGATGCCCTTTGCTTGCCTTGCTTCGGATTTTACGACCTACTTGAACCCCAAGTTCTCAACGTAAGTCCCCAATATTCGACGTTTTTGAAATTAAGCTGACGGATCCGTAGCGTGAGACTATTCTTTTATGGGTACGCAGGCCTTGTAATCCCAAACGTTCTGTTGATGGTACTTGGTGCTGCTATCGCAGGCGCGATAAACAGTATTCCCGAATGGGAAGAAGGTTACGAGGCAACACAGGTCGGCGGTGTGCTGGCCGCGATGCTGTCTCGAGCTGGCGGTTTCGGAAAATTCGTGGTGGTCGTGCTCTCGTTGAGCTTACTCGGAAACAACGCGGCGACCATGTACTCGATCACGCTCAATTTCCAAATCTTGATTCCGCAGCTTGTCGTAGTACCGCGTTACGTGTTCGCCGTCGTGATCACGGCCATCCTCATCCCGGTCAGCATCAAAGCGGCCGCCGAATTCTTCGCGAACCTGTCGAATTTCTTAGCGGTGATCGGGTACTGGTGTGCCGCGTTTGTGGCGGTGCTGATGGTCGAACATATCGTCTTTAGGAAGGGTCAATACCACACGTACGAGCACGACAACTGGAACGTGGCGTCTCGGCTGCCATTGGGGGTCGCTGCTTTGACGGCGAGCGCCCTCAGCTTTGCAGTAGCCATCCCTAGCATGTCGCAAGTTTGGTTTGAGGGCCCGATTGCACAGAGGTCTGGCGACATTGGATTTGAGGTGGCATTCGCTATTACAGCCGCTCTATACGTCCCTTTTCGGTACCTGGAAAAGAGGTTCAGCGGGCGGTAGACATTGTTTTGAGCTAGTTTATTGAATACCCCGTATATCGCCTTAGATATCCGTTGGACATAGAATTGATCTCAGGTACATGCCAAGTGTAGAAGACTCCACGATGGCTCATCGAAGTTCGCGATGTTCACAAGCAAGTTTCGTACACGTAACTCACTGGCCAGGAATAGGATGCAAATGGCAACACCGGCCTAAAATCAGTCCGCGGTTTGAATGCCTTCGGGTTTCAGTAAGAACCCATCGATCACAGGCATAGAGCGTCAAAGCTGAAGTTGCCTTGTGCCCCTAAGCGGCCAAAAGAAATTCTATTGAGAGAGGGACTGGGTAGAAGCTCGCCTTCGGGCACAAGATGCTATGAAACCACAAACGCGACTCCGGTGAGAATTAATTGGCTCAAGCCATATCAACGCCCCCCGAAACCCCGAGACCCGCAGACGGATAGTTATTTAAAGCCACATTGTGGCTCATGATGGAGGAATTATTTGGTCGCGCTGACTAGTCACGCCTACGGCTTGCATCCTAAGGCATCCTGTTCGACTCGGTCAAATCGAGGCAGGAGGACAAGAACACATGGGTCAAGTACGGGCAGTCGAAGCTGGCCAATATTCTGACACGGCTCTCCGCTATCCCAGCATTCTCAGCATTGTCGTCCACTCTGGCACCGTGAAGACCGGTCTTGTGGATAACCTGTCCTGGGTGAACCGCAGGCTCGTGTACGTGACGAACCCCATGGGGCTCTTGACAGTCGAACAGGGAGTGTGCAACATTCTCTGGACTTCGACGACCGAGAAAAGCAAGCTGAAGCCCGGCCAATTCTACCACCCGGTCGGTAAACCAGAAGACCTTTCCAGGGACGGCGAGAATATAGAGTTGGCCAAGAAGCTATGGGATTAGAGCGAGAAGGAGATTGCAGAACTGAACTTGAGCTAAACATGCTGCTTGCGGTCCTCTTTACATATTATTCTGTTCGACCGGTGGTGGATTCGAGCAGCTCAATAAAGGGGTGCTCAAGGAATTTATTCACTTCTAGACATGCGTTTCCAAAGTTCCTGGTTTATGTACTTCGCATGGAGCATAGCTGAGTACATTACGACTTCCTCTCAACTACTAACTGGGTAGTCTAAATAGGAACAGTGCTATTCTGTGGTATGCATGGCCCGTAGAACGACGCTGTCAGAGACGCGGTCGAATTCTTGACGGCCTGGCCGAGAGCAGTAGTTCCACACCTAAGACCCAACACGAAGGTCCCAGCCATCACGTCCGCCATGTAGGCCCCGGTGTGCGTATGGTCCTTGGGATAGTTGGCGTTGACGGTTGTGGCCCCTAGGTTCTTCATTGCTTGAACCGCATATTGCTTGTGCGGTACGTGATAAACGTTCGGGTTCGCAAGCTCAGCGGCCGCGTGCCTTTTGAAAGATTAGCGATAGTACAATTATTTCTTCGTCTCGGACTACTCACCATGCGTAATAGTCGAACCGGGATACGTCGTTGACACAGGTGCCGCTCTCGCAAATGTTGTTCGGCGTAGGCGAATTCAAGATGACCTTTGCGCCCTTGTCGAGGAACAGCTTGGCGGCGTTCTTGTAGTACGCCGGATACGTCAAGACCGTTTCCCTGACGCCGTTATACGTCACCTGGCATGTTTCGGCACCCTCACCGGGGCAGTCCGTTCGTCCGTTATCAGTGCTGAGACTGCCACCGTCGTTGTGGCCAAACTCGATGACGACCCAGTCGCCTGCCTTCACGACGTTGGCGACCTCGGTGAAGCGGCCTTCGCGCGTAAACGACCTCGCGCTCCTTCCGCCGATGGCAGCGTTGTGTACGACGTAGTCGGAGCCGAAGCTGTACTTCAGATACTCGCCCCAGCCTTCAGTGGGTATGCCCGAACCTCCGCCTCCTTTCGCCATGGTAGAGTCGCCACATAGGTGAATCGTGGTGGCTGCCGGCGCGACGGTCGCGAGGCCTAGTAGCGGCAGTAGTCGCCAGACGTCGTGGAAACCCATAGTTAGCGAGGCGCTTCTGGATACTATCGATGCTTAGGGATGGATGAGTTCGCGGCTCTGTGGCGATCCCTTACGATGCAGAGACGGGTATCTGGGGTTTGGATCGACACAGCGTGAGCGTGTCGGTTATATAATATGTGTAAGGACTTTCCACCGGGAACATCGAATCTCTATCTGGGCATTGATCCCCTCTCCCGCACGAATAAAGAAATAGAACTCTGGACTGACCCCTGGGTTGCGATGCTACGATGAACCGCAAACCCCGGCCAACGACGTACCATCATGTAGCGTGATTCGGGGTGAAAAGCCGTTCTTGGAGCTTTGACTCTTTCCCCATCTTGCTTGGCTCCGCGAGTGTTCATGTATAGGAGATCTTGAGCTGGATCGACTGCGGGGATGAGGTCAATACGACTTTACCCGGGATATCACACTCCGCAATTTCACGACCAATTGCCTAAACAATCTGCATGTCTTACCGCAAAAGCGGGAAGTCTTGGGCGTACCCTTTTCGTATTTCATTGATTGGTGGCTTTCTGGAAGTCATTTGCCGCCAATGGTTTGAAGACTTTGGAATGTAAACACGAATGGTCACGATAGTTTTACAACTTCCTAAATGGGAATATAGTGAGGCGAACTGAACAACCATGATGAAAAGGGTGGACCAACACCGAGAATTGGACAATTAGCCGTTGGGTGTGCACGGCGATAGGAGTCAAGCAAGTAATCCCTGTGATGAGATGAATGAACAACACTTAGTCATACTGACTGCTAAAAGTGACCCCTTTAATATTCATTAATCATTAAATGTGTGCCCTTTTATAGTCTAACCTCACCAATCCCCCCTTTTGCGATTAGGTGCCTGGATTTATACGACAGCCATATGGATCTGTAGCCCGTTCTGACTCTCCCACTTGACCGGAACACCAGGTGCAACGAAGAAGATGAAACCCTCCTTGAGATCGAAATCTTTTCCGGCAGCATGCATCGATCCGCTCCCTGAAGTTACGATCATCACTCCCGGTCCATCGCTCGCCGTAAGTTCCTCGCTTTCACCGGCGCCTAGATCCGTCTTGAGCATGTCGAATTCGCTCATCGGCGGCTTGTACACTACCGTCTTTCCCTTTTTACTCTTGTCCGATTTCTGACTCGGGAGGTAGACGTCGTCCTTGCTGTGGGCCTTGAATGTCAAGGTGTCGGCAAATGTGTCGGCGCTGTTGCGGTCGCCAGGTGGGCAAAATCCCGCGTTGAGGACGTTGTTACTCCGAGCCATGCATTCGACGATATCACCGGCTAGATAGGCGTGAATACCATCTGCGGGGATATATACTGCATCTCCGGGCCCGAAGACCAAGAAGTTCATGCACAGAAGTGCGACTAGACTGCCTGCATCCTCCGGCCCGTACTGGTCTTGAAGACGGGGGAGAAGGTCTAAGATGTAGGCGGCATCACCGAGTTGATCTTTCGACACCCTGGAAAGCTCCATTTGGACCTTCTTGACTGTCTCAAGGTCAGACTTGAGCAAGCTTCTGGTTACGCTGCGTAGCGTCTCGTCTGTCCACTTGCCCGACTGCTCGGGGTCGAACTGCTGCAGTGGCTTCAACTTGAACAGGGGTATTATTTGGTCTAGTGGCTTGAAGCCAGCGAACACCTCGAACTTGGACAGCGCCACTGCAATCTCTGGCTTGTGATTCGGGTCTGTGAAACTGTTTGGGTCTCTCTTGTGAAGCTTAGTAGCGAGCTCCTTGTTGGGGTGAAGCTGTAAGGGAAGCGCCTTCGCGATGGACAGGATCTTCGGTAAGTAGGGTAACTGGCTGTCGAATCTCTCGATAACCATCTTCCCGAGAAGCTGCTCTTTATTTCGCTGCAATACATCGGCGAGAAGCTCACCGGTGTCTAGCTTGCGTGCTGGGAAATCTGGATAATCTCCAAACCACATCTCCGAGTAGAACTGGTCATCGTCGATATGAAAATCGAGGCCGGGCGTCTTGGCGCATAACTGCGCTGCTAGAGACTGTTTCCCCTTCTTTCCCCAGGGATAGTTATTACAGGTACCGCTCAACTGGAACACGAGCTCGTGCGACATCTTCAGGTAGCTTCTGTGACTATGGGAATCTAATATCAAGGTACTAGAGGGTAGGTAAGGGTAATACGCTCGCTCGAGTAGCTAGATGTGAAAAAAAAAAGATGAAATTGAGACTTCGTTGAAGATCTATGGAGTTGATAGAAACATGAAAATATTGCCTTTGTAGTTGTGTTCCATGTTTGCTGCGTTCTTTCTGGCCACCATACCCGAGATCGTGATGCTCGTATGTCGTCATAGAAGTTGTCTGTACCTCAGAGCTTTGCACATGTCTGACATGTCATATGTGGGGGTTTCTCGGGGTCTGGGGACGTTTACCTGAGCTGTGATCAACAGAGTTGGACTACAACGCGTGGCAGTATATGTAGAAAACGATTCGACCAAATGCCTCTTTATATAATTCAGTCTGCTCGCAAAGTCAATTCCCTTGGTAGAAAAAACAATGGAGAAGTTGATGTCAAGTCTCTAGCTTCGTCACATGGAATTTATCATCCCGCTGGTGTGGCAGTCTGGTGTTCTCCCCGCCCCCTGTCCTACAGCGAGCTGATAGGGCACACATGGCCTAGAATTCGATCGATCGATCGAGTATAGGTACCATGTCAGTGCGGCTGAGAAACATAAACCCCCCAAGAAAAACGACTCACATCAATTGTCACCCAACAGGTTTTCAACAGATCTGCAAGTCGATGGAAAT
This sequence comes from Hypoxylon cercidicola, assembly GCA_022578845.1. Taxonomy (NCBI): domain Eukaryota; kingdom Fungi; phylum Ascomycota; class Sordariomycetes; order Xylariales; family Hypoxylaceae; genus Hypoxylon; species Hypoxylon cercidicola. Next base: position 745,515 of record MU399508.1, read on the forward strand.
GTCCAAAGATGAGCTTCCTCTAGTCAGTAGCCCCCAAGGCTGACTCCAATGGCGACGCTGTCCAAGTCTCAAGACTCAGGTTCTTGGAAAACGGCATTTCTTAAGAATAAAATGCGAATCAGCTATTGGTTAGTAGGAACACGACCAACGCCGCGTCCCGCGCTAAAGGCGTTCGGCTTTTAGATCTTCACCAGGCATTGTTCTGAGGAGAGCCGTCGACGTCATCCCTCAATTACCTTAGGTAGGTAGAACTGGAAAACATGGAAAAGTCGAGACATCAAATAGGTGCTAGAGTGGGCTCCAAGATCGACGTAGACAGCTCTAGCACCACATACTTAAGTCAGTGGCCGACCCAAACCTCAGACTGCGGTACTTGGTGAACTTAGCAAATGTCGCATAATGTCTGCCAACGGAGATACTAAGCAGAACGACCCGAACTCGGGTCAAAATGTAACTGGTTTAAGAAGCATGCTAGACGTCCTTCCTATTCCGTCGACAACACAGTCCGTCACCGATCCGGAGAAGCACGAAATCGCAAACACCCTCGCCGATAAGCCAACCCTGTCTCATGCTTTAGCAACGGACGACCACGAAGAGAAGGGGTTGGCACAAAGGGAACATGACGGGGAAGTCGTGGATCTAGGCTGGAATGAGAAGAAGCAAAAAATTGCCGCTCCATTGGTTGGCGGCTTAGAAAATGAGGACCTATGGCTTCTGGTTCGGAGGTTTAACAAGGTATACCTGCCATTTAAGCATCGAGGAGCCCGTATGCTAACAGAGCTGGTTTCTAACAGCAAATATACCATGTCAAAGAAGTTCCAACGGCCGTACCCGGGGACCTGGATTTTAACATCGCCGACGAGGAGGGGTTTCCCCCCGATAAACTGCGTGCTAGTGTCGAACGATTCTATATGACTGTCGTCATCGGACTGCTAGCTGCGGTCAAGCATACGGTGCGATTACGATCGTGGCGCGAGACTCGACGGACCTCATGTTTCTGTGCTGTAAGCCCGCTTGACTATTCTACAATATTTGCGACTCCTGCTGACGCCTGCATACAGGCATATTTCATCGCTTGGGTGTTTGATTTGATTGTCCCGTTGCTCACCTTGACTCTGATCACCTTAATTGCGTATCCTCGTTCACGGGAAGTCCTCTTTCCACCTGCACCCCTCGCCTTGGTAGACGGGAAAACTGGTGGCGTGCAGAAACCCAAGGCTGGCGTCCTCGGCAGCACGGATAGTTCGACGGGAGCTTCACAGAACTTCAAGGGCGAGGCTGTCGAACAAGAGGCTAGCAGTTTTGTTAACGGCTTCACTTCGATCGTAGTTACAAGCGCGACGGGGAAGAACCCAGAGGCTGCAGCCCCTGCAGAGAAAGGGTCTCCCGATGACAGCATTCCTGATCCCACCGGAGTAGCCGTCGCAGCTGCTGAGGCAAAAGAGGTCAGCGCCGGAGGAAAGGCAGGAGCGAAGCATGACAAGACTAAGGTCCCCGTCGAGACCGCCATGTGGACAAAGATGAGGCCCATCATGCATGGCATCGCTGATGTATCTGACACATGGGAGCGATTCGCAAACGCTCTGTCACCTACGCCACCGTTCCCGAGGAACATCTATAGACTTAGGCTTGCTGGTCTAGTCGCTCCCCTATTCCTTATTTCCTTTTTCGTAACATCGTACATGTTTGCGAAAGGGGTTACTTTTGGAGTTGGCTTCGGCTTCTTCGGCGACCCCATCATCAGCCCCGGATTACAGTGGCTGAATCATACGTTTCCTAATTGGCAGAAATTACTCGAGCTTCGCAACACGATACTTAAAGGTGTACCGACGAACGCGCAGTTGACCATCACCTTACTTCGTATATGCGAAGCTAATAAAGCGCCCCTACCGCCACCGCCCTCTATCAACGAACCACCGCCCGAGAAGCCTACTGAAATCACCGATGCCGAATTGAGGGCGACAGGGGCGGAACCCCCGCTCAATGCTACCGATGAAGAACTTCGGGAAGCTATGGAGCACGACCCGCACACTGCGCATGAGACGGGCGGACCGGACATCGATGCCGCGAAGGAAACCAAGCACGGGAAGCACGGCAGAAAGCTCGTAAACTTCTTCAAAGGAACTACGAAGGGTGCAGTCAAGACTCTTATCGGTACCGACCATGCTCGGGCGAAAGCAGGCTCCCATCATGCGAAGAATCGTCTCGGGGCCGTTCCTCGGCCAGATGCTAGTAACATAACGGGCCCGATTGACTTCAAGGGTCGATACAAGGGCCAGAAGGGTCACGTATACATCACCACCAAGTCCACAATCCCGGCTGTGTCCTTCAGCACGGACGAGACGATCGAGAATATCGGGTCGCAGGAGCGCGAGGATCTACATCCCCTATGGACCGTCGCCATCAATGACATTGCCGAGCTCAAAAAGGTCGGCGGTTACGGATGGAAGGCCAAGATCGTGGTGGGCTGGTCCCTGGGCAGAGAGGTGGCCGACGGCTTAGAGATCACGGACCGGATCGGCAATACGCGGCGCGTGACGGCACTGCCCATGCGAGACCAGCTGTTCAACCGTTTAGTGGCCATCGGAGGACAGAAATGGGAAGCCTGGTAAGAGGTAAATTTATGATAAACCTCCTCTTCGCAACTGCAAGTCTAACTGAAAGAGGTAGTGCAAAGACGTGTCCAGGCGACTGACGAGAATCCCCTTTTGATCTTGTACGAATTAAGAATGTGTAGGATAACGGAAACTTCTACTTATTAATGAGGCAACGATTGATATAGCTGGCTAGACTGGTCATGATTTGGTTTATAGGTACGAGGACTAGATCTGCAGTGCAACATGCTGTCAATACTATGTATTGATTTTCTTCAGCTGCAGAACAATAGGGGAAGCGGTGTGATAGATACCTGGTACCCGCAATTAATGACAGCTTGGGCACCATGGAGTCTGAGTGTAACGAGGGCCTTCCTCTAACTGGAAAATCTGCTTTATATAACACCTGGTTCTAATATAGTAAACTGATCCTTCTCGGAATCGAGCGAAGCCAACGCATCAAACGGCAGTGTCACCATCGGTGAGGTATGTCCGATGTCCACGCTGAACAGAATGGGGAATTTCTTTTTGGCCAGACGTTCTTCGCATAGAAGCTCTTCAATAACACCAGTGTACTGTTCCCTCATCTCCGCAGAATCGTAGCCGAACGGACGTCCTACCACCAACCCCGCCGCTTCTTCGAATACACCCTGTGCGATCAGGTCCGCAATGCCGGCTCGCACCCGATGCAGCGGGTTACCCGATACCTCATCCTCGCCTATGGCCGTCTCGAAGAACACAATCCGCCCTCGCCAATCGGGAGCGATAGCACGCACCCCGGCAAGACGCGCCATGACGGTCAGGCAGCCGCCGAAGATCCGGCCCTCGGCCTTTCCAGGTCGAATCCATATCCAACCCGGGGAGGGAGCGAGCTCCAGCGCATCTACCGAGCTCGGATTGCCGAAAAAGGGGGCGAGCTTTGGCGTGTATGTCAGCGACCGAGGGATGTCGCCGATAGGAGCGCGGTCTGCGACGGCGCGGAACAGATTCTCGACGCAGAATGCAAGCGGCGATGTCTTGTCGTCGACAGATCGAGGCTCGCCCCGCTCCGGGATGGCTCACGGGCCGTAAAATGTGCGGAGTCCGGCCAATGCGTACAGAAACTAATGCAAGCCGGTAATGTCGGAGTAGCCGACTACTATCTTAGGATTGGTCCTGATAATATCGTGCAACCCCGTGTCGGCAATCAGAGCTGGCAGGAGCTCGGTGAAGGACGGCCCACCGATGGTACAGATGATAACAGAGACGGCGGGATTCGAGAAGGCAGCGCGCAACTCGGATAGGCGGTCAGCAATAGAAAATTGAATGCCTGTATCCGGCGTAAAGAATTTACGGATATTATAGCCCCGTCCCTCAAACATGGCAGTCGCCCGCGACAAAACAGCAGGCAGCAGGTTATTGAGCCGGGCCGACGGCGAGATGAAGGCCACCGTTGCGCCGGGCTCCAGGGCTTTTGGAGTTATAATCGGTGCCATTTTCGCGTATGAATGATCTATGATCTATGATCTACCATGATCTATGCATGATTAACCACTGACCACGATGGCCGGTTCTTCCTCACAACTTGCATGTCATATCATCGGAGGGCCATCCCAACCCCATTTTAAGATTATACAGATGCAATTGGCATACGGAGAGGAATATGCTGTACTTCAGAAGCAACTCAAGAACTGATATGTCATGGCGTAAAAAGATTATCATGATTTTGATTACCCCTGCGGTTGTGTAGCAGCATGACATGATATCGGGAAGAGTTATTTCTAGCGTAGCATTTAGGTATAAATAAGACCATCTTCATGTATCGGAGATTCGCATGAGTTGACTGCCGAGTCAAGTTGAAGCTGAGGGTTTAATATCATGGCATCATGGCTTCTGCACCCCAACGGCATCTGATTCCCCGCATCACAAGCTCATCGGGTCTGTCTCTCGAAAATGATCTGTCGATCTCAGACTCTCCCAAAGTCTTCATGTATTCTTGCGTTACAGCCTAGGTTGGATGTGTTACTTTCGCCCTGGAATCTGTACAGCTTTGTTAAGCCGCCGTACCCTGTCGACTGGCATGGGGAGGATTGATGAAAAAGCTAAACGTTCAAGGGAAGATGCTTGGAGAGTATTCAGCAGCCATGCGATTGGAATGGAATTTCCCGAGAAATTGGGGAATTGGAGTTGTCGGAGAAGCCGGCTCTAATGCACCTCCAAGATTTAAGCTCCGAGCTTGCAAACGACATGTGTTGTCAGTATCTGTCTATTATTAAGGCATCACCAGAGCCTGCGGTGTAAAGAAGCTAATGTACACACTCTAGAATTCGGGGCTTGTGCCATCCACATCGATGGTCTATGTCTACGTTCCTCGCCGACGGCCTACTTGGTCTTACTCCACTCTGGCTCGCTTCTTAGACTCGCCGTTGCCGTTAGCGTGACCATTGCCGACGGCATCCCCGTGGGCAGCGAAGTACTCGAGACTTCCCTTGGGATCCGCCTTCATTCCCTTGCTGCCGTTCTGCCAGCCCGCGGGACAGACTTCGCCATGCTCGTCGGTGAACTGGAAGGCCTGGACAAGGCGGATGGTCTCCTCGACGTCGCGACCGACAGGCAGGTCGTTGACGGTGATCTGTCGGAGTATGCCCTTGGGGTCGATGATGAACAGCCCACGCAGGGCGACACCCTCGTCCTCGATCAGAACGCCATAGCTGCGGGAGATCTTGTGCGACTTGTCCGCCACGAGCGGTAGCTGCAGGTCGGAACCCAGGCCACCCTGCTTGCGCGGTCTCTCGGTCCAGGCCAAGTGGGAGAAGTGAGAGTCGGTCGAAACGCCGAGAACAGTGGTGTTGATAGCCTGGAAGCGAGGCAGGGCATCGTTGTACTGGATGATCTCGGTCGGGCAGACGAAGGTGAAGTCGAGAGGGTAGAAGAGGAGAACGACCCTATTGGCAAGGACGAGGAATTAGCCGGAGATCAGGGGCTCCCTGTATTCGTACTCTGCAAGGGGAGGATGGGGAAAGTAGGTATGAAACGGGTAAAAAATAGAAACAGAAACAGGAACGAGCTACAACTACACAAGACACAAGACACAAGACATACCATTGGCCCTCATAGTCCTTCAGGGAGATGTCCTTGAACTCGCCGCCAGGGAAGACGGTGGTGGCAGTGAAGGCCGGAGCCGGACGCTGGACAAAAGCAGTCGACATGATTGCGATGAGTTTGGTTTGAGGCGATACTATCCTGTCGCGAGTATGTGTGTGGATGCAAGTCGTGGTAGATGTTTGTTATTTTGATGGAGGACGGAGGTGAAGGCAATCTTCCGACTCAGGTCTTAGGCGAGAAGAAAAAAAAAAGGCGAAACCAAAAGGTAAGAGAAGGCGCGTTATCTTTTTTTTTTTCTTTTTTTCCCTAGAAGCAAACGACGGGGGTATCTACGGTTCACGGTCCATGGTCCGTGGGGTGGGTGCGTACCTTAATCTCTACAGGCCACCTCCCTGTTATCTTAGGTACATACCTACCGGTATTCACTTCCTTATCCTCGTCTTCAGTATTCTTCACCATCGCGTGATTGTCTCGTGTCCCGCCTGATATCTACAATTTCCTCCTGCAAGATCTAGACAACCTCCACTTTGATAATACAGTCTGTAATAATTGGCCAATGAAAGATGTTCATTCCGTTACACTACCTTGTTTGGCAGGGAATGTAAGGGTTCTTAAAGGACTTGCCTTACGCTAATTAACGGAGCAACCGTTTCATCAAAACTTATTCCAAATGTAACACAGAAGCTGGTTCATGGGCAACGATTAAATATTCTCCGATCTCGGAAGGACATGACACATTACGCCTACGGCATGAGTATAGGGCTGTTATCAGATTGTAAAGTACGCGTGCATATACTAAGAATACTAAGATCTGCATCAGCATCAGCATCAATTGACGACCCACCTCGAATTTCCCACGGTACATCAATGTTGACATTTACGACTTAGAATGCCCATGGGTTGAGACGTTGAGTTTCTGGAATGACCCAACCTACCAAATGGGATGTAGATGTCGGACATAATGCTTCATTATTACCCCGTGCCGAAACACCGAGGCCAGTGGAAGATGATGGATCGCGGTTGATGCAACTTGATCACCTACCCAATCTATCTTCCTAATAAATACTTCGTCCCTGGGCGGTATTGCTTCTCTGATGCTACTGGCAACGTCGGCCGCCTTGTTGTTAACAATCTTCTAGCTAGAGACCACCAGGTTCGAGTCCTCGTCAAGCGATTCGTAGCTTCCTGCTGGAGTTATGACTACCTACCTAAGGTAGGTTAGGTACACGGCATTGAAACTCGGCCAACGGGAGAGCTATGATCCATTCATCGCGTTCCACAACGACGTCGATCTGAATTCCGAGATTCGGCCGATATACCTACTGACCAGAGTCTTTGCCAAAGTCCTTTTACCGTGCCTGGACACGGCGACTTCTACGGCTGTTGGAATCCGGAGCACAAGCGGCTCGAGATCTGGGGTTCGGGTAACGAACCTTGGCATTGGACTACCGAGCACGATATGGCGAAGTTCGCGACCGAGATCGTGCGGCGCGAGGACGCAAGCCAGGGGGTTTTTTGGCGTCTCTGTTCCGGCCTCAATACACTGGGAGAAATTGCTGCCGTGTACGAACAGGTTAGAAACCGCAAAGTCAGAAGGGGCAGACATTTCATCATTACACTATATAATGGCTCGACTATTAATATATACTTAGTTAAATCATCTCAACGTCAACGTCAACGCAACGCAACGCAAATAAGACATGAAACTGGATAAGGACGAATTCATCAACACGGACCGTTGTTGACTCATGTACCGACCCATGACCGCCCTGATAGGAATATTTTGGGTATAGAAAGTGGATGATATGAATATGACAAAAGAAATAAGTCGACGCTGTTAAGCAGTATGTAGTTTCTCGCTCCTCTACGCCACCGCCTTGCCGGACAATAGTATTTGGCGACCCTCGACCCAACCCCGGTTTGTAGCGATCTCGACTATGGTCATCCCGTTGTCGTCCCGAGCGTTGAAATCAACACCGCACTTATCGACAAGTAGCTTCAACACGGCCGCATCGCCGTTCTCAATCGCTTGGATGTAGGCGTTATGACCCCGGTATATCTTGTTCGGATCAGCGCCATGTCTCACAAGCAGCTCAATGATCTCGAAGTCCGCTCCGTGCACTCGTCGTAATGCCTTTACGATGGGCAAATGCTCTCCAGGTGCGTTGACGTCGGCATGGGCTTCCTCCTGTTCGGTGTTAGTCGATGATGTAGATGGGGTGGTCCTCCTTCGTAAACAGGGACTTTACCAGTAGATAGCGGACAATCTCCTTGCGTTCTTCACGGATAGCTGTTGTCAGCGGCGAGAAGACACCGCCATTGCGGTCCTCGACGCTCACACCCGCCTTGAGGAGTAGCTTAATGCTCTCTAGTTGATTAGCTACGACAGCCATCTCCATCACTCCCTTAAAGGCACGTGGCTCTGCTAGAGCTGGCAGCAAGCGCTTTAGAATCGCAGGCTCGCGCACCGCCATGCATACCGGCCAGTTTTCTCCCCTGACGTTGGGGTCAGCGCCACGAGACAGGAGAAGGTCCTGTTAAACACACCGGCAGCTTATTAGCAACTCTCTACTAGCCAAGGCATTGGGGAATGGCACAACTTACCACTAGGTCGCCACGGTTCTCGCGAATGGCCGTGGTCAGAGGCGTAGCGCCAGTCTTCGGGACCTTGTCGTTAGGAGAGACTTTGCCGGAATCTAGTAACCAGTACAGAGCCTCGACGTTCTTGCACTGGACAGCCGTTTCCAGAATTCCCTTGGGCGAGTTTAGATCTGCGCCGGCAGCCACAAGGGGTGCGAGATACTGCGTTCGGTAATGCGTCACGCATTTGAATGCAGGATACTCGGCGCTTGGAACGTTCGGGTCTGAGTATCGCGAAAGCCACGGGTTAGTCATTTATCTGTAAGCCATGCATGGACGGCTTTCGACGCGGGAAAAGCATGATCGAGGCTTACCTGCGCCATTGGCGAGTAGTAGCTCGAATATGTCGGTACGGTTATCGCGGATGGAGGAGCAGAGCGGTGTGTAGATGCCATCCTTCTTGGCGTTCGGGTCTACTTTAGCCTTCAGGAGTACGCGCACAGATTCTACGTTGTTGATAGACGTCGCCAATTCCATAACGCCGGGGGCCTTCTTAGGGTCGGCGCCCCGAGCGAGAAGGAGTTCGAGAATACGAGGAAGCCCTGCGGCTGGCCAAAGCCTGTGTGACACGTGTTAGTTCTCCCTTTTCATAGTTCCACGGGTTTACCGTGCAGGCATAATCGCTGTAAATCGATCTACAGCTACGGCGATCTCCATGCTGCTGCCTCTTGATACAAATAGCGTAGTGGCATTACTTACTGGAAACAAGTTAGCATTTATGATACAATTGGGATTGTGGGTTAAGGGTCGTCTCTTTTACATACCATATGTTTCGGTCCAGGGAGGTTCGGGTTGGCGCCATGATCTAGTAGGCTGGTAACGATCTCGATGCGGCCGGATTCAATAGCCTCGAAAAGGGGGGTGTGTCCTGCACGATTCTTTACGTTGGCATCGGAACCATATTCAAGAAGCATGTCGATGATCTTTTTCGTCCTCTTCTTGGTAATAGCCGCCATCAACGCGGTGTCACCGTTTGTCATGACATGGTTGATGTCGCCGCCGTACGTGAGGATGATCCGGGCAAGTTCAAATTTGTCTTGGACGACAGATATTGCGAACGGCGTCTCTGAATCTGACCCGGCAGCGAGGTTGGTATCCGCACCATACCTACGAAAATTCCGGAGGTTAGCCACTTATATCACTCTTCGCCTAGGGTCGGTTCTATCCGATATCACCTACTTCACAAGCATAGTAACGGCATCTCGAAATGATTCTTCCACTGCGTAATACAGGGGTGTTATGTTATGATTGTCGGGGTCGTTCGGATTGGCACCGAAGAGCAAAAGAATTCGAACCGTCTCGGCGTCGTGGTGCGCGATAGCTAGGTTTAGAGGGTGCGCATCGGTGCCGCGTTGGGGAGAGACACCTCGATCCAGTAGTTGTTCCACCAATTTGTGGTTCGACGTCTCTACGGCAGACAGTAGCGCTTCTCTCAAGGAGGGCGTATCCGCTCCCACCGTGTTTCGCGGAGTCCAGTGGGGCATGGAGAGAGGGTCAGCCTTTAAGCGGACGACCTTGTACGGCTCAAACGAGTCCATCTCCTCGACTAGCGTATCCACTTCTGTGATATTGTGCGAGGCCGCGTGAGAAGCCGCGTGAGAAGCCGCGTGCGAAGCCGCGTGCGAACTATGTGCGACAGAACGATCAATGGTGTCCACTGTGGACATGACGCGGTCTCGAGCGCCCCGGGAGGAGGCCCTGCTTCCAATTGTGTAGTTGGATATGGAGGGTTCGCGATGTATCTCAGGAAGGAGTGGAAGGGGTGGCTGGTGGCTGTCTTCGCGGGTCCTGAAAGAGGAATGGTCCGTCATGGAGCCTTTGCTGTGCGGTGCGGGTAGAGGGGGTAGCGGCCAGACGGGCGAAACCTCATCTACTTGATGCGTGACGACGCCGTGGTCGCTTAGGGACTTTAGCTTCGTAATACCCGCGACTGTCTTCCCTCTGGACATGCGGTCAAGCGCAGCAGCCAGACCTGTGTAGCCGATGCCGACTGACTCGTCAATCTTGGCGTCTCCCAGGGACCATTGGAACACAAGCGCGCTCATCCTCAAGGCCTCTCTGGTCTTCGCTAGATTCTCCCTCATCTTTTCCACATCGTTATCAGCGAACATCTTGCGCCAACCCTTCTGGATTTTCCCCATGGTACCCTTCTTCTCGTACTCTAAGAGTCGGCTAAGCATGTGGTCGAGCACGTGAAAATCCGTGCTGGCGGCCCTGAACTTCCTGTCGAGCTCCGTGATCATCTCGGGCGGGAACCTCTGGTTGCTTCTAGAGCACTCAGTCAAGCCAGCTTCGAGAGACCACATAATGCGACAGGTCTCCAGGAAGTCGTGCGCCAACTCATCGAACTGTTGGCCGTGCTTCTCGACGGTGCCTACATACTCGAGCATGTGAATGGAGATCTTATTGCCGAGAACCGTGGCCTTGTGGCATTGGCTGACTACTGAGTCGATAGAGGGGGCCATGATGACGACTGAAACGATGCCACCATGTACGATCTCTCGTCCTTGTTGTGTTTTATACGATGGCTGCTTGAACCGGCGTGCTTTCTCGCTGAAACATTAAAAGAAAACCGAATGCTCTATCAAGAGGCAAAGGGTCGAAATAAGACCTAGAAATCCCCGTTAGACGATAGCCGGGCAGAAGATATTTATGTGGAATAGGTTATCTTGATAGGAGAGCTAGGCCGTGTGGATCTCTCGGCCGTGTTATGGAATATGCAAGCGCTATGATGGATTTCATTACACGGCAAGTTCTAAAGCTGACTATAATGCCTACTATGCACGGAAGTTCATGAATTTCTCATCTTCGGCGGTCAATGCGGCTCGCTAGTGTGCTTTGGATAACAGGTTTGCTTCCTAGATCTCAAGGATCAGCCCTGCTCGGCTTCGTTTCTCTCTCGATTGGGACGCTAGGGTCATGTGCAGTTCGTCCGTGCGATTCACGAATCACTACTCACTAGTACCTGATCTCAGGGATGCGTTCACTAACCCCCTACCTAGGCACACGGACGATAATCGAAACCAGGGGATACGAACCCCACAGCGACCCAAGATCTATTTGGCGTCCACCGCAATCCACTACGACATAAGCTGAAGCATCAACACTAGCTTACAATGTGGTTCGAGGCCGTCTCATGATCTGTACAGGTACTGTAAGCCACGAATGTCAAAAAGCTTGCTTGCTAGGACACCACGTGGTAACCAGATTAGCGGGATTTCAACAGCGCTACTATGCAGGTACAATACAGTGTCTAGCGAGACAGGCAGCTTGATGGCCGAAGGAAAGGTTTACCGTGATGATATCCGAATACCCCACGGTGCCACTGTGGAATTCAGGCGGAATGTGTGGAATGCAAACCGCCGTTAGTGAGCCAGTGAGCATACTATGTAGGTACCTACCTAAGGTATGTATGTGCTCCTCGCTCCTACTCGTCTTGATTGATACCTAACCTACCTAAGATCATCTCCCAGCGTCTTGGGTCGATCTTCAAGAGGCGGGCTCCGATATTGGAGAACTTTGAACAAGATCCTTCAACGCTAACGACGCACCGGCTTCATTCCGAACCCGAGTCATGGCACCTTGGGCCGCGCAGAAGCGTCGGTAATTATTTACCAATTGCGGAAACGTCGCCCTTTAAATAGTATCTTTTCTAACCACCGTTCCAGCGCACTTGGCTGACTTGGTAGACCAGTAATTTCTCCGTCTACCCACTCCCGTTTGAACCCCGGCCACACACATCTCGATAAAGAGTTGCTACGCTGGATACTACTCCGGTACGAGCTCTTGGAACTGCCTAGTCTAACTATGATTAGCGTAGTGGAATGATGAATAAGACGACTAGTCGAATTGTCTTTGCCGATCTTTTGGTTTCCATATGAAAATTCAGCTGAGGCCTACTCTAGCCAATGGATGGTATCGTATACCACGGGAATCAATGGGTATGCGGCCGCATGGGCAGAGAAGGCTGGAGCATTCTGTTAGAATTTCTCGCCCGTCTCAGGGTCTAGGCATAGAGTGGCAAATAGCAACAGAAAAAAGGTAGTGTATAGTTCCCCGATCGGACTACCTCTACGATAACCTGTCCTTTCGCCCGAATCGACTCCCCTTATTATTCTGTCATGGGTGTTGTGATAGAAACGCTACTTCTGTATGTCCAGATCCAGATCTCCACGCAGGTTAGACATTCTCGTTGGATAAGTCGGCTAAGGAGATGATATAGCGTCTGTGAGCGGTGGGATTGACCATTCCGATATAACCGGGCCTATAAGCTCTCCAATGGTTTCTCTGGGCACATATGTATGTCTTGAATGTATGTCTTGAATCCAGGAGGGTAGATCGAATAACCGAGGAGGAAGTCACGGAATTTCCAATTCTCAACTTAAGAAATATATGAAGTTCGTAGTCTTATATTCGACCTCCTTTGATTCAGCAAACTAACCTTTGTTACTAATTTTAACAATGTGCATTAATGGCGTGTCATGGGTCTGGTTTTCAACAGGCCTGGGGAAGTGGTGAAACGAGTATAAAGGTCGTATATCGTATGCATACTCGTAACCCCTCGGCAGTTAGGTTGAGAGCTCCTCGTACAATGTCCCCTAACAGGTACCTAGGCACAAAACGAGCCTCGGCTTACAAATAGCACGTTACGGAGTACAGTATATAAGAAATGCGGTCCATCCTAATCTAACTTAGTGTAAGTCATGCGTTTCCGTCAGCCTAGAATAGCAAATGGGGCCTAGCAGCCTAGCAATAAGGCATGTTATCGCGGAGAAATCAAATGGTTTTAGTGGTCGGACAACTCCGACGGGTTTGCCGCCGGTGCGGAGTTTTAAATACGGTCCGACGCTTATGCGGAGGGGCCGTATCTTAGCTGCTTCATCCATCTGCATCTAGATCATCTCATCACGCCCCAGTCGGTAGAAGAGTTCTCAAGAAATGGTGTCTGCGTTTCCCATGTGGGTTGCTGGCAAAGAGCAGCCGGGCGAAGCAGAGCAGTGAGTTGAGATCTTCGGCGCATCACATGCCTTAGCTGACAACGACCACAGAATACCCGTGGAGGACCCTGCAACAGGAGAGATCTTCGCGCAGTGAGTAAAGCTACCGCGAGCACTAACTCTCCGGGGTGTCGCAATCATGTAACCTAGGTAGTTGGCTAAACATGCTATCTACTTTCCCTCTAGATGCGACGCGGCCTCTGTCGCGGACGTAGAGCGTACAATCACCCTCGCCCACGAGACCTTCAAATCCGGCATCTGGTCAAGAGCTCCGCGCCACCACCGCGCAGATGTATTGGAGAAATGCGCCGCCCTCCTTACAGAGGCCCTGTCGGCATTGATCCCGCTCGAGGTGCGCCAGACCGGGCGTGCGATCCGCGAAATGAACGCGCAGGTCCCTTCGCTGGTTCGCTGGTTCAAGTACTATGCCTCGATCCTGCGCGTCGAAGAGCAGCCCGTCCTCCCGACCACCGGCAAACTGCACAACTTTCTCCAGCGTGTCCCGCTCGGCGTGGTTGTGCAGATCACACCCTTTAACCACCCGCTGCTCATCGCTGTGAAGAAACTCGCGCCTGCGCTTGCCGCGGGGAATAGCGTCATCGTGAAGCCGAGCGAATTGACGCCGCTTACAACCCTACAGCTGGGCCCTATTTTAAAAGAAGCAGGCGTGCCAGATGGCGTGTTTAATGTCTTGCCAGGCTATGGTGCTACGACCGGTAAAGCGCTTGTGCAGCATCCGCTGGTGAGGAAGGTGGACGTAACGGGAGGGACGGCATCGGGGCGAGCAATTGGAGGGATTGTAGGTGGAAACCTAGCGAGATACACGGCGGAGCTCGGGGGTAAGGCACCGTTGGTCGTGTTCGAAAAGGCGGATGTGCAACTTGCTGTGAACGGGATTGTATTTGGGAGCTTCGTTGCTAGTGGGCAGACCTGCATTGCGAGTACGAGGATCATCGTCGACAACAACATCTTAGCGCAACTTCTAGTGCAACTACAGGACAAGACAGATTCGATCACGAAACGTATGGGTGCCCCGAGCAACTTGGAATCGGCGATGGGACCTTTAATATCAGCAAAGCAGCTCGGCAATGTCGAGACGCTGGTCAACGAAGCCGTTGATAGTGGCAAGGCCCGGGCGGTGACGGGAGGAAGACGGATGAAAAACATCAGCTCCCTGGACGGGACGGATTTCTCCCAGGGGTACTTCTACCCACCAACCATCTTGGTATCGAGTGAAGGAGACAGTATCCTTGAGACGCGCATCTGGCGTGAGGAGGCGTTTGGGCCGGTGATTGTAGTCGTGGGATTCGACACGGAAGAGCAGGCTATCAGATTAGCCAACAACAGTGAGTTCGGCCTTGGTGCTGGTATCTGGACGCAAGATCTAGCCCAGGCTTTCCGCGTCTCAGAGCAGATCGACGCAGGCATAACATGGGTAAACACGCATCATCGAAACGACCCAAGCAGCCCGTGGGGTGGTGCTAAATCGTCGAGCGGCGTGGGCAGTGAAAACGGTATCGATGCGTATCATGCGTATACGACGATCAAGAGTACAATCATAAACTATGCCTCCACGGAAGAATCACTTGCTGCAGATGATTGGTTTAAAGAAGGGACGGGATCTGTGAGATACGGGTGAAAAATACAGCGGAGATATTTAATCGCATAAAATTGCCTGAGAGGAGTGAACATACTGACAGCAAACCGCATACATCGTCGTAAGCTCTGGCTGTGACTGGCCCCTTTCCGTCTATCTACTGAGGTAGGTAGAAGGTACCTTTCAGCGCGGCAGCTTATAACACGTTACATCATTCTAATCAAAAACGTCAGTCGCATATCTGACGTTTCTAAGCTCATTCCACCATTTGTTCGCATCTTCGTCGCTGAGATCTTCACCATTGCGCTTCGCAGCTTCTTGCTGAATGCTCTTGGCGACCTTCTCGACCTCTTGGCTGACCCGTCTCGATCCACAGATATAGAGCTGGGCACCCTGTCGCCATAACTCGTGGAAATGGTGTCGGTCGGCCCACAGAGCGTCTTGGACGTACTTGCACCCGCCCGACTTCTCCGGTGTTCTACTGAAGGCTCGTTTAACCGTGATTATACCCGCATCTTCCCAGTCGCGGAACTCGCTCGCGTACAAGTCATCCCTTGCTGGCTCGCGACAGCCGTGGTATAGCACAGCCGGGGCAAGCTTGCGACCCGATTTGATCATTACCGCGCGTTCTTGAACGAACCCGCGGAAGGGCGCAATGCCGGTCCCAGCCGCGATGAGGACCAGGGGCGTTTTCTCGGGCGTTGATGGTAAATGGAAGGCCGTGTGAGACATCCGCACGGACACGCGAAGTCTGTCGTCGACTTCCAGACTGTCCAGATAGGAACTCGCAACACCGATGTGGTTCCTCTGTCCTGACTTCGCACCCCCTGAAACCAGGGAGAATGTGATGGAGGCAACGGATGGATCCTCAAGAGGAGACGAAGAAATAGAACTGAGGGCCTGTGTTAGGTATTTCGAAATTTCTGCGGCTGCTCAGAATAAAAACTTACTATTGTCGAATACGCATCGGCGGCAGCATTGTCAAGAACTGGCCCATGGGCAGATTGATGGACGGGTATGTCTCTAGAAGGTCTAGAACCGACACCCGCTTCGCAAGGATTTCGACATCATAACCATCTGCTGCTAAATGCTTCAGCACCTTGCGTTCGTCCTCGCTATCGGTAGTATCGAGCAACGCAAGTATATTCCTCTTCGTCGCTGGCTGTGCGAGCTCGACGTAGTCGCTCAAGATGCTGTTGGCAGACACCAGCTCGTTTGTCGGTAATCTTATGCCCGTCCCTTCGATTCTGATATTTGCATCCCACTAATATTTGACAAGTTAGCGGGCGTATACAACTAGAAGAGACGAGAGTTACTCACCGGCAGCCCGAATCGACGCATGGCTCGCTGGACCGTCTCTTTGGGGTTAATGGGTAGGACTGCCAAGTAGTCTCCGGCCCGGTAGGTAGCCCCAGAGGGAAGCCGAATTCCAACATGTTTCTTCACAGGTTCACCGTCTGCGGTGAGAAGTTTGGTCGTGACGACCTTACCGTCTTCTACGTTCTGCCTTAGTATCGATGGGCGAGTGTTTGATACATGGACCGTCAAAGGTGTGAATTCGGGCATCTGCAGCGCATCTGACACCGTGCTGGCTCGCAGCTTATCCAAGGCCGGCCAAAGTATCTGTACCAATCAGTATGTAGAGGTGAAATGGGGGAATACTCGGCTAGGACGCATTTTTCCATAGTCCAAAGATCACAAGTGTTTTCTTGCTCAGGGGTGCTAAAAGGAGCAGAGGGCAGTGGACTTACATTGTCTTCCCAGGCCTCAAAAGAAACGAACATGTCCTCACCAGCCGCGTCGGCGAGGCCCAACTCTACAAGCTTCGTCGCGCCAAGCTCTTCAAGTCTTGTGTCGACGAGCTTCGGAACTCGATGGAACGTTTGGGTCCAGTCGTGGTGCCCGCATCCGAAGACTGCGTAAGACGATCCGCGAAAGGCTGCCTTGTCCTTGATGCTATCGATCCAAGAAACAAAATGGGCTGCGTTGTCTGGCGGCTGTCCTTCGTAGCTTGCAGTGATGATGACGATGGGCTCATCCGAAGGGAGTTTCTCCATGGCAGCGTCCATGCAGTCTAAAGTAGACACTGTATATCCATGCGATCTAGCATCGAAAGCGAGGCGTTGTGCCAAGGACTCGCAGGTCCCGCTATTCGAGCCGTATAGAATCGTCATTGGTCGGCTCTGTCCTTCGTGCTTTTCCTCATTGTTCTGGATGGCATCATCTTGAATAGTGTTTGGCTTAGTCGAAGTCGGCTCAGTTCCAGCGAGTCGGTGCTCGAGCCTGATAGGGTCTAAGCCGTCGCGAAGTATGGCCCGGATGAAGAAATCTTTCGGCTTGATGGTTAAGGTCTGCTTATGTTGTAGCTCGTAGTCGGCGTCGGCAAAGACGAAGTTGAAGTTCTGGAAGAGTATGGCCATGGCAAGAACAGCCTCTTGCCACGCAAATGCCCGGCCGATGCACTGTGGATAGCATGATTAGCAACGTAATACACAGCAGACGCAGATATTTGTTTGAGAGACATTTGAGATGCAAGGCTAGGCGGAACACTCTATGCTTCGTGCGTGATATCACATTTGGCCGAGACGCACACATACCCCCCAACCCCCATGACCAGTAGAAGTAAGACGGAAAGGAAATGTTTTTAAGTGTATTACTTACCGCTCTAACACCATTCCCGAATGGTTTCCACGAGTTTTTGGGCAGCTTGTTGAAGTTTTCGTCGAGCATCCTCTCGGGTTTGAACGTTAGAGGATCCTCGAACACAGCCGGGTCAAGATGCGACCTTGCTAGAAAACAATTGAGAAACTCTCCCTTGTATACGGGATATTTATCAGCTAGCAGGGTATCCTCCTGGACGTACACCCCAAAGAGTGAAATCGGTGAGTCTAGGCGCAGCGCTTCGCGAAGAACCTGTGTTTGTTACTTTCTCTTATTCGTAGAAGGATTCGTAGGATGGGTGTGACCAACTGCCGATATGTACGGAAGCTTCTGCATGTGCTCTACCGTTATAGGCCCTTTACCAACCACCTCGTCGACTTCTTGCTGTACCTTGCGATAGGCATCTGGGTTCTTCAGCAGTCGATACTACGGTCATGCCATGTTAGTATCGGCTCGAGATCGCAGCGGGAAGAGCCGGGCGACGGGCGCAGACTCACCAGGGCGTACGATAGGGTTCCAGACGTAGTCTCGTGCCCAGCAATGAGAAAAGTAATGAGGTTGTCGATGATGGACGCATCACTCATCTTTTCCCCCGTTTGCGAGTCCCGACCCTTTAACATGGCCGTGAGGAGGTCCTTTCGTTCATTTCCGTTACCCGAGACGCGCTCCTTCACGACAGCCTCGGCCGTCTCGCGGAGAACGTCGATATGGGATTGGAATATTCTATCTTGAGTGCGATAGAAGAAAGACGGTACGGGCAGCCGCTGAGCTCTTCGTCCGCACTCGGTGAGAAATTCACCCATGGAGTTGACGAAGGGGTGCAAGTTCTCGGAGTAGAAGCTGTTAAATCGGAACCCCATAGAACAAAGAGCAATCGTGTCTAGCGTGAGGCGCGTGAAGTCGTCGGGCGCGTTGATTCTCATGTGCGATCCCTGTCTCGCCCACTTCAGGGCTAGCTGTGAGCCGATGTCCTTCATCTCGTCAAACATATCGCGGATGCCCATCGGTCCAAAAGCCGGCATCAGGACACGATGAGCGATACCCCAGTTGGGCTCCTCGATCTTGGCCGTGAATAGCCCATCGTGGACGCCCTCTCTCATTTCGGTCAAGACATTGTTGGGCACCTTCTTAAATCGCTTCTCATCGCAAGCCTCATCGACCAAGGCACGCGTGGACAGAAAGAGTAAACGAGTTCCCGGCAAATGCAACCGAAATATCTCGCCGTACTTGTCTGCGAGGTTCATAAATGAACGAAGGGAGTTTTCCGAGTCGACGTCTGCGATGTTGCCCAGAAGGGGAAGCTGTCGTGGCTCAGGAACGGGAGTTATCTGCTTAATTGCCATGGTGCATGGTGTGTAATGTAATTCCGCCGAGATGGTGAGGCCTGTCACTCAAACCACCACATAAAACATGGCGCTGGTTGCTGCCTTTATGAAGCAACTAAATAAAGCCTGCGAGACGATGTGACATACTTCGTAATCTCCTATGGGTTGGCATTTCCTCCGATATGTTATGTCCATCTATTACCGGACCCGGCCCGCCTGTTTCTCGAACAGGCCTCCCTAACCTCCCTAACCACGCTCGGTTAGTTCCATGACCTGCGAGTTGGAACATCGGAGGTCGAGTTCATCCGCGTTACGCGTTCTATAGTGCTGGGTTGGTGCACGAAACAGGGGCTCAATGTTACTGCACACTGCAGACTGGCAGACTTCCACTACGGGTTAGGTATAGGTAAGATTGTACCTATAACACAATCCCTGCAAAAGGGTTATCCAAATACCTCTAGCGGTAATAGCTCTTATGCCAAAATCAAAGTACCGCTTAACATTTCACGACGGCCGCACGGACGATTCATCGTTACCGCTCAGGCGCATGGGAACTCAGGAATACTTCTTCGGAATCCGGGTCGGGGTCGGGGTCGGGGTCGCTCTCCGATGTGGAGAAGTGAATACGCTGTAAGTAACACTTGTCCGGTCGGATTCGAATCTATCGACACACATCGCTGCGTAAAGCAAATAGGTCTAGATTCCTCCATGTTGTCCGATAACTCGGACGGGCGAGCGATTCTTTGTGGGGGACGTACCAAAGTACCTACCTATGGACAACGACAACTATCGATCTTCCCGCGGATTAAATCCACGTCCTCGGCGGGCGCTCGCGTGTATACCGTGTCGGAGGAAAAAGCTTCGGTGTGATCATAAACACCCCTGCAGCAATTGCACGCGTTCGAGGAGTAAAGCATGCTCGTATCCAGGAACGCATGGCGAGTCCGCTGTTACGACCCCACAAGGCGAACCTGGTGGCGGCGAGACCGTGTTTGCATCCTCGCCGGGTGCGGCAGGCAGTACAGAGACGGCGCGAGACGCTAGCCAAGGCGAGTTTCCGCGACGCGAAGTGTGGCAGTCCTCTGTACTGGCAGACGTATTGGTTACAATCCCATCTGGGATTAAGCCGGATTCTAGCGGCTCGCCGTTGACGGCCAGCAAGACTCCCACGCAGATAGTCCATGTCGACCAAGATGAGAAGGCAAAGGAGGACCGATACCAATCGAGTACCCACGGTCTTCGTACCAACTCCAACGTAGCCTCGTATATGGATACGTACCCGATCAGCGGCATCATAATGAAGAAACGCTATTTCTTCCCGACGCATTGGGCATTCACGACGACATTGGTAAGCCAGAAGACAAGTCTGCCTTTCGAGTACAACCCCTTCCGTTACTAAACCAACTACCTAGTCACCACATGCTTTAGATTGGCTTGAACAAGAGATGCGGAGTCAAGGGGGGATCTGGCAGGATTTGATGACTTCCAAATGTCTCGCCAAGTCCATCAAATCCGCGCGAGTTCTTCCATGGACGCCGGGTGAATATGGGAAACACTTGCCGATGAGAAAAGTCGCCGACCATCTGTTCGAGGCATACTTCCGTACTTTCGAATCCGTCTATCGAATTGTCCATATTCCTACATCGAAGCGCGCTTATGAGATCATGTGGGAAAACCCCGGCTTGGCCTGCCTGACGAGTCCGGCACATGTCGTCCAGTTGCAACTTTGCCTCGCCATCGGTGCTTGCTTCCATGACGAGACGTTCTCTCTCCGGCCGCAAGCACTTCAGTGGATACGAGAAGCAGAGCACTGGCTTGAATCGTCGGGGAAGCTTCGGGCGACAGTGTTCGATATTCAGACGGGATGCTTGTTACACTTGGCGAGACTGACGACCCAACATATGCGCGAAAATCAGGTTTGGGCTAGCTCTGGTGCTTTGGTGCGAACTGCCATGTCTGTCGGCCTCCATCGCGATCCAGCAAAGCTGCCGAGCATGCCCGCTTTAGAGGCGGAAATGCGACGACGCCTCTGGGCAACCATCATGGAGCTCGTCTTAGACTCTAGCATCGATGCTGGAGGGCCACCCATGCTCTCGTCCGACGACTTTGATTGTTCTTTGCCCTTGAATCTGAACGACGTGGAGCTGGATGCCAGCAACTCGGGCGAAGCCCCATACCACGATCCAGCCGAGTTTACCGACACGTCTATGCAGATTGCCCTCGGTCGCACCTTTTCCGTGCGGCTTTCTATTGCGAAGTACGTCAACAGTATAAAGGCCGAGGATTCTCACAAGGAGACTTTGAGGTTAAGCTCAGGGCTGATGGCCGAGTATCGCTCCTTGGTAAAATCCTTGCATTCCTTGCGTCCCAGACCTACGAAATTTCAGCAGCAGTATTGCGAGTTGGTAATGAGCCGCTACATCTTCGCCCTGCATATAACGTATATGCCACGTTCCCTGAAAGATCCTGCCCAATTCTATTTCTCTCGGACCCTATGCGTGGACACCGCTTTAAGGTTGTCTTCCTTTTCGCTGCCTCTCTCGTCCTCGCTCGAGGATCCCCTTCTAGCAGCTATGCATAATATACTCCCCTTTGAGAGTCATTGCGACGACTGGGTTCGCTTGGTCACCGGTGGGTGCGGTCCATTTAGGTCGGTACCATTCGCGGCTGCTATGGTCGTCTCGGCAGAGTTAACTGCGATAATACACCAAACACACGATACATCTCCATGGATGGGTGTGATGCCCTTCAACCGGACACAGATGGGTAACGGAATTCGCATCATCGAGCTCCTCTCCTTACTACGGGAGGCCACGAAATGGACAAAGGCTCGCGTTCAAGCCGGTCAGCATAATTTGAAAGACTACGTCTTCATGACTGTTGTACTTGCCGGCATCGAGGCTGCAATGGAGGGCATTCCGGCCGAGAAGGCCATGGATGCTAAGGGAAGAGAAGCCCTAGCCGAAGGTATACGGATTCTCGCGGAAATGGCCGGCACAGCGGCCTCTCCTTGGAACCACCCTCTAGGCTCAAGCGACGAGGGACTCGATATTGGCAGCGAGTTTTGGTCGATTGGATTTTCTGGTATGGATTGGGATACCCTTTTCCAACCCGGCTGAAGCAGAGGCCATGCCGTAGCTGAATATCGCTCGACCTCTTTAAGGCCAAGCATCGGGAGTAGATATATAAACACTGCAAAAGAATTAATAGACTTAGTTGCAAGCAATAGCGACATTCGTCGCAACCATCCAGATCGTAGAACGAGAAGATGTAGACTATAATGGTAAATAACACGTTCATCCTTACCACCCTCACGGTGCCTTCATGGTAGAATACGGGATATCAGATAGGAGGTAGGTACGTACCTAGGCTCAACGCCAATGAACGCGACCCTGCTCTAAACGCAACAATCTGTATATTGAGAAGGCGTGCCAAGGAAACACTGCGACTTCAAACAACCTATGCCGTAGCGGGCGGGAGCCTAGCTCCAACGACGGGGGAATCTTCAGTAAGTGCGTCCCAATCATGTGCAACCAAGGCGGCCTCGCGGCTCTTCATGACGGCTGCAAAGGTCCGAGGTCTCATCTCAGCTTCATATAGGTCGATAGCCGTCTTCTGATCCATCTCACCCCTGTGGACTTTCTTCAGCTGGTCTACCAACAACGCTGCATCCAGGATTCCATGATTCGCCCCCTCGCCACGATACATGGTCATCGCATGGGCACTGTCCCCAGCAAGCGTCACGCGCCCATCCCTGTTATTCCACTCTCGGCAGGGGAAATCGGCGAGCCGGAGTGGTGTGGTATGGTCGAGGTCGTTTGGAATGTCCATGACGATGCTACGAAGAGGTTCAGCATAGGAACTTGCGCGCTGCTTCATCATTGCAACCCGCCCTCTATCCGTCAGCGGAATAGCATCTAATAATGGGTCTTTCACGATCCAAGAAATAATGACCAAGGCATCATAGGAATATCGGCCGTCTGGCTCTTCGAAACAATCCTAGTCAGCTGTTAGGAGCTGCCAAGTCTGAGTTCGCAGCTTTGCCAGACTTACCTGGATGCTGTACCAAAGGAAGTTCCCAGTTCTAGGATGGAGGCCTTGAAACAGTAGCGGGTCCAGTGCTCGAACCGGGGCTGCCTGTTCAGGGCTGAAATGCCGTACAACACCTATGAGGCTGATAGGTAAAGGAATTAGAGCATGGTCGGTCGGTAGCAGGTGCTTGCGAACACTGCTGTTATTTCCGTCGGTCCCAATCAAGATCGTTCCATCTGCAAATGTGCCATCTTCGAAGTGCGCTCTCACGCCTCCACCGTCGATCTCTTCCGCGGATACTAGCTTCTTGCCTTCCTCGACGTTGATGCCGTCTACAAGGATGTCCCTCAATTTTTGCCGGTGAAGGCGGAGACGAGTTTTCGAGGGAGGGACCTTATACCGAGCCTTGCTTTAAGACAGGAACATGGTCAACATGCAACTCTAGATGAAGATTGAGGGGGTTTCGAGGAGAGTGCTAACCCTGTCTCGCAGCTCAGAAATAGAAAATTGCCGGCATCATTCTTTAGCGACTTATCAACCACGGCCTACCGATGATTAGCGGAGATTGAATTTGTCGCTATTTCACCCACATCAAGCAGTCGAGCGCCGGCCTTGGGTCCAATCGTCCTCTTCAACGAATTCAAGCACCAATGCAAGGTTAGAGCCCAACCTTGGCGACGATCATCTAATGACATATTAGACTCGGCTCCCTATTCTTCGCGAATATGGACTCGTAACCTTCCATGTCTCTCTCGAATACCCTGTATGATATGCCATTCTCGCGACAGCCTTGAGCGATTGTAAGACCAACAATGCCGCCTCCGGCAATCAAGACATGTATCGGCCTCTGCCCAGTGATAGTTTCAAAAGCCTGACGAGACGAATGGGAGGCCATGATGACGCGATAAAAGGGGTAGCGTATAATATTCGCTTTGCAACTGCCTGTGAAGATTGAAAAAAATTCAAATCCAGATGGAATTTGATGTTGGAGAATGAAAGAAGTAGAGGTGTAGGCTGACAGACGGCAGATTGGCGGCCCCCTCAACGTCTGATTATTACCAGTAGACCCCTCTTGTCAGCCACAGAGTCTTATCATAAGCAGACGATGTGACTATAGACTTCACGTGAGCATCCTCACCGTGTCTCAGTTCTTAGGTGCCATCCATTACCAAGTAGACAGATATTTAATCTGTACATGAACAGTATTATATATTGGTAGTTACATTATATACAATACGTAGCCTACTTTTGGTCATAAAACTCCTGTACCCACGCCGCCATATTGGCAACCTGCTCGTCGGCAATGGCCTTGACACCGGGATTGACAGCCCAGTTCTGCCCATACAAGTCGGAGCAATGAGTACCTTCCGTCACAACTCGGATAGGGAACTCAGGGGTGCTCTCCTTCGGACCGCCGGGGCGGAAGATGGAACTGAGAGTAGAATCCCTCCACGGATCCCACTGTCCGTTTGCCATCATTATGCGCGTCATATTCGATTCGAACCAGCCGCCGGTGTATTTGTTCACGTCCTCGGCAGACTTTCCTTGCGCGATACCGTACTGGGGCTCGGGGAACCAAAGCGGGCATTGTGCGCGCCAGTACGCTTTATTGACGAGGCGGGAGACGATGGTGGGACGGTCTCGGGGGGGACCGTCTTGCCAGTACTCGAAGGGCTCGTTGCACAACATCCAATTCCATTGCCGGTTGCCTGGGTTACCCGGCGTGAGATCGTGATAAATCGGGTTGGAGGCGTTCAGACCCTGGAAGCATTCGGTATTGTAAATGCCGCTGAAGTAGCCATAGCTCTCACAGTACCCAGGCAGCTCGAGCTCCGTGAACCACTTGGCATACCCGTTTAGGGCTTTGGCTAGACCGACTCCTTTATGGCCGGGAACGGAGTTGTTGGAGTTGGGCCAGACATTCTCGATGTAGTCGCAGAATTGATAGTAGGGGTTGTATCCCAACGTGGAGGTGGAGTAAAACTGTCCAGATTGCCATTGCCACGGGCCATTCTCTAGAGCCGAGGCGAAGTCGGCGTCCTCTAGGTTGCCGAGCATGAACTTGTCCTTGAGCTTGGCCTTCTCCCTCGGGCTGCCGTGCAGGAGGACCGAGTCGACGTAGTTGATGACGGTGTTCAGGTCCGCACTGCAGTTCTTCGGCGTCGCTTCCTGGACGGGCACGAAATACTGCCAGAAATCTCCGATGGCTTGGACAACACCGCTAGTGCCATAGTATGCCCAGAATGTACCGGGATCCTTGGCCGCAATCCAACCGGCCAGAGCACCGGGGTACGACCCGCCCGCGAATATCCAAGGAGCGTCCTTTGCCGTGCTTTTCCCGGTGGTGTCAAAAGGCGCGTCGAAATTGTTGGCGAAGTAGGTGTTATCCTTGATAGAGTTCTCGAGCGTGAGGTACTGAAGGTTTTCGACCGTCAAGCTCTCAAAGGGCGACGACTGCCCCCAATAGCGGTGTTCTAGTACGACGACGGCGCCGCCAATGTTTTGGGCCATGAGGCCCGTGAGGCGCTGGTTGGTCGTGTAAGACACATTAAACCCGTCTGCGGCCTGCTCGCCGGGGTTGACGAGGATAATGGGCGAGCCAGGTCCCTTCCAAAACTGCGCTCCATACCAATATCTCTGGGAGAATGTGCCAAGTTCAGGCTTCGAATGATCGAGTAACTGATCGAAAGTACCCCAACCATTTGTGCCGTTGCCGCCCGCAAGGATGGTGTCCTCGTCAATGGGACCAAGCTGCATGCCAGCCTGGTTTCTCAAGAAGCTGGCAGAGGAGCCGGCTACCAGCAGTAGCTGGACCGCTGTTGCGAGGAACATCATCTTGGCAATGCTTTCGGGCACCTATGGAGCTGGTAGGGAAGCTGAAAAATGCCCCCCCGACCATAGAGGTAGGTCTGGTTTTTATATTATGTGCTCCCGGCGAACCTGGCGAACCTGGCCAGCCCAGTCGGGTTGGCACCCGATGTAGCTTATCTCCCAATCTTAATGTCCCAACGGACGCGCTCCATCGCGTGGCTGGATTATCATAACGACCTTCCGTTTTGGCCCATGATGCGCCACCAACAAGGGTGTAAGCTGGCCATCCTGCCACTTTAGGTAAAGCCCCGTATGGCAGATCTAAGAAGAGCTGCAGAATACGAACGGCTTGTTGCAGACGAGATAATTCCAAAGATCCCGAGACATAGCACAAGTCCATCAAGCATAGTATATATCCTCATATCGTAGAAAGAGGGTAAGGATGCACATGGTTCAATGTTGTAAAAAACATGAAGTGCCCCTCCAGTACCTCAATGTTCTATCTCGTATATCCTCAGGTCTTAAAGGCGCCTAAACGACACTAATCATAACCTTGCTAAACCCGCTAAGCCCCTGCTTAGGCCTCCTTACTAGTCAAAGCGACGCGCTGCTTAATAATGAATCGATCGTCAATCAACAAGTGAAAATGCGAAATGCCTTGCGCTTCTCTAATGCTAGCACGTACTGCTAGGCTTATTTCAATTCCCAGTTTCGGTCGCCACTTTTCTCGGGTTTACGAGCATTGATCAATTGATGCAATGTATTGTAAGTTCAATGCATGACAAGACTCAATGCCTGGAGCGGTCTGTCACATTTGAAATACCCAATCTTAGGAATATTATGCAAATTCATCAGCATTCCACTCATCTCTCATACCGCTACCTCTATCGCGTCGCAACATTCCTTTTTATATGTGGTATGCAAAACAGAGACTTCGGATGGCTTCTATCAACGAACATCCCTTAGCATGTTGACCTCCGCGCGAAGCCCATCCAACTCGTCAACCAAAATACCATCGAACCAAGCGAACTGCCTCAACTCGAATAGAATATCTTCACAGTTGAGTCCGCGCTTCTGCATAATACGATGTACCTGCGAGACTGCCCAAGTTCTTTCCTCACCCACTTCCACCAATGCATCCACCACCAAGATCCAGAACTCCAGTTCCTCTAGATCTCTCCAATCGAGTACCCAAGACCGAAGTAGTTTCGGCAGTCGACCCCTAAGATTTTGCGCGATCCCTGCATTTGCCGCGTATAAATCAACGGGAGTCGCAAGAAACAGCAACGATGCCAGTCGGATTGCTTCGCGCATCACCAGACCAGCTGCCGAGTCGTCGGTCGGATCTTGTGGCAATGCCAGCCGTGGTACTGTGAGTGCATTAGACACAACAAGACTTAGGGCCTCACTCGTGTCTCCCTCCCAGTAGCCTAGCTGTTGCCCCGAAAACATCTGTGTCATCCCTGAAAGAGACTGCAGAACTTCGCAGATATCCGAAAGTTGGGTGAAGCGTCTCTGCAGGGTGGAGAGCGTTCTGGCCATAGCAGGGGACGCCGTGTAGACTGGCATTCGTCCTGTAGGAATCACTGGACTTGGGAACTGAGGTGGTGAGTCTAATGATAGCGAGCCGACCAACTCCGTCCTGTGTCAAGCTCAGTAACGAAGCAGGCGACGAGTGTCATGTGTTAACGTACCAGGTCATTATCATTCGCACATGATACGAGCTAATCCCCTCCATGGAACCGCCTCTGTCCTGGATCATCTTCTTAAGGCCGGTCATATGAATAGCCCAGCGCTCGAATTTGCGCAACCCGAGCTGAGAGACCCGTTAGTTGCCTCGTATCGTGGCGGGTACGCGGGAGAGCATCGCTACAGGACTTCATACATACATCATAAGCGGCGAGGCCAACTACCGTTGTAATCACCCCGTCCCAGCCGGCACCCGTGATTTTAGTCAGTTGCTCGTTCACGAGCCTAAGCGAGACGGTATAATGTTCCAACGCGTTTACGCTTTCTCGCAGAAAAGGCTTTTGGTTCGACGGTTCCAAGTAAAGCACCGAGTATGCTTGAGCAAGCGACATGGCACTATCATCTGTCATTGCCAACGTGAAGCATATCTTCCGTAGCACCTGGCATACGGGGACATCTCCCCTTTTTACTATCTGCAATCAGTGGGACTCGGCCCTCACAACTTGGTGCAGGAGTCCTACATACGGTAGCTGAGTAATCTCTGAGCTCGAGCAGAATCTATCTGAAGTCCGAAACCGGGAACGCTCGGCAGTGATTGGGGTATATTGGAAATCAACTGCCAGGGACCCGTGTGAGGGTCGTCTTGATGGCCTACTCGACGATACAGTGCTCTCTCGGAATCGAAGTCTGACGGCACGTTCAAGGTCGCCTGTGCTCTTCGAGGCGCTCTCCTTCTGCTTGCTCCTATGTCTCTCATGACGTGATTATGAATCGTCCTCTGTAGGGTCCGGTCTTTGATCTGGTCAGGATGCGTGACGGTGACCAATGCCAACTTTGGAGCCGAGCCGTCGAGCGTCCTACGGCCCAACGGCCTTTCACTTGTTGATGGCTTCATTCCCTTTAGCAAGTGAAAACATTCAAAATCGAGGATGAAATTAAAACGTGAGCATAAGGGTGCGAAGGGTTTGCAATTTATTAAACCAGCCTGAGTGCTACGGCACTGGTCCCGCATCTCCGCAAATTTATCATACATCCCGTATACGTAGGATGCATCGTTAGTGCGTAATCGAACCAAACTGCGGACAAGAATTGGGCCGATTTCAGCTGAGCTGGAGACTTGGTTTAACTTCATACAGGTCCTTCGCAGCCGCTCTAAGTTGTCAGCATATCACCACCATCGTCGTCGCCATCATCATTATCATCGCCATCACCACCATACCCATAGGCATATGTAGGATTTAAACACATTACTTGCTTGCTGCTATAAATCACTCGCCTTAAATTCCCGAACCTCCTACGCGAGATGCCCATCACAATCAATTGGTGATACCTCCGCTGACAGAGATGTACTGCCCCGTAATCCACCGGGACTTCTCCGATGCTAGAAGAAGAACCGCGTCGCCGATATCTTCAATAGTACCCAGTCTGTCCGCAGCACTCGTCATTTCTCTCTGTTCCTTCGTGATGTCCTCACCGGACTCCACTGTACCTATTATGTCCGTCATAACAGGACCCGGCGCGACGGAATTCACGGTGAGGCCTCTGCTCCGTCCCCACTGTGGTCTGTTAGTCTCGACATCATACGATCGCAATTCATAAAACCTCTTACCTCCTTGGCCCACGAAAATGTCAAGCTATCTAGAGCAGCTTTGCATGCTCCATACACCGGCATGTCATGCATGCCGAGTTTACTCGCAGTTGACGTAACGTTGATGATACGACCTCCAGGCGGCATATGAGGGACTGCAGCTTGGGCGACGAATATGGGCCCTTTCACATTGACATCAAATATCCTATTGATAACTTCGGGCGTGTGCTGGAGGGTCTCCCCCGCCTGACCAACTCCCGCGTTATTGACTTGGCTTATAGTCAGATACGAGCAGCATGGAGATACGATGCGTAAATGAAACTTACCTAGAATGTCAATACGATCCGTTCCGAAGGCTTTCAGCGTTTCTTGCACGATACGCTGGGCACCTTCGGGCGTTTCGACGGAGGTCTGAACAATGGCAGCTCGTCCACCGAGAGACCTGATCTTGTCGGCCAGTGCGTGGGCGCGCTCGATAACAGAGTCCGATACATCGTTGATAGTGACGGCTGCGCCGTTGCGGGCTAGGGCCAAGGCGATTCCGGCTCCGATTCCGTTCTCGCGGCCGGATCCGGTCACAATGGCAACCTTGCCGTCGAGAGATAACGTGTCGGCGGGCATTATGAACGGAGGTAGAAGTCTCTAGCCGAGTTTATAAGTAAATTCTAGTATGATTTAAAGAGCTGTGAATATTGGTGCTGTGGTACGGCAGTCTGCAAAAGAAGGCCGTTGCGGTTGAAGCACTCCATACTTTATAGCAAGTCGCATTTGATGTGCTTGACCGATTCGCGTGCGGATTTCCATCTTACAAACCGCGGCAGCAGTGACATGCTCAAAACTTGCCATTTGGCGAAAAAGATGTTGCGTTTTCATCCGCAGAATTGCGACCACCGATATCATAATGTAATTATTGTCGTCAAATAAGCTTCTACCACATATAAAGCTAAGATGATTCTGGTACCAATGGAAACAGGTAACCCTGTCGTGCATGCGTTAGCGTTCGTCGTCGGTGGCGGATCTAGGTACCCAGAACATGTTTGATGAGTAAGTTATTCCGTATTAACGAGAAGGATGAAAATTATTCGGCTTCGGCCGACTCGGCCGAGTCTGGGCAATGTTGTAAGGTGGTATTTTATAAACCCCCCATCTTTCAAGGCTTATATCAACTCAATTTCAAATGCAGAGTACAGCTCTTCCACTATCTAATGCCCTTATTGACAGTAGCAATCCTGAAAAATACGGATTTCATACATCACGGATGCAAACCAATAATGGGAGATACACCGCATCGGAGTGAGTTGAGTGCAGAAGGCCACGCTGTAGGTTCTGTTCTTAGCCTTTGGCTTGAAGGGAACGAACGATCGCCCAAGTTGCGTCTATGTCGTTCAATGTATGTGCTACACTGGGTGGTGTTGGTAACTTACGAGACAAGTAGAAAACCGGACGCTATTTCCAAGGGTCTGTGTAGGTGATAGCGGCGATACTTGCACCTCCGGACACGTATTCTTGGGACTTTATTAATGTTAGATTCTTTAACATCTGCAACGTTGTCATGATTTCTAACATCTCTCCATCGAATGCGTATATTGGCCAACAATTGGACAGTGTGAAAGTAGCTGAAGAGTTAAACCAAGTAGGAAGTGTGAGTCGGGCAGCGCGAAACCTATATGTCGTTCGTTTAGATTCCCAGTCATTTAAATAGAACAGCCTTCGATTTAGGAAGGTGTTTGACAAGAAGTGGTTCTGTATCCGTAACGTGCCACAAGGCGGCAAGGGATAATTCCAGCATCCTGTTCCTTGATATACGGGTAGGAATATTCCTTCCGATTATTGGGCAGAATGCGAAGCCTCAAATCCCCACCGAGCCTCAAATTCACATGTCACTCCCACACGGGTATATATATATATATATATATATATATAAAAAGTCCTTTTCACTCTTCAAAGCTGAAAACAGATCAGCTCAAGTCCTAGTGAAAGTTCTGTCGTGGAGCAAGCCGTGGGTCTCGAAGCCATACGACAAATTGCACTTGCAGATATGTGGGCGATTCTAAGACCTGTCGTCCTATTCGGCCTGGCTACTTTCTTGCCCATAGCCTTGACGTCACCCGTTCTAACAAGAACTGTCTCGAATCGACGCGATTCAGCAGTTTCTGGAAACGAGTGGAATCCTGTGCTCGAAGACGAAAACGGCGCAGAATGCAGCGACCTTGCCGTGATCTTCGCCCGAGGAACGTTTGATAAAGGGTAAGACAGCTGAGATCTCGTAGGGGGGTTCGCCAGGCTAATAGAATCAAACTAGGAACTTAGGTCCCTGGGTAGGAGGCCCATTTCATGACGCTCTAGTTACCAAGTCAGCCGGCATCAAGGTCGCAGTCCAGGGTGTCAGTTCGGAAGATTACCCTGCCGACCTGGCCGGGTACGTCGAGGATGGCGGATCGAAAGGTTGTGCCGAAAGTCTTGGAAGAGCAGTACAGACGTACGTCTCTCGCTGCGCTAGCTCTAAGGTTGCGATTTGGGGATGGAGGTAAGTGCCTGTCGTGGTCGACTCTCAGATCCGCAGCCATGGCTAACGCCTTCGATCATAGCCAAGGCGCTCTATGTGCCCACAAATCATTGGGAAAGCTAGGAGGTGCGGTATCCAATGTGATCGCATTAGGTGTCTTTGGCGATCCAATCAGCGTCTGGCAGGACAGTGTCAACTATCCGGCGATACCGCAAGGCATCGAGCTGCTAACGTACTGCGAGAAGACCACGCCTGACCCGCTATGCACTAACCCCACGGAAGACTTCCCCCGAGACCCTATTGCGTTTATCGACAGGATCAAGGCTATATGGGAAGAAGTGGACGAGACGCACATGAACGATGCGCAGAGGGAAGCGGTCCAGGATCTGCTCGTCGAGCTTCCAAAGCAAGCATTAGGACAAGTTGGACAGCTTGCTACGGACGTTTTAGAGGGTCATTTGAGACGTTGGATGCTAACACCGGAGCATTTCTGGTATGGAATCGATGGTAAAGTGAGTACGGCCGCGGATGACCTCGTCCGTGTCTATCAGGAATCAATTTAGCGAACTAGGCACAGATACCAAAGGTGATTAGTGCACAAATGCCGAGGATATTCTTGAAAGACGGAATAATCATAAAGTAATGCAGCGGTTTTTGTTACTCACGCTAGATATTGTAGATTGTAGGCAGATTGTAGATTGTAGGCAGATTGTAGATTGTAGGCAGATATCGTTTTCAGTGAGGAATGCTATGCCGAGTGATATCGATAGTCTTATCGATAAAAACGTGAAGATAAGATATGAATGAGCAAGGTGAGCAAGCTTACCTAGGTACCTACCTACCTCCTAACCGCGATTTCCCCACGTGCTAGACATCTACAACTTCAGTCTTCGGTCAACTTTGCAATACTTTACCTCGTGGCTATCTGACCAGCCCAGGATCTCTTTTACTCGAAAGAGCATCAAGTTTCCCTTTCGTGATGAAAGCCATCATCGCCGTCCCCGCGACGCTCGCCCTGGTGTACCGAGCTTACTCTCACAAGTCGCTTACGCCTCTCGGTATCGTCACCGCGGCGCTGACTGCTACCGCCCACGCTGTTCATCCTTGGAATCTGCCTTTCGTACTTCTCTGCGTCTTCTTCCTAGCCGGAACGCGCGCCACCAAGATCAAGGCCGATGTAAAAGCAGGCCTAACCTTAAGCTCGCAAGGTAGCGGTGGCGGCGAGGGCCCGAGGACACATGTTCAGGTGCTTGCGAACTCGTTGATGGCCTCCATCCTATCTCTGTTACATGCCTATCAGCTTCGCATGCGACGCGACGCAATCCTTATCCACAGAGAAGTCCCCCAGGGCTCGTTCTGTTACAGCTGGGGCGGTGATCTGCTCGTCGTCGGGATCATTGCTAACTATGCTGCTGTGTGCGCCGATACCTTCTCATCCGAGCTAGGCATATTGTCGCGCAGCAGCCCGAGACTGATTACCTCTTTCTCCTTACGAAAGGTGCCACGAGGCACCAACGGCGGTGTCACAATTTGGGGTTTAGTCGCCGGCCTGATGGGTTCTATGATCATTGTGACTTCTGCTCTATTGTTTCTCCCGCTCTGCGGCGAGGAAACCAAGGGCAGAGTTGGCGGCGGCGACAGCTGGACCGTCAACCAAAAAGCCACGCTCGCATGGGGCTTATGTCTCTGGGGCGCGCTTGGTAGTGTGCTGGACAGTTTCCTGGGGGGTTGGTTCCAGAAGAGCGTACGTGATGTGCGATCTGGAAAGATCGTCGAAGGTGACGGCGGTGTTCGCGTCTTGACCAACGAGGGCGCTGAAACGCATGCGCACGAGCACTTTGATAAGATCACTACTGATGCTAAAGCCAAACTGCTACACGGAGAAGGGAGTCATGCTGTCGAGAAGCAATCCATGGGCAGCGTGGATGGCTCCTCTACTGCGGACCCATACGACCCGAAAGATAAGCATCGCGGTTCCCACTTTGGTGACCTCAAGCCAACGCGAGTGGCCGAGAGCGGGTTCGATTTGTTGGATAATAATGATGTTAACTTTCTTATGGCTTTCACAATGAGCGTCGGCGCAATCGTTCTGGCTGGCTGGTATTGGGGAGTACCTCTTGATAGTATTCTCAAGGCTTAAGGGCTGCGGGTTAGTGATATGTACCTGGTAGCGAATAGCAAAGCTTTTTAATTAGAACCGAGCTTGTGAATCTTTGAAAGTACTCTGTTAACCCTAATTGGGCACAACTGAAGATGTTTAGAAATTCATAAGGGGGAAACCCAGCCCATTGGCTCGAGACGAGTAGCTACACCAGGTTGTTGTCGAGATAAGATCTAATCAGATCGATCTGATTCGATTCCATTGACGCGTAAATAGGTACCCTCTGAATTGGGATGATAAAGCATACGTCTTACAGTTTCCGTACGACTTCTGATTTCTATCATAATTTGAAAAGTCATGATATCAATCCGAGGAGCTGCCTAGACTCAGGTAAGATATAAAAGAATATACATTCCACATCGTGTGAATACCTAATGCATCGCTCACGTACTGCTGGTCACCTTGCTTAAATCCAAGCCGTTCGGATCCTCATGTTTGAATGGATTATCTAAAAATTGCTAGCTGTCAGGTATCTAAGTTGTAGCATTCGCAACGGTACCACCGCAGTAACTTAAACTACGATAACTTGATTCCATCAACTATTATTAGCCTGCCTCGTCGTGTAGGATAATCGATCTTCGTATGGATCCGTCATCAACCATCTTCATATCCTACAGCATGTCAGTACAGCAAACTGGACCGTTGGCACGGCTGTATGGACTGGGAGAGATGATTCCCCTTCTATAGACAAGGTACTCACATATTAGGCACATCGTGAAGATCCACATTAGATACGCGAGACGGCTGCAAGGATAAACTATCCGATACTCCCTGCAAAATCGTGGAGAGACATCGCTGCGGAGGGTAGGACTAATTAGGAAATACCTTTGTGGATTCTACCCCGAATGATCCCCTCAGCGCTGGGGTGAACTGCAAGGCGGTAAGCCAATCATATATGGGATTGTTGGAATCTATATGACACTCCGGGTCTGCAGTAACGGTGGCATTCAATCTCGGCTTGTTGTGTACATGTCATCGGCATGCATGGTAGCGAGGCCCGACTAACCCAGGGGAGTCAGGGGACTTGCATGGATTTACGTCTATTATAGGACATTAGCTACATACACCCTGGAGGCTTTTCTAGA
Organism: Hypoxylon cercidicola; assembly: GCA_022578845.1. Taxonomy (NCBI): domain Eukaryota; kingdom Fungi; phylum Ascomycota; class Sordariomycetes; order Xylariales; family Hypoxylaceae; genus Hypoxylon; species Hypoxylon cercidicola. The sequence continues at coordinate 780,285 of MU399508.1, forward strand.
ACAGTCACGGAGCTGTGCAGTCCGATTGAGTACAAGAAGCGACGCGAAGTAGGTCTGCTGCAAAGGTCTTATATAGTGTCCACTAGTTAAGCATTTCAATTTGGACCGACTGTTCTAGTTGGAAATAGCTAGACCTGTCGTCAGCCCACGTCTTCATAATGAAAAGCGTCGTTGCTATTTCGTCCTTGGGGTTGGTTCTCCTGGGCCAGACTCTTGCTCAGAGAAGCTCGTCAGGAACCAAGAGGGTAGCGGCGTGCGACGGGGAATTCTCGCCTATATCTGCTGCCGATTACGTAGCGGCTATCAATCCAGGATGGAATCTTGGTAACACCCTAGATTCCGTCCCGAACGAAGGTTCCTGGAATAACCCGCCAGTTGTCCCGGCGACTTTTAAGGATGTGAAGGCCGCTGGGTTTAAGAGCGTGAGAATCCCAGGTCAGTCCCGTGAACTACAGGATAATGTAGCAGTCACTAACAAAATCCACCAGTGACCTATGCGGACCACTTCACAGGTAGTTCCCCGGACTGGACAATTGACCCGGCCTGGCTCCAACGAGTCTCGGACGTGGTGGATATGGCTCTGGACAACGACTTATACGTAGTCACCAACATTCACCACGGTAAATACCTACGTCACACGCCCGTATATGGATATTGACAACTGACGGCTTTCTAGACTCGTGGAATTGGGCCGATGTAACGGCATCCGGAACCAATCTTACCATGGTAGAGGAGAAAATGTATCGTTCCTGGGTCCAGATCGGAGAGAAGCTCGGGTGTAAATCTTCTTTAGTAGCTTTCGAGCCAATCAACGAGCCCCCGGCGAATACCGCAGAGGACGGAACAGAGCTGAACAAGATCAATGACTTGTTTCTGCAAGCTATTGCCGAGTCGGGAGGCTTCAATACGCAGCGCGTAGTTACGCTTGTCGGCGGAGGCATGGACAGTATCAAGACTTCGCAGTGGTTCAAGGCGCCGACTGGCTACTCGAATCCTTGGGCCATTCAATATCATTACTATAGTCCTTGTAAGCGAAAGACCCAAATTCTAAAGGCTGGCACTAACGAAGCTTCTAGATGATTTCATCTTCCAGGCTTGGTACGTTGGAGTCGAGCGACTTTCATGAGTACTGCTAACCACATTTAGGGGCAAAACCACATGGGGATCCGATGCCGATAAAGATGCCATGGAGGCAGACTTCGCCAACATCCGTGGCAACTTTAGTGACATACCTATGGTAATCGGGGAATTCGAGGCCAATATGCAGCTAGAGCCTGCCGCTAGAAGGAAATACATCGACTTCGCAGTACGCACGGCCCGGAAATACGATACATCAGTAATGCTTTGGGATAATGGCGACGGCGCCCTAGAGAGAGCGACCCACACGTGGCGAGATCCTATCCTGATGGAGATCATGCTCAACGCCGCAAAAGGAGTCTCGAATAGTCTATCGGACTCTACGACCGACGGCGCAGCTACGGAGCAATGGAGCTCGGCTTACCTATTCCACAAAGTGGGAGAAGACGTCACGGACGAGACCGCCACCTTCCTGTTGAATGGGAACACGATCGAATCTATCAAAACGTTGGATGGCAAGACATTGGGCTCCCCAAAAGATTACTCTGTATCCGACGGCACCGTGACATTCAAGAAAGCATTCCTTTCCACGTACCTATCCCCCACGGCCGCCCCGGGTAGCAAGGCCAACCTCACGGTTAGTTTCTCGGCCGGGGCGGACGCATCCGTCGAGATTGTTCAATGGGACGTCCCAACCCTAGGCGCAACAACGTCGCAGGCCGTTTCGGGTTCCGACCTTCTTATTCCCATCACGTGGAAGGGTCTCTACAAGCTAGCCGCCGTAAAGATGTTGCGAAACGATGGCGTCTACCTCTTTGACGATTGGACGCAGTGGCTCGGCCCTCTTCAGCAGGCTCGCGGAGTACGTATTTCCAATAGAGCAGGCTTTTCGGGGTTCATATAGCCGTACTATGCTAACATTGACCTGCAGACTTATAGTGGCCAGTGGGATAGAGATGGCGCGCACGTTATGATAAAGGAGGCCGCAATTTCGCAGGTCATAGCGGGCAAAGTGCCTACGACGTTCACATTCGAATTCTATCCTAGGATTGGGATTAATGCCGTGAATTACACATTGACCGTGTGATCGCGGAGTAAAGCCTTGAATTCACATACATCTCCTTTCCATATCTTTTCCTATTTATTTGTGAAATGTTAACATGTTGCACTGGTTGGATTGAAGGGTAGATGGTAGGATAGATGGTAGGGGGGAATTAACCCAACTCTCTATCTTGGCGCAGAAAATGTACTTTGTGTTGAATCTCAGGGGTAAATTTTCTTCTCCACACCGTCTCCAATTTCTCCGAATTCTCCAATTGAAATTACCATGTAAGTGGAACTGCTGCCATCAATGGTCTTTCTGCTGTACACGTCTATCCATCCACGATATGACACGACAACATGGACACATAACATATGTGACTTGATGATTTGACAATGGAAACCGGGCACATAACAGCGAAGTCTTTTTCTCTGATCGTCTCTCCCTCTTCTGTCTTCTCGTTTTTCATTCATTTTCCGACCCCGATATCTTGGTAGCTAAACTCCACTTTATACCGATCTCTATTAGTTATATTGACAAGTAATATCTACTCAACCCTCCAATATCAATGCCTCGTCCTGTTGAGACACTCGACGTCGCTCTGCCGGCGGATCACCCGCTCAAGAGGCCTGTATCGAACAGGAACAAGCAGGCTGCCCAGCGGATCTACCAACTCTGGAGTGTCTGGCCTTGGCAATTATTTCATACCAGCTCGCCTCATATGCCTACCACCTGGACCGACAACCTGCTTGATAAACTCAAGACCATCGCCTTGTGCACAACCCTGCCACACGCCCGTCAGCTCCTGAAAATGAACCTCGCCGACAACCAGCAGTTATCTATCGCTCCACTTAACGCCGTCATCGACACATGCAAGGATTCCAGCACGCCCCCCAATCCTGTTGCGAAAAACAAAAAGAGGAAGCAAGACCGTACCATCGTGGTGCAGTACGGGTCGGACGAATACGAAAATGACGAGGATATCGGATCAGGCCAGGAAGACCTAGAAGAAGAGGCATGCGACGACGACGATGACGAAGTTGGAATACGACTGCGTCGGCGTCGGCCCCCTTTTCCTCCGCTCCATCGTGCCCGAGGGAAAAGCCTTCCCAGTGGTTACGGGCTGCCTAGCAAATCAAGATTCCCACCATCCAAACGTCCGAAGCATCGACACCAGCAAGCATCTACACCGCTCTATCTTGCAAACACAACATCTCCCCTGCAGGCCCCCGCATCGTTTCCTAGTCCACGTCCTAGCGCCCCTGCTCCGAGCTCCCTGCGTCGTTTTGGTTCCGAGGGTCCCACACGGCCCTCACCTTTGGGTGGGGTAGCATCGTATATCGAGTCCGCCGTTTGTCAGCTTTCTAGCTCCTTTCAGGACAAGTTTCAGGACGCTGAACGAACAGTTAACGAGGCTAGATCCCAGCTACGCATGGTAGAGACCCGACTAGCATCGTTGGAGAACGAGCTGGAAGGAGTGAAGAAAGATATAGTCGAACTAGAGCATGAGAAATCAGAAATGGAACATGCGCATGGAGATTTGCTCAAGATTGAAAAGGAAGAGGAGGAGCTCGCAGCACGGCGTCGTGAGCTTATGATGCGGAGAGTGACAGCCCATTGGCGGCCTTCGTCGTCTATGGCTTCCTCAAGCGAGCAGCCTCAATCCCAGCCTCAATCCCAACTATCGCTTAGCCTGACGCGTGCATCAGACGAACTCCAGGCTGATATCAACGCGTTGGTTACCGATCGACTGCAGCCTCGGAAGGAGCACGAGGCGGTCCTCAGAAGCGACATTGGCAACACCAAAACTGAGATCGAGGCAATCCAAGCCAAAATCGACGCTTCCGTCATGAACCTCAACGCCAAGTCCGACGAACTGATCAGATGGCGTGGGTTTTCAAGCGACGTTCAGGATGCTCTAGTCAGGCGTGGCTTCGCCGAGCTTGCGTTCATGCGGGAATTTGGGCAGAGCAATGCAGGGAGCCGCGATCCTCTCTATGCCGGTCTTCCTCCAGCTCTTTACTTCCCTCGAGCTGCCACGGCTAGTTTTCCGTCTGACCTCACTCGCGATACTGGACTTGTAGGATCCCCCGAACCAGGGTCTACACCAGTGTCTCGATCAGCTGGTAATAATTGCGAGGGTAGGCGACGAGAATCGGTTTGAATCATCGCATGGCTTTCCGCTCCACGGCTTGATCTCTACAACTGATGTTCAAAGTGGAAATATTCAGATGATTCTAGAGTAGCGTACTTAGTAATGAGCTGAATTAAGTAGGGAAAATAGAAACATTCATTCCTCGACATTCTTGGCACAGCGAGCGATTGAAAAGTTGTAGAATCCACCATGGGGCAAATCATTGAGCCATAGAACGACTCACCCCTTGGGGGCAAGAGGCGTAAGCAGGTTGTGTTACCATTTGCTCAAATAATTTACTCGCCTGCCTTTCTATGTTGACACATAACGGTGTGGATTCGAGATGAGATACGAGTGCTGACCACTTGCTAAGTAGACCGCAGCTGAGTGGCTTGCCGATGTAAGATGCAATTGGTCTCTCCCCCCCCTAAAATCTCACCATGTCTCATCTAGCTAGTCGTCAGACATTGCAAGGTGCTACAAAGTGGGCGGAGCTGATCCGGTGCTTGAAAGTTCTGCAAAGGAGAGTTCGCTAGCTTTGCTTCTTCCGCCTCCATCACTTTGGAATGGATCTGCTTCACTTCACCTCCCGGTATACAATCATGTCGTGAAGTCCAGGACGCCTTTACAATGTTGACGACCGTACCTCTCGCAACATCTTGCCTAACTGAGACCTGGATGATCTCAGGAGACGGGTCAAGATCGGGCATCGTACTCGGCAATCCACGAGACACCAGCTGCTGGCACGCTAGTGAAGACCTATCTAGAACAATCTCGCCCGCGATTTGTCCCTTCGGATACTCGAGCGCTTGCGATGCCTCCTCTCCGCGCGATTCTAGCGAGACGGTTTGGGCGTGTTGCCCAACGTAAGATATGCTCTATCCCCCCCGTACCAACGGCTTCTCTTCTGGCCCGAGTAACTAACGGCTCACAAGTGGGTTCTATTGTGACGAGGGCTCCTACTCATGCCTCAAGGATCGCAATGTCGGGGTAACCCAGGAGTATACCGTAACTGACATCGATGCCCTTGGAAATACTATTACAACGAGCGTACTGACAGCCAACGGGATAAACGCGCATTCGATCCGAGTGGCTTTTCACTCGTCCGACCTTGCTATGACGCCGCTTCCCACTGGCTCATCGTATCAGGCAACTTTGACCTTGACTTCGACGACATCAATCTCGCCCCCGGTTCCAGACTCTGCCACGCCAAGCTCCGGGAATTTATCAATAGGGGCTACGGCAGGAGTTGGGATTGGCGCTGGCGCTGGCGTCTTGCTATTGGGTGTTGCCGGGTTAGCGTGGATACGATATCGAAAAAGAAAACAAGTCGAAGTGGCGGTTGCGGGAGAAGATGGTCATCAATCATTCTCGAATTCTGACCGAGCTGGTGTTCGTATGGGCTTGTCCTCGACGGCATTAAGCGAGATGGATGGCGCCCGAGGTTTGTACGAACTCGAGGCGAAAGCAGCTGGGAAAGTATCAAGAACGAAATAGCTTGAATTACTACCAGGTAATCAATAATAGATAGTTTGCACTCTTAATCTTAACATTAATGCGAAAAATATGGAAGGGGTGGGGGATGGTGGGCGGAAAGTTCTTCGCCCCCTTTTTTCAAAGACACGAATAATTCACACCCCTTTTCGAAAAGTTCGCAATTCCTTCCTAGGATAAAAAATTCGAACTATTTCGATTCCATTTCTAATAAATATCTTTTCGACATCTCACGAAAGAAAGCGAAAAGCCTAGAATTAACCAAAGCATTGATGGGTGAGCTGCTCCATGCCACACATATCCCGTACCCAACTTCTCAACTCCAGCTGTCGCGTCTGCCGCCTTGTTGGGCATCTTGTCAACCTCAAAGACCAGGCAACCAAGCGCTGGAGGTATGCTTGGAAGTCCGCAAGAAGTTGAGTCATAAGTGGGCTTCCGGGTAACACACAAATTCAGCAACGACGAGAGCGCCGACATCAGAATATTGGAACCTTCTCAAGTCAATTTTGACTTTTTTTTTTTTTTTTTTTTTTTTTTTTTTTTTTTTTAAAATTTTATTTTTAATTTTTGCGTGGGGGGGTTCATGGGGAGTGGAAGTGTAAGAATAGACGAAAACGCCGGGGGGTGGGT